>JADRCH010000060.1:7391906-7562585 GCA_019843965.1 Rhynchomys soricoides | reverse complement strand
GAAGAAGAAGAAGAAGAAGAAGAAGAAGAAGAAGAAGAAGAAGAAGAGGAAGAAGCTGAGTCTAATCTCTCCCGGAGGGCACCTCAGCACTTCTAGATGGTACCCATTAACCTAAGCTGAAGCAGCTAGCCAGGTCCCCAAGCAGCCCAACCGGGTTCACAGTGGGACACCAGCTGCATCTGCAGTCTCTTTGTTTCCAAAGCCGGGAAACTCCAGAGCCGGTTGGGGCATTCCCTGGGAACGGCCCCCTCCCCTACCCACAGGCGGTGTACTGGTGGCTTCCCATAGCCCACGCCCCCGATGGATGGACTGTGTGGGAAGATGAGCGGCCACTTCCCTGTGTGTCCAGGCCCTCCCAGAGCCACAGTGCCCTGGGCAGACATGCAGGGCTTCATTCTCCACCGCACCTGGTTGGTCCCACATTGCTAAGTCTCTAACCCATTATAGTGAAAGTTCCCATTGTTTACTGCAGTATTCATGCGCTTACTGTCCTTGCTCCACCAAAGACTAAAATTTTAAGATAAAAACACACACAGAGAGAAGAAAAAAAGTCAAAAGAATGCAAATAGAAAAAACATTTAATATGTGCTTATGGAACTGAATTTCTGTGATGATGATGCAATGTACCTTTCACATAGCTTTGGAAGATGTAGTTCAGTCAGTACATACTGCTACATGAAAACCACCATGCTCCTCTCTCCTCTGCATGACACTACCCTCCTCCTGCTACACCCCTTTAACCCCAGGGTAGAAATGCCAAACTCCTCCTTGGTGCTTTTTCTGTTCCCTTGGCACAGTCATCTCTGTTCTCCAGAATAATTCAGAAATCCTTTTCATGTTTAAACACTGCCTTAGTTTTCCCCTTTAAATTTCTTATATTTTTTTTAAGATTATAATATAACTATATCATTTCTCCTTTCAATTTCCTCCCTCCAAGCTGTCCCATATACATCTTCCTCCTGTTCTTTCAATTTCATGGCCTCTTTTTTTAAATAAATAAATATATATGTGTGTGTGTGTGTGTGTTTAAATATACCGATATATCAATATATTCCTTAATACATAAATAACCTACTCAGTTTGTATAATGTTACATCTATGTCTGCTTTTAGGGATGATTATTTGGAACTATATAACCAGTTGGTATTCTCTTCTCTGGGAAAATTATTTCTTCCACTCTCAGGTTCCCATTATTCTGTAGTTGATTGTAGATTCTTTGTTAGTTTGTGCTGTCTTTTGTTTATTGTGTGTGTGTGCATGCACATGTGCATATATTTAGATTTGAGGCCTTCTATACCCCATACCCCAGCCACTTTGTCAGAACTATTTTTCTGTTCCTGTTCAGGCAGTCATACTAGCTCTAATAATCATTCTGCCACCTCTTCTGTAATGTTTCCTGAGCCTTAGTATCAACTGCACATTTGTCCAACTATATGCAACTAATAATTATAGACTTAGGGTTTTAACTTAGGTCCCTCTGACCCAAGAGTCCATCTACTGAAGATGTTGCAGTGTTTAGGGAACATATTGCCCTACTTACTTTGTTTCACCCAGACTGTGGGTCATTATCAAAGTGATTTTTCAAACAAGTAATTAGATATTGTTCCTTTTTACTGATGAATTACCCAGAGGAATACAAATATCACCCGCCTAACTTTGCAAAATCAAGCATTTGTATGCTGGCCTAAGTGTTTGATACTTTTCTGTAAGAAACATCTGCTAATTTTATTCATGCTCCAAAAAAACCAAAAATCAACAACAACAACATCAAAACAGGTATCATTTCATACTCATGCCATTTAAACAGGAATGTAAATAAATTTTACTTTGAAGGATAGCTTCCTGACTTACTCTCCGGGTGGCGAGCTGAAAGGGAGTACTCAGACCTATTCAGTTGATTGCTTGGATTTTTCCGTCACTTCTCTCTCTATCATGGCTATGTGATCACAGTGGATCTGCCATGAGCCATCTTGCTTCCTATGAAGGGAAGTCTGATTCTCATAGGGCATACTGAATAGCAAAATATTCACCTGTAGTTCCTGAGCATGATTATTCAAATGTGAATGTTATTGTTGGTTGTTTCCAGAGCATTCTTGTAGTTTATTTTTTCTTCTATCACATGCAACTAAGTCACCTCTGTCAATGTACATTGCCTTGATATATTGTCTCTTGTTTTTAGGAAGCTCAATGTGAAAACATGCCACAATTAAGTCCATATATACAGTCAGCATAAATTGAACTGATGTTATTTTTTATACTATTTTATCATTCATTTATCCATTCACTTAGTCTACAAATGAATCTGGAAGCATATCCAGTACCAAGAACTGCGGTAGACAACTAGGAGAAAGCAATAAGTGAGTGCTACTATGTCTCTGTGGAATTTATAATCCATAGTAAAGAAGGAAATGAGTATAAATGCAGATGCTTCTTGATGAGAATGCCACTTGTTGGGTCACTCCTACACTGAAAATACTGTAAGCTGAAAATGAGTTTTTTCTATCTACCCTACCAAACATCACTCTCACACAACCATAGCATTTTGTAAATAGTTCACCATCATGACTGTGTTTGGAGTAGGGTGGTGACTAAAACCTAAAGCACACCTTTACTCTGACTATCTTCCATACACTATAACACTGCATGTACAGAAAAATAGACAAGGGCAAGGAAGAAATGAGAAATGGATGAAAGTAATTACAACAGCATGGTCAAAGAAATCTTCATTAGGCTAGTGACTATGATCCAGTGCTCTTTGGAGAAAAAGCAGCCCAAAATGGACACAAAGCCTTAAGTGAGCGAGCCTTTAGAACTATCAAGAAATAGTAACTAGGGATGGTACCAGAATCAAAAGTACTACATGGAATGAGGTGAGAAATGTTGTAACCTTGCAGTTCTAAGCAAAGATGAGAATCCTTGCTTACACAGGAAATTGGCTGGAGAGGGTTACAGATGTCATCAGAGCCTGGCATGGTGAATATGACTTGGCAATTAATAGAATCACTGTGTCTGCCTTGTTGAGTTTTGCAAATAAAGGATCCAAGGACTGAGTCAAGGATCATGCTTAAAAGAAACTGAAAATCAAGTTCAGAAATGGGGGTGAATTTAACAAAGACAGTAAGAAGTAATTCCATAGATATTAACAAGTTGAGTCATGATTGCTATTAAATATTCATACCCCCTCCATCTGCACTAAAATTGATGTTAGTCTTCGTAGGTAACATTTTTGGCAGTGGCCAGGAGATGAAAAATTTACCATATGTTCTGCGTTTTTGCCACCACATCAACATGCCTGGATCAGCTAGCATGAAGGGCATAAGGCATGTAGAGAGACTAGTCATCCATGCCCCTGTCACCAAAGGCAGCTAGCTAGGGAGTACAAACATAGGGAGAACCTTGGGAGATGTCTCAAACCAGGCCCTAAATCAAAGCACATCTACTGTTCTGTAGGCACCTGCAAAATGATGCAGAAGTTTGGAGTAATTAGTTCTATGGCGTCTGTTAACTGACACACATACTATAGAAGCCAAATGGATATGATACATACATGTATAGATCAGAATAACAAAACTTCTGTTTTTTTAATTCTGGTTATCTGTAGAAGCAGAAAATTAAGTCAATAACTAGCAATGAAGATCAGAGAGGCAACACCAGACTTTGAAGGAGTAAATAAATAAAAATGCACATCCATATAAAGTGTACCTGGGAGAACAGGGAGGAAAATGCTGAGGAGGGGTCAACCCTATCCCTCATTGACAGGAAGTCTTAGATGTCACAGGTACTTAAAAGTGAGAAATGGGATACAATGAGTGGTAAGTGTATTGGCTTTTGTTGTTGTTGTTGTTGATGATGATGTTGATGTTGGTTTGGTTTGGTTTGGTTGCTTGTTTGCTTTTTTTTTCAAATATCTGGCACTACAAGACAAGTAGTAAACCCATACCAGACTTTGTGCCAGGTATGGTGGTATACAGCTTTAATCCCAGTACAAAAAACTTAAAAAAAAATCTTACAGTAATAAAATCATTTTAGAATTAGCCACATTACATGGTATAGTTTTGTGATTACACTGTTTGTACACACACACACACACACACACACACACACACTACCTGTAGGCATTCTCTAAGACCAGTGTTACTCTGTTTTATAAAAGAAACTTCTACAGCAAACAGCTCTAGAACGACATATTTATAAACCTTGGTGCTCACTGACTTTATCTTCTTAGGGAGTTACATTCTGCTTTTAATACTCAGAATTTCACAATACCTATAATAAAGGATAAAGTATGTATGTGTCTGAGCAGGAATATCATAGATTTCTGACCTTTCCTGTATCAGCTAGCTAGTTTATGAAGATAAAAAAATTAAATGGTTGATATTTCTTGATGGCATGCTAACTTCTTAAAATAGTTCTAAGAACCTACATCTAATGAAAAAAAAGCAATATCATTTCTACTTTATAGATGATCAACACTGAGGCACACCAACTCTTAGATAATTCACTTGTAAATCAAAGTAGTACCCACAATAATAACAGTCTAAACACAAGCTACTGAGCTTGGCACATGATTCAAGAAACACTCCTTTCTCTTTTCTTATGATCTAACATATTTATGTTAAGTAATACTTCAATTGTGCTTATAATCTTCCAATTATAAAAAGATCAGCCATAGTTGCAAAGGAGAGGAGGGACATTATGAACAAGCCTAGTGTCATAGCCATTTCAGTCCCAATGCCTTGACAAACATGCTTACAGATACTCATGGAGGGAACAGATCTAACCAAATCATGGCAATTCACCTGCCTCAGCTCACAAAATTCAAATATGCCAGTCTTCAAAATAATATTCATAGATCAGAAATGCTAGAATGAAACAGATATCCACAATGGAATGGTCTAGAAGTACCTAGCAAGAATGCCATGCATCTAATTCAGGTGGAAGGAGAACCCAGAAATTCCATGAATGAGTGAAGAACTGAGGAAAGAAAGAGTAGGAAGGCAGTGTAGACTGCATAGATGGGCAAGGCAGTCAAAGGAAGTGAAAATGGAGAGCCATACACATAGACTCTAAAGCAACAAAAGAACCCACTACTAGGCTGAGTCCTCCTATCCTAAGGCAAGGAGACTAGGAAATGTCTCCTACTCAATATCATCTGGGGGGCTGTCTCCAGGGGAGATTTCTCCCAGCATTCTGGCATGCCTCTGCCCTACTTGTGGGTGGATCATACTTTGCATAGCAAGAGCTCAGATGCTGAGCCCTACATCTTTGTTGAAGTGGTAGGAACAATGCAGTTATTGCTGCAGAACAAGCAAATGAGAAGGCAAATGAGGTTACATTTGTAGATATAACACATGAGCAGCACGCACCTTGACCATATTGCATTCTGAATATTATAACAATGTGCACATTAAAAATCTTTACATATATAGGAGAAAAAATATAAAACTGAGGGACTTTTGGGTTAGGTGCTGAGGTCTAGAGAAATGTCTCAGAAGTTAAGAACACCTGCTCTTCAGAGTACTGGAATTCAGTTCTGAGCATCCGTATTGGCTGGCTCAGAACCACCGCAACTCCAGCTCCAGGACATCTGATGTCCCTTTCTGGCCTCTGCAAGGACCCACATCCACACTCACCAATACATACCCACACATGTAGATAATTTTTTTAAATAATTTTAAAAATGAACAGGTACTAAGCTTATTTTCTTAGACCAGGGTTTTGGATTCAAGTACAGGAGAGTGGCGATCATCAACCAGGACTTCACACCTCCCAGAGAGGTCTCTACTACTGAGCTATACCATAGCCCACCTTGAAATGTTTACTAAGCAATGAATACAATGTTGTTTCTACAAATATGGGACTATATTAAGTTAATTCTGTTTTCCAATAAAAAAGCTTCCAAAATATTTACTATTGTAAATGAATTATGTTTTGTTTACATATAGAAGGTAAAGTATCTATATTTCAAAGTCTCTCCTCTTTATTTATTGCATTTGTTTATAGTACAATGTATTTAGATATTAATTTATAGAACATAATGATTGATAATGATTTTAACAGTGTAGTTCCCACCATATGGCTCTACTAATTTAAAATCCTTAGAAAAATTCAGAACATAAGAAGGAAAAGTTCACAGGGGAATGCTAACGTGGTGAGGTGGGAGTGGGTGGGTGGATACGAGAGCACCCTCATAGAAGCAGGGGGAGGGGTGAGATGGGGGTGTTCAGAGGGGAAACGGGGAAGGGGATAACATTTGAAATGTAAATAAATAAAATAACCATTTAAAAATGTCTTTAAAAGGAAGGAAAAGTTCATAAGAGGATCTGAGGAAGGTCTTTTAAGACAGAAGAAGCAACAAATCATGTCACTGGCAAAGAAGTCGTTGACTGGATGGAAAGACAGACACAAGAGCCCTGCACTTACAGACCACTGGAAAGTAATTAGATTACCAGCTAAGATGAAGAGGCAATGCCATACTCAAAGGGTACCCATGAGGTTCCTTCCCACATAAGTTCCTTTCCTTTGGCAAAGTGATTCTTTCTGCCTTCTTCTTTTTTAATTGTGAGAATGTGGAGCATGGTATTTACCACCTTAACTATTCATCACATTCATCTCACTTGTTTTGAGTTATGAAGAAATTACTCTTTTAAAATTAGTTTTGACAATTACAACCATGCAGAGAATGTATTTTGCTTATGTCCACTCCCATTGTTCTCTCTTATACCTCAGCCAACTGTTGCTGCCTGCCCCTCGTCTCTGTTTCTTTGTCTGTGTATGCAATTGCCATCACTGCTGTGTATGCAGTTGCCAGCACTGCTAAGTGTCCATGATTTCAATAGTCCGAACACATCCAGAAGACATTTCATAGGACTTCTCTCCATCTTTCAGCTTTTTCTATCTGATTCAATTAGGAATAGGTGGTAGGGTTGGAGCTCTAATTAAGGCTACCTAGGACCAGAGACCATGGTGCTTCTGTGCATAATATCTGTAAATGTTTTGTGGAAAATTTACTACCTTCTGAGAACAGTGGTAATGTTTAGGTTAAAGAAACAAATGGAACAAAAATAAGCCACACTTCCCTGCTGTTAACATCCCAGTGACGAAGGCAATTATTGAATTGATAACCAAAATTACAGGTTTTTGAGAAGCTCTGTGAAGATGAGGAGAAAGGCAGGAAGGTGTCTCCATGACAGGGGACTGTAAGAGCATGCTTTGTTCTTGAACTTTTCCATAGCATGTTCATGCACACACACACACACACACACACACACACACACACACACACACACACGACAGATTAATTATGATAGCATTAGGTCCTTCCTGATACAAGAAGCAACAAATCAAAATCATGGCACCAAGATGATAGAAAGGTAGTTTGATGAATGTACACAGGAGTCATGTGTCTACAATATCAAGTAAGAATGGAAGTAAAGGGGGCAGATGAAGACACAAACAGTGCTGTCATGAAGGTACTCCAGCCATCCACTTTAGGAACAACAATATCAACTAACCCACCCAGAGCTCCCAGGGACTAAACTACCAACCAAAGAGTATACATGGATGGGTCCATGGCTTCAACTACTTAGCAGAGGAATGCCTTATCTGGCATCAGTGGGAGGGGATGCCCTTGTGGAGGTTTGTTGCCCCAGTGTAGGAGGATGCTAGAAGGGTGAGGCAGGGTGGTGGAGCAGTTTCTTAGAGGCAAAGGGGAGGAGGGATGGAATGAGAGGTTTGTGGAGGGGAGACCAGGAAGGGGGGCAATATTTGAAATGTAAATAAATAAAATAACCAATAAAATAATCCAGGAAGACTATTGATGACTTTAAGGACAAAGGTGCAATTACACAGTTAATGTTTGTCGCTTTGACTCATTATACTGTCAGTAATAATAATCATCAGTCTGTATGTCAGATATAGTTTCATAATCATTCTTGGTTCACTAATTAAGGTTTTTCAAAAGAAGTCTATCAAGTAACATTAACCCTCAGAGACAGTTGAGGTTGAAGCCCAGTTCTATCTTCCATTCTAAGACTCCATTCTATCCTCCATTCACATCAAGGAGTGATGGAATTAACAAGTAGATTTTTCATATGTTCTCATATGTTCATTAGCATAATACCTAATAACTCACAGATTTCAGGAGACAAAGCTCTTGCCTCTTAACTCCAAAAAGTTTCCAGCAAGATGGAGACATGACTCTCATGTACCTATCTCTAAGTGGTTCATCAAAAAGCCACCATAACCTCAAGCATCACCAGTCATGAGCCAAATTTGCTATCATAATTCAATCTGGATAAGCCAAACATCTGCTGTTTTGTGAACCACTGTGTGTTCTGTACCCAGTGCTTTGACCCACTGTCTTCACAAAGTTGCAATTGTTCCCTTGTCAGGCACGAGCAGACAGTCTAAACAAGAAATACCATTTTCTTTACAGTAAGTCAGAAGAAAAAATGAGCACCCTCAATAGTAGATGACATAAGAGCACACAGTATCGTTAAACAAAGGTCAGAAGGTAGAGACAAATGTCAAATGGCCAGGGAAAAGATTGTTTTACTGATGTGGAAAACAATGTTATCTCTGATGATATGCTACCAAATATTTGATTGGTTATGGAAAAGATCACAGCCTTAGGAAGATAATTTTTGGCTTCTTACATTGACTTATTTTTCTTCTTTAAGATAAGAAATGTGTAACCACTTCTATATTCTTAGGGAACTAATCATTGGACATTGACAAAAATAGTTGTCTTGTGGTTTATAAAATGTGGATATCTGAATGTTATCAGATTACATTCTATAATTTTACTCGGAAGAAAATGTGAAGAACAAGACTAGTATTGCAATTATATTTTATTTCCTAAATAATTACAAAAGCAATCACACGTGCACGCTTGTCTGCATCCAATCATCTTCATTCAACACAGATTGTACATTGATGCTCCCAACCTTATATGGATTACGACTGTAGATTTTCTATGATAATGTATTGAACTCATTATTCAAGATGCATCAAGACTTCTTATGCATCTATTTAATTGTCACCATCCTGGACACATAATTCAATGATCACTTTTTAACAGAACATGACAAGTATATTTACATGAATTTCTACTTCAATTTAGCCTGCTAGACTGATGATCCGCAATGCCTTTCCCCAAAATGAAATGTTTCTAGTTGGTTAACTTCCCAAAGAACACTATCTAGTGAGCTTTATGGTACTGTAGAACAGATAGTCTTCATGACTTACCAGTTACGTTACCCAGCATAGAAATCAAACCATCTCTTGCATCTCTCGTTGCCATTCTCAAACATCCCTGATACTAAAACCCCATCTAAGCACTGGATATTATTGGAGCCAAGAAATAGTTGTATTTTATTCAACTTTTGTCAGCAGCAGCTACCATGACCAAAAGCAGTAATTTTTTATTTACAAATTTGAGCTGCACTGGGTTATAAATCTCTATTTGTCTGTTCTCTGTTCCTCCTCCTCCCCCTCCTCCTCTCCCTCCTCCTCCTTCTCTCCCTCCTCCTCCTCCTCTTTCTCCTCCTCCTTTTTCCTTCTTCTTCTTCTTCTTCTTCTTCTTCTTCTTCTTCTTCTTCTTCTTCTTCTTCTTCTTCTTCTTCTCTCTCTCTCTCTCTCTCTCTCTCTCTCTCTCTCTTTCTCTCTCAAACTGTAAAATAATCTCAGGATTATTTCAAGTATGAGTGTCCAAAGAAAAATATCAGTAGCTGCTCAGTCTTGCTCAATATGGCCTATAAATTTTCATAGATTCTCATCTGTCATGTTCTGTTTATTATGAAAATCACTTAAGCTTCCTAGATTCAAAGCAAGAGGACATATATGCCTGCTCCTAGTAAAGAGTGTGGGGATTAATGTAGAGCATGCTTCAAAGTTACCACCAAGGATGGTCCATTTACAAAATGTTTTCTCTTATAAAAATGTAATATATCATTTAATTTTTATTTTATAATTATTTAAAAGAATAAAATCTTGAAAATACAGCTGGACACTCCCACCTCCACAAACATAAATAATAATTACTTTAGAGTTTTTATTTTCTTTTCTATTTATATATTTTTATAAATAAATATATATTATACATGTATAATATATAAGATGGAAAATGGATATGATTTTTTTGTATACTTTTCACATAAATGTCACTATCTGTTTAAAACATGGATACTTTACACTAGTTTGTGTTTTAGAGATCTCTCTGCATCAATCCTCCTAGAAATCTTGTCCCTACTTTTCAAATGCACAAACTATGGGGAGGCTGCCACATCCACCTACATTTATACAATATGGGAGATATAAACTCATATCTATCTTCACAAATTTGCAGCACATGGTTTACCCACTCATCTCCTCCTCTGTAATAATCTTATGTCTCTCATCCTGCTGTTAAATGTCAGATAAGCACTGTACCACTGAGCTGCATCCCCAGACCACACTGACAAATAAAGAGACGGATGTTCATAGCCAACCAGCGGATGAACTGAGTGTGGGGTCCTGGATGGAAGAGTAGGAGAAGGGACTGAAGGAACTTAGTGGGTTTGAAGCCCCATGGATGGAGCAACTGTGTCAACTGGCCAGACCTCCCAGAGCTCCTGGAGACTGGGCCACCAACCAAAGAATACACATGGAGGGACCCATGGTGCTAGTTGCATATGTGGCAGAGGAGGGCCTTGTTGGACATCAGTGGGAGGAGAGGCCCTTGGACCTTAGGGTGTTTGAGGGAAGATGGAAGTGGGCAGCTGGGTGGAGGAGCACCTTCACAGAGTCAGGAGGAGGGGGGATGGGATAGGGCATTTCCAAAGGGGAAAACAAAATGTAAATAAAGTAAATATCCAAAAACAAGAAAGAAAATGGGTCACAGTGCTAAACAGAATTCTCAACAGAGGAATCTTAAATGACTGAGAAGCACTTAAATAAATGTTCAAAGCCCTTAGTCACCAGGGAAATGCAAATCAAAACAACCCAGAGATTACATCTTATATTCATCAGAAAGGCTAAGTTCAAAACTCAAGAGATAGCATATGCTGGCAAGGATGTGAAGCAAGGCAAACACACCTCCATTCTTAGTGGGAGTGCAAACGTGTACAACCACTTTGCAAATCAATTTGGTGGGTTTTCCATAAAACTAGGAATAGTTCTACCTCAAGACTTAACTATAAAACTCCTGGCCATTGACGCTAAAGATGCTCCACCATCCCACAGAGACATTTGCTCGACTATGTTCATAGGAGCTTTATTGGTAACAGACAGAAACTGGAAACAACCTAGATGTTCCTCAACTGAAGAATGGATAAAGAAATTGTGGCACATCTATCTATACAATGGAATAATAATTCAGCTATTAAAAATAAAGACATCATGAATTTAGCAGGCAAATCGATGCATCTTGAGAACATTATTCTGAGTGAGGTATCCCAGTCCCAAAAGGACATGCGTGATATGTAATCACTTACATGGATATTAGCCATAAAATACAGGATACCCATGCTACACTCCACAGACTCAAGGAAGCTAACCAAGAAGGAAGGGATATGTGAGGATGTTTGATTCTCACTTAGCAGGGGGAATAAAATTAGTCATAAGAGGCATATGGAGGAAGGTAATGGGTTGGAAAGGGGATGTTGAGTGGAATGGGGATTTCAGGGTCATGTATGTGGAGAGACAGGAGGGCTGGCCAGATGGCCATGATAATGAATAAAAATCGCAACTGTCAGGGGATGGGAACTAAAAGGCATCTCCAGGAAGAGACAGAGACCTGCAATAAGGGAGATGCCAAAGAATCAGTGAGGGTAGCCTTAGCTGTGGCTCCCAGCATTAGGGATATGGAACCTGAAGAGGCCACATCCTATATCCAGGCAGGAAACATAATGGAGTGATAGGAATATCAACTCACCCACAAAACTTTTGACCCAAAATTTATCCTATCTACAAGAAATACAAGGACAGGGGTTGGAGCAGAGACTAAGGGAATAGTCAACCACTAACAGCCCAACATGCAACTCATCCCATGAGCAAACAACTATCCTGACACCATTAATGATACTCTGCTATGCTTTCAGACAGGAGTCTAGCATGGTTGTCCTCTGAGAGGATTCACCCAGCAGTTGATTCAGGCTGATGCAGATGCTCACAGCCAAACATTGGCTAGAGCTTGGGGACTCTTACTGAAGAATACAAAGAAGGATCATGCCCCCTAAGGGTATAGGAACTCCACAGGAAGACCAACAGAAACAACTAACCTGGACACTTGGGCCTCTCAGAGACTGAACAACCAACCAAAGACCTAGATCTCCCTGCACATATGTAGCAGATATGCAGCTTGGTCTTCATGTGGGTCTTGAACAACTGGAACGGGGGCCTGAAGCTATTGCCTGTCTGTGTAACATGTTCTCCCAGCTGGGCTGCCTTATTTGGCCTAGCCTCAGAGACTTGATGTATCAGAGTATGGGAATACTCAGGGGGACCCCTGCCCACTCAGAATATAAAGGAAAGGGAAATGGGGGGAGGGTTCTGGGAGGGAGTGACCAGAAGGGGGGCAGTGAGTGGGATGTAAAGTGAATAAGTAAAAGTAATAATAATAATAATTTATATCATAAGTGCTGTTTATGCTGATTTATAGTAAAATCTGAGCATCAGGTAGGTAACTGTGCTTGGGAAGTAGCATATCTAAAACAGAGAGTCAGGCCAATGACTAAATGCTCAGATCTGTCTGAACAGTTTCACTTGAATCAATGAAAATTAGATTTTAAATGATTTGTTCTTAAACATTCAACATTGTCCAGTGTGACTTACAGATCACATATTCTTGTGGAATATAGACTGTTTTATGTTTCTGAATTATCAGGACACTTGGCTTTATCTGTTCATTCATCTAAGCATATCCACAGCATGATTTTATTTCCGATATACCATGATCCAGACAATTCTCAGTTGCTAAAGATAAGCAGTGCATATGCCCATGTAGTCCTTGTAAGCACAGAGTTTTCAGTACTTAAAAGCAGAATTATGTGACTGGCAGGATGGTTACATTGTACAAGAACTTGTTCTTACAGAGGACCCCCATGTTTGATGCTCAACATCCACACTGTGGCTCACAACTACATGTAAGTCCAGTTCCAGGAGATCCAAAGCTCTTGTCTATCCTCCATGGGCATGTACTTACAGGCAAGCAAAACATTTACATATTTAAAATAAATAAATCTAAAAAGAATTTTAAAAGGAGAACTGCTATTTTGATATACACCACTCATAAGTAATGTATGGGTTATGAACCAACTATAATACAGGGTGTGGCTCTATTTTAGGAAAAGACTGTGTTGCCCCTAGTGGGTCTGAGTGGATCACTGTTTCTTGTGGTACCAAAGTTCCTTCTTCTGGGAATGAACAGATTTCTTGTCGCCTTGGTTTGATGTATTCCACATAGGTGTGTTCTTAATGGTGAATTCATTATTATCTTGTAATTATAGTATACAGGTTAATCAATCCAATTGATCATTGTCCCAAGCATGGTTTCTCAAACTGGACATTAGTGACATTGGGTGAAAAATTTATTACTGAGGACTGTCCTGTGCCTTTTAAGATGTATGATATGCAAACTTGTAGATCTCTGCATACTGGATGCTAGAAATAACATCAAATTATGAAAAATAAAAAATCTCTTATCAGCAAAGTTTTTCTCAGGGACAAAACTGCTCCCAACTAAGAAAAACAGAGGTAGGGACAAAGAGTTATAGGGACAAACACAGGACTTTCCTTTCTGGGTTGTGAGACCTTGAACAAGTTCTTAATCACCCAAGTATGGAGGACAATGTATATTTTCATATCATGAGATTAGAAAGATAGATAGATATACATATATCATATATATGTACACACACACAAACATATATATATATATATATATATATATATATATATTCACAGGATCTGTTTGACAAAGTTAGCTAATACTTTAATACTTACTGGGTGTTTATTACAATCTAGGTATTTTTAAAATGTAGTTCATGAACTTACTGAATAATCACAGAAATCTTGCAAAGCAAGTGTGATTGTTAGAAACAAGGGAAACACAGAGAATGCAGGTAACACACCAATGCTCCAAAGATACTAAGTTAAAAATTCCAAAAGTGAATGCATGGAGTCTGACTTAAGTTCCCGTGATACACCATCACTTTTCTATGAGTGCCCTGCGGAAAGAACAGCCATCTCCGATCTTCCCAGTATACATCAGCAGCTCATTTCCAAGGGCTACTGTTTGGCAAACCCCTCAACAAATGTAGAAAGGAGTTGAGGCAACTATTAAGAGTAATTAAAGAAAGCTTGTGCTTGGATGTTAAGCTTTGAAAACACAGGGATGAGCATGGTCTGAGATCTGTCCTTCAGTGCTTCAAAGTTCTTTGCTGACCAAGACGCCTTTGGTGCTGCACTGATACCAGCAGGCCAAAAATATGACCTTCAGGGTGTGTCCCAAAGCTGAGTGCCTCGAAGGAATCACAGAGCAAGAGGGATGACATGACGACTGTTCCCTCTGGTAAGAGAACCTGAGGAAATAGAGATCAAGTGCTACGGAACCTGAAAGGAGATAGGTGGGCCGTGCACAGGGGCAGTGCATAGCATCTTGAGCGCTGCTGGGGGAGGGGGAAAAATTTTGCTTGTCTCAGTTTCCTTATCTACAGAATAATGAGATGCTTAATAGTCGCATATCTAGATGCCATCAGAAAGGAAGCAAGCACATCAGTGAGCATGCAGAGCAGTGATCAATTATCCCACTCACCTTTGCCCCCATCACTCCTGCTGTAGAGCTCTAAGTCAGGTGGCTTGGAGAACCCTGAGCCTTTTCGTACTCAGTGCTCAGTGCCCCTCTCTGATGCTTCCTTCTCTCCCTACAGCCCCAAGAAGATGTTATTGCAAATATTGACCTCATAAAAATGCACAGAAAACCCTTGCCATACACTGAAGCAATGCAAGGCAAGGCAAAACAAAACAGCAGCAGCAGCAGCAACAACAAAACAAGGCAAAACAGTTCTCTTTCATGTTTTTCGAGTTCCACCGGGATTTCCCTTCTGAACGAAGATGTTCTGTTTCTGTTCAGGGAAATAAAGATGTTGAAACTAAGAAAGTTTCCCCTTAAGGTTCACTATTCAGTACCTCAGCAGTTTCTCCATTTTCTTTTCTCATTTTCCCATCTATCATCTGACTTACAGTCACTCTCCTGTGTTCTCTTGCCAAGAATATGTTGAATACATTCACAGAGAAAAAAATAGCCTTTCAAACCACAGCCTTAAAACCAAAGAAATATTGTTTGGTCTCCAATTCTTTCACTCTATCAGTAATCACTGTGTGCCCACTTGGGGGTGGCTTCATGGAGGCACTGAATGGATTTTATTTTTTAAATCTCTACTCTCATAAAGCTTCCAGTCTAGAAATGGTAAAGATTGGAAAGTTGAAATTAATAATAGGCCAACAAGTAAGTATCCCATTTTGAATTATAAGCAAGGCTGTTTGTTATTTGTTAATGGTTATGTTAATGTTAAATGTTACCAGTTTAAAGGGTTCATTGGGAAGGGGAAGTTTTCTATGGCAAAGATGGTGCATGGAAGTCCTCTCTGCAGGGCTGGAATGTGAGTTTAAACATAGTAGCAAGTTATGGCAAAGCAAAGGAACAGCACAGGATAGTCCTGAAGAACCTGTTGGAGTCCAGCTGGAGAAGTCTGGAGAATGGGGAACAAAGGTACCAGAGATGGAAAGAGTGGAGAAATTCAGAGGGCAGATCGATTGGCATCTCTTCTTCTTCTTCTTTTTTTTTTGTTTGTTTGGTTTTTTGGTTTTTCGAGACAGGGTTTCTCTGTGTAGTCTTGGCTGTCCTGGAACCCACTCTGTAGACCAGGTTGGCCTCGAACTCAGAAATCCACCTGCCTCTGCCTCCCAAGTACTGGGATTAAAGGCGATTGGCATCTCTTAAACCAACATAAAGCCTTTGAATTCCATTTTCAATAAATGTTTTCCTTGACAATTTCAGATCATATATGATACATTCTACTTACTGTCCTCCAATCTCATCTCTGCAACCCTGCTTCTTTACAAATTGTTTCCCATATTTACTAGTTTATTTTTATATAAAGTTTTATAGAATTTAACTAGGGGCATCTGTGTTACCCTGACTTTAGGACTAACCATACTGGTGGACTTACCATTTATTGTAAAACTGGATAATAATATCCAGTTTTAATATGTCTCTCCCTCTTCCACTACCTTCTAGTTATCAAATATTTAACAATTTTCAAAATAAATTAATAGAAGATTTTAAAGGAATCCAAAAAGTTGGAAAAGGAACAGGCTCGGTCAGGTTTATACATAAAGTTAACAGACTTCCCCAAGTGCCTACTAAACAAATAATGTAGAAAGAACATGTCTGAGGCTATCAGGTTTGAAGATTGAGTCAGAGGTGAAAGAGCCTGTACTGAGATAGTCATAAAACACTAGTAAGTTGTGCTCTGATTTCATACGACATAGATATGGTAATACAGTCAAAGAATTTCTGCTCTAGACTGCAAGCAGATTGTGATAGTCATAAAGAAAACATGAAATGCATTTGCTTAAGCAGGTGAGTGCATGAAGTGCCATATTCTTAGATACAGGGAGTCCAGAAGAGCCATGTTTTTCAGTGAAGAACGTAACTCAAGATGTCATCTGTAGGTTGTATGAGAAGCCTAGCAATGCACTGTAGAGATGGTGACTAATCACTGAGCCACATTACCTGTGATCACAGAGATGCTGTCATGGCTTCTCCTCCTGTTGCTGTGATAAGATATTCTGACAAAAGCAACTTAAGGAAGATAAGTGTTATTGTGACTCACAGTTCATGGTTATAGACCATTATAGGGAAGAAGTTAAGAGAACAGGTGTTTAAGGCCACTGGTCACATTGCAACTTCAATTGGGACAAAAAGAGCAATGAATTCTGCTACTCAGTATTCTCTTCCTTTACATATGAGCCAAAATAATTATCCATCTACTACATCTGCCCATAGTGGCAGGTATCCCCGCCTCTGTTAAGGTAAGAAACTTACAGGCATACATAAACATCCATTTCCCAGTAATTCTAGATCTTAGTCAACAACTGAGAGTAAACATTACAGATGAGCCAAATACTCCTTCTATTACATTGTTCTATAAGCACTTATAGCCATTAAGAGCCTGATATTCAGCTGGCATGGTGCTCAGTAAAAGTGAATATCAGGCAGCCCCTGATCTCAAGGAATTCACCGTGTAAGAAAAATAGGCATGGATGGTGTTGTGTTTTATAAAATGGGGTATGATGCAGAGAAAAGGGATACCTTAGTAGGTTCATGCATCCCTCTAAGATATCAGCCAGATGACAAGCTTAATATAAAAGAAAGTTTATTTGAGACCTGGAAAGGGAGTCAGGACAAGGGAGTAGAAGCAGAGAAAGAAAGCAGATAGAGGAAGGATAGAAAGAAAAAGAAAGGAAGAGAGACAAAGGGGAAGAGGCAGGCTGAGAATCCCTGGGAAGAGAGGGAGAGGGAGAGAGTAGACAGAAAGAGGAAAAGTAGAGAAAGGGAAGCCAAAGAGTATTTTTATAGCAAACCAGGCTCATATCTGGCTGTTGCCAGGTAACTAACTGGTGGGCAGAGCTACGAAGAAATGTTAACAGATGAAATAAATAGAACTGAATGGATTCTTAAAGAATTACAGGTATCTGTGGCACATAGGAAACCACTGAAGGAAAAGGAAGAGGGATCAATTCACAAGACTTTAAGAGGAATGGAGAAAGCAAAGTTGGGTCCAAAAGAATGAATATTGGTTTGTTGGTGTGAAAAGAAGATAGATGAGAATATTCCAAAGCCAGCAATGAGGAACTAGTTTGGGAGACTTAAGATTGCCCTGTATGGGTAGTGCAAAAGACTAAGAGGCTTTGAAAAGTCCCAGGGAACTGAACCTGTGGAGCATGAGGAACAAAAACATTTAATGGTCAGAGCTATTCAGGAACATAATATATAATATTATGTATTATAAAGGCTGAAAAGTCCAAAATCTGCAGTGTGGGCTATCAAAACTGAGACTTGGGAGCACCACAGAGGAAAGGAAGGCAGAAGTCTGACTGCTTCAGAACTCCTGTCACCAGCGAGGCCAGTGTCTTTTAATTGTATTCATACTTTAACAAATAAGATGAAACCAATGCACATTATGAAGAGTGTCTGCTTTACTTGGGGGATTAACGATTTAAACACCAATCTTCTCCAATGATCTCCTTCAAATTTGGCACATAACATTCATCATCACAGAGCCTAAAGCAGAATTTGAAAAGAGAAAATTGCTTTTAAATCTCAAACTTATCAAACTACTTTGGTGGAGCTAGAAAACAATAACCATACTAACCATTTACCCCATGGTGAACACTAGGAATTATCTATATGATTATAATCCATGCAACTCTCAAAACAACCCTTCCTACAGAGACACCATGAATTTTATCTTTCCAAGAGCTATAAATTAACACAGGAAACTGGACATACTTTATTCCAAATTCCATGGTTTTGAATGAAACTATGCTCTATTTTCATTCCATTCTGTTCAATTTCCCTATCTAGAAAAACAAGCCTGCTAGGATCTAGGCTAAAAGCCTAGGTGGGCAAAAGTAAATTAGCATCATGGCTGTGGGGATATGAATGAGAACATCCCCCACAGCTTTAGTGTTTGAACTCTTGAATCCCAATTGTTGACACTATTTGCTAAAGTGGTACAGCCCTGTTGGAATAAAGTATATCACTGACGTCAGCTTTAAGTGTTCACAGCCTTCCCTCAACTTCAGATCAGTCTATCTTCTATTTGTTCCTGAGCCTGTGACCTTTTAGCTTCTTGCTCCTGACACCATGCCTGACACTTGTTGCCATGTCTTCCTCCATAATGAATTCTCACCCTCTGAAATCATAAGACAAAGTGAACTCTTTCTTCCAGGAGTTGTTAATAGCCAATGCAATAGCAAAATTTTGTCTATAGTAAATAAACCCAACTCCTCCTCGGATGTTCCTATCACATGCTGAGGTAACTTTTCTTTTGAGCACTTATTCAATTACTTATAGGTCTAAACAGTACTTACTGGGTTCTGGTTTCACTAATAGCTAAGAGTCCTTCACAGAGTGAGGCTTTCATCTTCGTCATTTATCAGCCCACAGACTGGATCATGAAATATGATCCACACATCTCAATAGTATATAATGCATTGAGACATGATCTCATACAGCCAACTCTCCCTTCCCTTGTTCTGGACAGTCTTGACATGAACAGGGACAACACAGAACCACCTTCCAGTCGGCCAATGAATATGTGATTATTATACAGATGTTTCAGACCCATACCACTCATCTGATTTTTCTCCACTGTCTTCATTGCCACCTTCTCTCATCATTACAGGAGCTATACTACAGCTATTATTCTTATTGCTGTGGGAAGCACTGCTACAGTTGTAATAGTCGCTATCACTCATTCATTTAAACACATTTATTGAGCAACTCTTGCTCTTTGTAAGCTAGGGAGCTATGAAATACTTTGAGAAAGGGGTGATATTATCTAAGTTATATTTCAAAACTAGGATTCTTATAGTTATGCTGTGAACACGGCCATAAAAAGACAAATCTCAAAGCAGAGGGACCAGTTAGGAGGTTATTGAAATGATCCAAATGGGACAGGAAGGGGGTCTCAGACCACTTTGATACTGTGTCGGTGGCAAGAAGTGGTCAAATGAGCAATTTCTGCAAGAAGAGGGGCATTTACAAGGTCACCTGAACCACTGGATAGAGAAACTAAAATAAAATAGATGCTGAGGATGATGCCAATCTTTGGTCTGACGAATCTGCAGCTATGCCTAGCTAAATTACGGGTTGTATGGATACCAGGCTTTAGGTATACATATGTGGGTCACCAGCTAGACACCTCAACTGTGATGAGTTTAAAATGCACTAGACATTTGACTGAGTATTGGAAACACACAGCTTCAAGATAGCACCCTGTCTTCAGATCATATCAACAACGGGATTAAAGTAGAGAAAGAACACCTGCTAATGAAAGAACTCATGGGAGTTGTAGCTTCAAAGAATCTTGAAATTCATTGCAAACCCTTGTAGTCGATAAAAATAGGGCTGCTCTGGTTGGTTAATTAATCAAAAGATTCAGTTAAAGAAAGGTTCATAAAAATGATGCATTTACATTTTAAACATTTTATATTAACTTAAAATTTTAAAATGTGTCTTCATTTGCTGAGGTTGAGATGTGCCTGCAAGACCTGGGTTTGAAGATGAGCTCAGATTGATTATAATTCCCTCTAGTCCTTTTTGCATAAATCACACTCATAATGTATGGTCTGTGATTTCCTATATGAGGTTCTGGAAAGTAGAGTAAAAATGTAAAGACACATAGAAAGCTATAGGAACATAGCCTTCTGGATAACTTTTTCTGCTAATCTCTTTTTATGGCCAGATCTTTTGATCTGGCCATAATTTTTAAACCACTCAGCTTCATCATGGCTTCTTGAAGCATTGACACCTGTTTGCATAGACATATCCCTCTTTGTCCTCACATTTACATTTGATCATTTGCATAGTAATTAATTAAGTATACAAATACAGCAAGAAGAACTGCCACAAACAGAAGTGCTTTGCAGGAAGCATCAATTCGTCTCCTGGGAACAACCTGTGAGCTCAGAACTGTCAAGCATGTCCCAGACAGTATCAAAATGTTTTATTATGAGTAGCTTGGTTTGTTTATCCAGAACATGCTTGGAAACAATTCATTTCAGCGACAACCTTGGAAATAAATACGAAGCTAGAATGCTATATATACAGCCTGCCCCTTCCCCTTGCCATCCATCCTCATAACTACACACCTGTATAGACTCTAGTCAAAATGCTCAGCTGAAGAGAATACATTTTTAGACCATGTTTTCTGTCTATTATTTGGTTTCCTTTTATCTGTTTCAACATTAGTAGCACTCATACCAGACCTTACCTGAACCTCCTGTATGCATTAACTCACACACAGAAAGCCTCATGGACTGGAGGCTATTGCTATATTCATTGGCTTCTTAGTTATCTTTTTTTAGAACAACATTTAGAATGCAGGATATTTGGAGCATTTGGTTTCAAAGGGTTAGAATCCATGAACATCACGGCAGAGAAGGCAGAGAGCATGCAGCAAACAGGCAGTTGAGACACTAAAACAATAGTTGCTGAAACCTCACATCATAATACACAAGGAGAGAGAGAGAGAGAGAGAGAGAGAGAGAGAGAGAGAGAGAGAGAGAAAGAGAGACCAGAATAGCACAAGTATTTTGAAAACTCAAAGCCCACACCCAGTGACATTTATCTTCAACAAAGCCACACCCCTTAATCCTTCCCAAACACTTCTACCAACTAGTAACTAAGTATTCAAACATATGAACTATTTGGAGACCATTCTCACTCACTCATATGCCCCCTTAGGCTCATAGCCATATCATAATAAAAAATGCAGTTTTCTAATATCAAAAGTCACCATAGTCTTTCACAGGCTCAACAGAATTTAAAACTCCAAAAATCTCTTCTGACACTCATAGCAATTCTAATTATAATTCCCTTAAAATTGGAAATCAAATTACATACTTTCAACACACAATAACACAGAATGTGCATTATATCTCAAAAGAGAGGGATGGGGGCGCAGTGTGAATATATTAAACCCAAGGGAGGCTGAAATCCATCAGGGTAAATTCTAATCCTGTAGCTCAATGTCTGATGTCAAAGGATTGAGGTGGTCTCACCCTTTCAGGTTTACCAACTGCAACATATTTCTGTGTGCTGGGCTGCTTCCAATCCTTGCATGCAGCTCTCCTTAGCAGATGTTTCTGGGCTCTGGCATGTCCAACATCTTGGGTCACTGGTGTAATCCAGGTTTCACATTCAGGGCATCATGCAGTAAAGCTCAAGTACTCCCCTGCCACACACCTGGCTCCAGTGGCTCTCCTTAAGTGTGGAGCAAGATTCCATAACCTTTACTCATGTAACCTTTTGTCAGCATTGCTAAGTTTGATTGCCTGCTAAGGGTGGAACTTGGTCCCCTATAAATCTTCACATTTACAGGATGCCCCAGTTGATGCTTTTTAGGGACAGAAAAAGCATCAACTGGGGAATCAATCAATCTCTCTCTCTCTCTCTCTCTCTCTCTCTCTCTCTCTCTCTCTCTCGGATTTGGAATCTTAGCTGGACTGTTTTCCCTGTGGGTACTTCTCACTTTATTCCATTTGGATCAGGCCTTTCTTTTAAATTTTTTTTTTAATCCCTTTCAAACCAAGCCCTGGCTCCCACATTACAGATCCAGGTACTCTTTCTTCTCCTCAAACTATACATTTTGCATTTTGTTTTGTTCTACTCATTCTTTCTCACTGTAGTCCTGCATAAGAATGGTTACCAATAACCATGTGACACAGTCAATATTAGACTGTCCTAAAATTTCTTCCATCAGGGGAATTAGTCCAATACTTTCCAATTTAGCCTCAGGAATATTCTTAGGACAAGGCCAGAAAGCAGACATTTTCTTTGTCAAATATCATGAACCAATGTCTTGGTTATTGTTCCCCTCTGAAACATTTTGAGTGGAGCCTCCAATGTTCACATTGCTCCCAACACTACTGTCTTATAAATTCCTAATAAGATGGCTCACTAAGCTCTGCTTACCTCATTCATTCAACTACTTTCCTACCCCAAAGTCTCAAAATCTTACACATCCCTCAAAACATAGCAAGACCAGAGCTGCCATGGCAACAGCCAGAATTCCTGGCATGAAATTCTGTCTTAATTACTTTTCTCTTCCTTTGATAAGACATCATGACCAAAGCAGATTATAGAGGAAAGAGTTTTCTGGGGACTTAACAGTTTCAGAGGGTTTTCATACATGACGTGGTAACAGGCAGGCACACAATGCACTGGAGCAGTAACTGGCAGCTCACATCTTGGTCTGCAAGTAGGAGACAGAAAGACAGAGACAGAGACAGAGAGAGGGAGATATTAAAAATGGCATGAGTCTTTTGGAAACTCAAAGCCAGTAATGTAGCACTTTTCACCAACTGGGTACCAAATATTTAGTCATACAAGTCTATGAAGTCCACTCTCTTTCAAACCATCACAGTTTGTCCTAAAACCTATGGTCTCAATCTTTTCTAGTCTCCTTTCCTCTTTCTTCATCTGCATAGATAGAGAGCACTCCCAACCAGGAGTTTTCTTGACTTCTCTGTACAGAGAGAATTAAGAAACAATTTCAGATTTGTGGGCTCCATGCAGTCTCTGCTGCAGCCTCTCTACTCTGCTATTGTCTTATACAAACAGCCACAAGTTGTATATAAATAAATGACGATGGCTGTAGTTCAATAAAACTTTATTTAAAAAAAAATTTGGTGATGGGCCAAATGTAGATTGGGTAACATCATTGAAGATTCTTGTTTTAAATAAAAGAAATATCCACAGTCTCTTACTTGTTATTATTTAATATTGGTTAAGACAAATTCTAAACACTTGAGGCTGCTGAAGTACAATTCTATTTCTTGTATCAGTCCCAAAGTGTTGTTCTGGAAAAGGGAAGCAGTCCTCCTGACAGTGCTCCTGTGGTTCAGCCTTTTTTCATCTTTCAGCTCATATGAACTTCATTGTGTGGATTTCAAACTCATTCAGAAATCATCAAGCAAGAACAACAACATAGCAAAGCTAGCGGCATGAAGAACATCACAGCATTATTAAATAACATTATCTAATATGCATTTTACAGAATAGACAGAATTTTAGTAAATGTAGGCAGGGTTATTAAAAAATTAAGTGAAGAGTGAGAAATAAATACACATCTGAATAGAAGGAAAATATTTAGAGTGGAATGTCAAAAATAAACACTGAATACTAGGAAAACAGCATACTGTAAGCCTATAGAAAATATGAAAATAGTGAAAACTGTAAATATTGTGAATAATGAACAATGGAAAAATAACAAATATTTCACACTGCTTTGGGGGTTTTGTGTTCCACAGGGAAAGATATAGTATTTGATGAAATTAAAGTAGGCGTTAGTTGTTCCCAGGGGGCAAGATGTCTCTGTGAGTCTATGCCCAGGAACCTGGTCATTTATCTCTTATTCTACTGTGAATGTACAAATAACAGAATCACATTTGAAAATAAATGCTACCTTTATATTTGACTACTAAAAAAAAAAAATGTAAAGCACAGGATTCTATCTGAAAAGACGAGCATGTAAAGGAGAGGGGATGCCCTGTGAGCTCACATCACAATATTCAGAGCCTATAAACAAAGATATGGTAGAGGAGAAAGAGCTTGAGTGGCAGTCTAAAGCCTGTATATAAGTCTGGATCACACAATAAGTAACTGTTCCTCAGTGTCAATCACTTCTCTTAGATCCAGAGTCCTGAGTCCTCATGGAGAAGAATGAAGAAGTTGGGAAGCTCTTCTTGCAGCTCTAGTATTCTGGTGATTGGCAAAAATTAAAAATAACAAAAATCCATTTTAAGTCCTCTCCACCTGCAATCCAGCAAAAGAGTCTAATTACAATGCAGGAAAGCACCAATGATAACTGGATATGAGATATAATGTAATGTAATGTACATGATAATGTAAATGAGAAAACAGTGCATGTTGCTGTCTGCACATGCCCTGCCATAGCCTGGAAGAAAGAATAAGCATGCTCCTGCTAATGCAGCTGAGGGAACCTCCATTTCCATTGATAATAATATTCATTAATTTATTCAACTTGCTTGCTCTATTTTTTCTATTGTCCAGAATCCATCAAATTATTCTGCCCTCTCACAAGAATTGCTGATAGCCACTGATCGATGACGTTGTTTACAGAGGCTTGCAGCGCTCTGGTTTTAAACTAAAATTAAAATGGGAGGAAAAAGAATCCTAATGCTACCCTGCAGCAATCAGGAAATTAATCGTTGGTTTCTAAACCATTCTTAAGGCTGAGATTAAAAAGTCTCAGCCTCAGAGGATCACAGTATATAAGGGCCTCCATTCACCACCAGAAAAATTGTTTCAAGGCTTCAAATGAAAGCCAAGCAAATGCTTTTCCTGGCAGCCACTCTCAAATACATTCCGAGGTGCACTCAGGCAGGACTCTGATGAGCACCTGAGACTGTGCTTACACAAAACAGAGCTGTTTGGAAGCCATTTTGATAAACGGCGCTTTTCTCCCAGCCATGGCTGAACACAGAGGTGATGTCACTTCTAAGTGTATCTAAATTGCCCATCACAATTAAGGTGTCATTTAAGCTCCAGGAATGCTCTCTCTGTCTGATTCTGAAAGAGGGAACAGCTTTAAAAAAATAGGTCTTGTCCAGACATGTAATAGAAGTTGGAGGACATTTCTAGTCCACACTTAAATACCTGAATCTACCTCTCCATCTAATGCAGTATACCTCCTGAGTTCTATCAGCCATTAGAGAAACAGAAAGGGTCATACAAGTCATAAGAGTCCATCCAGGATTCCTGAGATTTGGGACCCCTTGCATCTGAAAGACAATGGGAATTAGAATTTTGTTACATTAAAAATAATAATAATCATCAGGAGCAGCAGCCTTGGTAAAGGCCAGGATGTCAAGATAGCCAAAGAAAAGAGGACAAAACTGATGCTGCTGAGTTGTAGAATTGTGGTACATTTGCTGTAACAAAGCCATCAAATGCAATAGGCTTGAAGGCCAGCTCAGCTAGCTACTAGCTTTGCAATCTAAGACCCTTCCTCCCCCACCAATGGACCTCTGAATCCTTGCCTGTGTACTGGTGACAAGAATGACATGCCTGCTGTGACATGGAAGAGAGAAGAGTCTTGCAGAATCTGTCTTGTTAGGGGCTCTAGAGGAGCTCTGTACATTTGAATCCTTACCAGCTAATCTTCTGTCCAACAAAGTCTGGAGAGTCTGATGCCTGCAGATCCTGCCTGAGTCTCTGAGTCTCCTCCATGGATGTAAGAGTAATATGTACTAATATCCACACATAGGTGTCAACCCTGGGAATTCCCTCACAGTCAGCACAAGGCCCTTGTCTTAGAATAAAGAGCACTGAGAAATTATTAAAAAAAAAAAAAAAAAAAAAAACCTAAAGAGCAGAAAGGTTTTAGGGGAACACTGGAGATAAGCTCAGTCCAACCTTGGGGACTCATCATCAAGTGGTTCTCTAGGAGTAATACAGTGCCTAATGCATCTTAATCCACAACTGAAATTTATAAGCGAAAGAAGAAAACCAAAAGCTAGCATGCTGTTTTCAGGGAGTGATACAAGATACATGAGTCTATAACACTATAAGCAATAAAGAGATTAGTTAGACATAAATGTAGAGAGGAATGTGAATAGAATCATGGAGTGTTATGTGTGCACTACATGAATATCTCTGGGAGTACTGCTCACCAGACAGAGTAAGGTGACTATCAAAAAGTAATAGGTAGAACCTGAAATCAGAAAATACAATGTCATGTTAATATATAATGTATTATATATTACATGTCATGTTAATATATAATGTAAATATATTAATATATTTAATTAGTATTATTTATTATTTTTAGTTAGCATAGAAGAAATAGATTCACCATAACATTTTCATACTTAGCTATCACCAGAGTATCACTTTAAAAAGCAAATTCAACATGTTTATTGTTTTCCTATGATAAAGGTTTTTAAAGTGAAGCTGACAAAACCTTTATGACTGATAAGGAGATATAGGATGCTTATAGTGACTCAGATGTTTATGTGCTTACTCTGTGGTACAAGTTTCAAGATCTTTTTAAACATAATGAAACTTTACAGAAAAGCACAGGTTTAGAAATAGTGAAAATCTGTATTTTAGCTATACTGAAAGTCTGAGGAAGATTTTTAAAAGAGCTCGCATCAGCACCCCACATTCATTACATAAACATCAGTAATCAAGCAAGTTAAGAGAGACACTGGACACTTTCCCTGACTATAGGAATGCTGACATTGTCCTGCTAACCATTACAGTTTCCAGAACCTTAGAGAGATGAATAGAAGCAGTATCAGATACAAAAATACTACATGAGGCCAAATCAGGAGGATATGGTATAATATAGTCGGAAAGAAGCATGGAAAAGAAACTGGAGACAACAAAGAAGCAAGTCCCAGCTAGCTGATGGGATGGCTGTGTAGATAGGAAAGCCTAGAATATGGCTACCTGAGGAGAAAGGAGACGGAGGCTTAGCTTAATGTAAGATCATTTCATCACCTTAAGCTTTTACTGCTAATAGTGAATTTGGCAGCAGACCTCAACTCTATTCATGAGTTATATGATATGTAAGTCACCTAATAACTATCTACTGGGTTTTGTCCTTGTAGACTTCTCCTGGGTTGGAAAACTCACCTTGGAAAACTCACCTTGGGATTACAGCTTTGAGCCTGATTGTGTTACAAGCCTTCACTCACAGAGCTGTCAGAGGACTGAGAGGCTTGGCACTCGACGTTGAACTCTTCCATACACTTTGGCGATATTTCCTATGGTTTCCAACGCTCAAGTCTAACTTTATGACTACTTTGTAAAAGTAACTTTAATTCTTCTGAAGTAATTGTCCTCTCTGAATTTTACTGCCTCTGTCTGCTCATCTAAGTCTGGTCTTGGAAGTATCTAGCCTTCATAAAATCTAATCTAGGCCTCTGAATCTTACTGTTAAAGAAGGTCACCCTTTCTAGTTCTTTCTGGATTCTGGCTGGCTAGTTTCACTCAGCTGTTCTGGCTCAAACTTCTCACCACACTGATAGATTCAAACTTGTTCTTTTCATCTTCTGACTGAATTGCTCTGCTTGGTGTCATACTAACTTTGGCAATCTGTTCAAATCTTCTGGTTCCTTTTCATTCTCTGATTCTGTTTTCATCTGTGTCTAACTTGTTCTGTCTTCAACCCATCTCTATAAAACATTCCCAGTAAAACTGCCACTCTCCTCTTTTTCTCCTCTGTTTTCTCTTAGGTCAATTTTCTCTCTTCTTTGTTCTTGTAAGAGTTGGGCATATCCTATTATGTCAAATCTTTCTCTGATTTGTCTCTCAATTAGATATCACTTTCAACCATGGGTACTTCCTTCTACAAACTAACATTACCTTCATTGTTTGAAATTTAAGGATGTATCTGTATTCCAGCCAGAGGGATTAAAGGTGTGTGCTAAGGACTGAGTCACAACACAATTAGAAACAGGATTTTCCAGCAAAAATACAATCACGGGGTTCACAGTGAGATCAAATATCCTGGAACATTCCTTTGGATTTTCCTTCTTTTCTTTTGATTGCCCATGTAAACTTCATTGCAAGACATCAAAGTTCAAGTTAATAGTGAATTTGAAATAATTAAGTTTGGGAGAAAAATACATTTGGATGTAGTCTACAGTGCTAATCATAATATGGCCATCACATTCGGTCTGCAACATGAGTTCAAAAATAAGAAAGCTGATGGAATGATCAGGTTCTCTTGCTGTTTTATTCTTATTCTCTTTCCAAATTTTCTGATCTGACTTCTGCTTATATCCTTCATCATGTTCTATGTGCTTCTTCAAACACAATACATAGAAACAGCCCCAATCCCCTCTTTTTAGCCCTGACATCATTTCCCCAAGGTCAGCTACATTTCTCATTCATTCATTATATTTCCCTCATTACCTTTGAAAATTAATGCCTCACCGAGTCCCTCCCAGTCTTGAAAATGCTATTGTGGATGCGGGTTGTGATTGAAATTTCTAGCTAATTTTCTTTAGTTCCATAAACAAATTTTGAAGGATATCATAAAGGATCTGATAAACATTTGGCCAATTTAGGATGGTCCCCACAGCTAAGACATAGATCAACAGGTGACATATGTTAAGTATGGGAACTGCTATCTTGGTTGACAAAACCAATAAATTGCTATGAGCAATAATGTGACACACAGCTAACACAGTTTTGATTCTGACTGGCTGATTCACAGCCTTCTAACTGGAGCACAACAAAGGCAGAAACACAATCTTGTGCCGGGGCATTTATTTTGGGCTCATAGCTTAGTTAGCAGCACAGAGGATGGGAAGTATCTCTGAAGTCAAAGGAGCATGAAGAGCCTTGGAGTCATGAAGAGCAGGACAACATACCCTAGTTCCTACTCTACTGACAGTGTCTGTGAGAAAAAAACATTAAACGCTCTACATTACCAGTTCTTCATTCCTGAAACAGTGAGAAGAAAATAGTTCTCACTGCTATTATGATCTCTTATGGGGAGTCTCAGCTCCAGCCACAGGGTTCCTCAAATGTTCATTTGTTTTTAGTCACTATGATATTAAAGGAGGAAGTGTGCTCAAGATTAAAATTTTATGCAATGGGAATGTTTTCTATGATGAGGTAGACTTACTTCAAGCAGCTAACTAGATTGGAACTCAGGATATCTAATATTAATATCAATTTTAATATTAATAATTATAATAGCAGATATGAATTGAATGCTGAACTTTAAAGTTAATAATATAGGTTAATTAGCGATCTATTAACTTTGTTTAAAATCAGAGAAAGAAGGCAGAGTGAAATGCTTCTCCAACTATGCTTTATATATAAAAAAAGTGTTGTTACAAAGGCACTTAGTGCTATGAACTTTCCTCCTTGTACTGCTGTCCTTATGTATTATAAGTTTGGGTATGGTATGTGTTCACTTTTATTGAATTTTAGAAAGTCATTAATTTCTTTATTTCTTCCCTAACTCAAGGGCCATAAGAACAATGCTGTTCAGTTTCCATAAGTTTGTAGACATTCTGTTTTTCTGTTTTCTGAAGTGGAGCTTTAATCCATAGTGATCTGATAAGATATGGAGGTGGGGGTGGGGTATTTCAATTTTCTTGTGTTGATACTTGCTTTGTGACTGTGTATATGGTCAATTTTGGAAAAGGTTTCATGTGGTACTGAGAAGTAGGTATAATCTCTCATATCTGGGTGAAATGTTCTGTAGATGTCTGTTAGGACAGTTTGAGTCATAAAATAACTAGAAAAATCACATACTGTTGACTTGAAAGCACAACTAAAAGCTCTAGAACAAAAAGAATCAAACACACACAAGAGGAGAAGATATCAGGAAGTAATCAAAGTCAGGACTGAAATCAATAAATTAAAAACCAAAAGAACATACAAAGAATTAATGAAACAAAGAGTTGGTACTTTGAGAAAAATCAAGACAGACAAACCCTTAGCCAAACTAACTAAAAGGTGGAGAGATACTATCCAGATTAACAAAATCAGAAATGAAAAGAGGGACATAACAACAGACATAGGAAAAAATCCAAAGATTCATTAGGTCTTACTTCAAAAACATGTACTTCGCAAAATTGGAATATCTAAATGAAATGGATGACTGTCTTGATGGATACCACTCACCAAAGCTAAATCAAGACCTTGTGAACAATCTAAATAGACCTATAACCCCTAAGGAGACAGAAGCAATAATTAAAAGTCTCCAACCAAAACAGCCCAGTGTCAGATGGTTTTAGTGCCAAATCCTAACAGACTTTCAAAGAAGAGTGATAACCAATACATCTCAAATTATTCCACAAACTAAAAACAGAAAGAACACTGTCACATTCATTTTGGGGGACCACAGTCACCTTAAACCACACTAAGACTCAACCAAGAAAGAGAATTTCAGACCAATCTCCATTATGAACATTGATGCAAAAATATTCAATAAAATACTTTCAAACCAAATCCAAGAACACTTGAAAGACATCATCTGGAATCAAGTAGGCTTCATCCCAAAGAGTCAGGGATAGTTCAATATATAAAACTTCATCAAGGTAATCCTTCATATAAACAAAGTGAAAGAAAAAAACGATCATCTCATTAGATACTGAAAAACATTTTGAGAAAATCAAATACACTTTCTTGATAAAAGTTTTGGAGAGATCAAAGATGTATGGAACACACTTAACACAATAAAGTCAATATGCAGCAAGCCAATAGCCATCATCAAATTAAATGGAGAGAAACATAAAGGAATCCACAAAAGTCAGGGACAGCAAAAGGCTGAACACTTTTCCCATATCTATTTAATAAAGTACTTGAAAATTTAGCAAGAGCAAGAAGGCAGCTAAAGGAGATCAACCAGATACAAATTGAAAAGGAAGAACTCAAAGTATCTCTCTTTATAAATGATATGATAGTATACATAAGTGACCCTAAAACTTCTACTAGGGAACTTCTACAGCTAATAAACACCCTCATCAAGGGACTGAAAACAAAATTAACTGAAAAAAAAAATCATTATTTCTCCTATATAAAAATGATAAACAGGCTGAGGAAGAAATTAGAAAAACAACACCCTTCACAACTGCCACTTCAAATCTTTGGAGAAAGAAATTAAAAATAATACCAGAAGATGAAAATACCTCCCATGTTCATGGATCAGTAGGATTAACATTGTAAAAATGGTCATCCTACCAAAAACAATCTACAGATTCAATGTAATTCCTATCAAAATTCCAACACAATTATTTACAGATATTGAAATAATAATAAGTTCACATGGAAAAGAAAAACATAGGACAACTAAAACAATCCTGAAAAATTAAAGAATTTCTGGAGGTATTACTAGCCCTTATTTCAAGCAATACAACAATACAGCAATACCAATAAAAACTGGCATGACAACAAACAGGTGAATCAACAGAATCAAATCAAAGAATCAGAAGTAAATCTACACAACTCAATTTTTGACCAAGAAGCAAAAATTATACAGTGGAAAAGAATCTTTAACAAATGGAGCTGGTCTAACTGGATGTCTATATGTAGAAGAATGCAAATAGATCCATATCTATCTCCCTGCACAAAATTCAATTCCAAGTAGACTGCACTAAATCTGATAGAAGAGAAAGTAGAGAATAACCATGAACACACTGGCATAGAAGACAACTTCCTGAACAGAACACCCATAGTTCAGGCACTAAGATCAACAATTAATAAATGGGACCTCACAAAACTGAAAAGCTTCTGTAAGGCAAAGGATACCCCCAAAAGGACAAAACAGCAGCCTACAGAAAGGCAAAAGATTTTCACCAACTCCGCATCTAACAAAGTGCTGACATCCAAAATATATGAAGAATTCAAGAAACCAGACATCAACAAACCAAATAACTCAATTTTAAAAATGTGTTATAGGTCTGTGCAAAGAATTCTCAACAGAGGCCAAGAAGTACTTAGAGAACTTTTCAACATTCTTAGTCATCAGGGAAATGCAAATCAAAATGACTCTGAGATTTTATCTTATACCCATCAGAATAGCTAAGAATAAATGCACACACACACACACACACACACACACACACAAGCATAAAATTAATAAACAAAAGAGACCTTGATCCTGAAACACTCAATATTGTATTTTTCTGCTTTGTTCTAAATCACTTATCTACCTTATTTGTTTGTATTTTATTAAGTGTATAATATATGTCATTATTAATTATTTTCTGACTTAGGTACTATACAACATTTAAAGGAGTAGAGTTGTTTTGTCTATTACAACTATGCTTCTGCTACATACAATTACCTGACATATATGTGGTGGGCATTTATTAAACACTGGTTGAATTAACAAGAAAATAATTCTAATACATTAATAATATTACTTTTACATTTAAATCTTTAATGCCTTATTTTAAATATTATTTTGTTTTAAGTGTTTGTGTGTGTGTGTGTGTGTGTGTGTGTGTGTGTGTGTGTAAGAGTACAGGTCCCCACAGAGGCCAGAAATCTCCATGGTACTGGATTTACAGGAGTTCTAAGCCACCAACAGGGCAGCTAGGATGTGAACTGGGGTCCTCTTCAAGAGTAGTACGTGTTCTTAAGTGATGAGCCATCTCTCAGCCCCTCTTCTAATTTTATACCAGTCTGAAATAAGAATTGATGATCTAATCTGGAATTTTAGATTTTTCACTATGTGTTCTAATATTTCTGAATAGTCTGCATTTTCACAACTAATTTAAGAATAACATCTTTGAACAAAATTCCATCTATTTTCAAACTCCACTTCATATAATCCTAATTTATTATAATTTAGTCCTCAGAACAATCTGAGTAAGTACTCTCATTCTGATTCTACAGATGGGAAATTTGATTGACTCACATGCCAGGAAGCAACAGAATCATCAGCAATTTACATCCAGAATTCCAATCCACTGCCTAAACTCTGGTGTTCACCTGAAGCCAGCATAACATGATTAAGAAAGGGTATTGTCCTATCTGAAAAGGACCTCTGTAATGTTGCCCTTCAGTCTGTGGAATGCTTTATATTTCAGTTCAATATAAATGCAGAAACATGGAGGTAACTTGTTACATGCCACAGAGGCTCAGAAAGCATCATTGTTTTTTCTTAATAGAACAAGATAGCTTATGTCTGATCCTTAGGGGCCAGAATAGCCCATCTGGAAAGTAAATTTTTTCTGAACAATGTTGGAAAGCTAAGCTTTACAGGGATGAAATTCTACAAATTCAAATATTCATGGTCAAATCATTTTTAATGCTGCATTAAGACAAGAATTTAAAGTAACATTCTTTAGGCTTTAAGGGTTTTAGCCAAGAAAAAAAGGATTCCTCATGTAATTACTGTTCATGTAACGAACACATTTCTGGAATGAATCGCTCACATCGATAACAGAAATTACATTCATTGAGAAACAGCAATGTAGCTCATGGGATTTACATGAAGTGCACTATTATATCCTATTTAAAAATACCAAAGATAGTGATTTCCCCAGAACATAATAGAATCAAGACTCAAATAGCGTAGGGAAGTTGGTGTAATGATTAATGTGTTACGTTCATTCAACTGGGACAAGGGATATTTCAGGTTGTTGAAGATTTCTTAGTCTATAGAAGAGAAGAGCACTGTGATGACTAGATCTGGTAAATATTAACATTCATAATGCTGATGAGCATCTGTCAACCCACTAGGTGTCCAAATACAACAAAACTGCATAAAGGGTAGCTGTGCTTTCAACTCTTGAGCTGGAACATGGGTCTTTCCCAATTCTAGAACTTTGGCCACCTCAGGCTCAGCTCTTCAGATTTTTCTTGTTGCTTCCACTGTGGACTATGACTTTTGACTTTTATGTTTAGATTGCAGATTCAAAGATTTCTTTATGAGCTTCCAACTTTCAAAGAATCAATGGGTGAATTTGGTTTTTATAGACATATGAGCTTCTTCTTCCTTGAAAAATAGTCTCTTTATTCCCACATATGACCTGTAAGTCCTGTTTCTCTAGAGAATGTTAGCTAACACACATGTACTAGGTCCAGTAGCCCCAGAAATCTATACAATTCTCAATTCACATCTAAGAGGGGCCAATACCTTGTGTCTTTATGTATGCGTCTATATAGCTGTCTTGGCTATAGAATCAACACAGAGAGACCTAATTCATTTGGTACCTCATGATATGTGTTGGTCTTTATTATCCTATTTGATTTACATTGGTAATCCATGGGTGTAGCATTGTCTTTGCTGGAGATCATTTAAGACATTCTAGCCCACACAGCTACATCTGACCTTGCACTAAATGCATGTGGTAAATAATTGTTTCCATCATTACTAATGGTTGTTTCTCATTGCATAGTCTCTTCTCATCCACATCCAACTCCGAAAAGTTATGTGGATACTCAGGTGGTCCCTATGTTCCAGGATTTGGGACACAGATTCTCAGTGATCTTCCTATCATAATTGAGGTTCTTTTTAAATAAAATGTTGTTCTTTGATAGTTTAATATGTGCATACAATAAATATTGTTTTCTCCCCCTAGCTCCCTTAAATTCTCTAAGTCTACTCCTCACATTTCTAAACCCTCCCCAACTTTGATGGACTGGAGTCATGCACTGCAGTACAGTCCAGTTACGAAAGACCACAGCCTTATAGAAAATTGACCCTTTCCCTGGCAGCCACCAATTGTCATGATCTATTCAGCTAAAAATGGGGACTATCAATCATCCCCATCACTCTCCATGCTTCAATGTTCATGTGCTTTTCCTTGAACAGGTAACCACCGCTGTCGTAATTTCATGAGTATACTAACCATGTCATGTCCCTTAGACACTGCTTTATTTTTCTCTAGTTCTCCACACCCTCTAGTTCTTATACTCTTACTACTCCCTCACTTTCTTGATATTCTCTGGACCTCTGTAGAAGACTGTGATATAGATGTTCCATTTGTGGCTGAACATGGCCACAGTCATTTATTCTTAGACCAACTGTAAATTTCTATATTAAAGTTTGCTCAATTACAGAAAAACATCTTTTTGATGAGGACTGATAGTGGCAGAAATATGTGGATAAAGACATACATCTTTAGAGGAAAGTTTGATGCTCTAGCCATTTAACATAAGCTAATAATATCAACTTCATCCTTGATACCTATAAACTTCTCAACCATGGGTTCTTGATCATATTTACAGTACCAGGTTGGTAGTTCTTTCTGTGAAACAGGCCTTTCCAATCCGAAAAGAAGTTGGTTGACCTCATAAAAGTCATGTCACCATTGTTCCCATCGGACTATCTTAAGGAAAATGAGAATTATGGGATGAGATGTTGAAGTGGAGAAGTGACTGGGAAGATATATCCTGAGAGGGTGTGAGAATAGGGATGGATGACACTAAAGATATTTGGAAAAGCCACTTGGAAACTCACCATTTCATAAGCCACCCCCCCACACACACAATGAATTTAATTTGAGTTACCATAAACAGGGGATACTATCCCTCCCAGAAATCACATGTTATCCATTAAATTTCCAGTGTCAGGTGTGGGATACTTCCCATCAAGTTGTTATTTGGGAGTACTCCAGAGATTCCCAAAGCATTATATGTTTTTGCTATTTGTTCTTGGTTATCCCACTAGAAATTGATGATAAAAATCACTTTGCTTTTCACAGAACATGGAGAAATCAAACTACTATTGACCAAGAAGTTTCTGTCTGACTGGCCAGATGCTATAGTACTAAAAAGGGCTTTAGGGGGAGAAAAGTTATCAATTATTTAGCTATGAAGACTGTGAGCTAGGCTAAGTGATGTTGAAGCTTGTTCCACTTCTATTGCTTTGGCTTTGTCTAATCTCAAAAGTTTTCTTAAGATGCAAACTTCCAGACAGTTCCCTTTATGCCTTACCTACTGGAAGATAAAAGCCAGAGGTAGGCCTGGATCAGGTACCTTCTTTTTCTTTACTAATTCTGATCCCATTCTCTGATCATTTTTAGCACATGAAGCCTATTTTTACTCAACATATTGTAATGCCTTCTATTTTAGAGTAGAGGCATGTTCTTTACATCCTATAGTTCTGTGCTACATTCTTCATCCTTCAGTCCCAGGCACTTTTCTTCTCATTCTGTTCAGTTCTCATTGCTGTCTTCCAATGCCCCACTATGGAAACCTTCCCCTTTACAATCTCCTCCATAATTCTTTCTTTTTCTAACTGATGTTTGCTAAGAATAAATAATTGAACATGGAAAACCTTTTTTCATACCTATGCCCTGTTTTAGTTTAATTTTTCACAACATTTTAATATCTGATGATGGAGTCATTCAGGTATGTAATTCTTTAATTATTATACTCATCTTCACAATAAACTATTAATTCCATGAAGACCTGAATTTTGTCTGTTCTGCCATCTTTCCCTCAAATGATATCTGGTATTGAATGATCATTGAATAAATGAGTGACCAACATGGAGGATAAGACAAGAAATTAAAACACAGCACGAGATCCTCTCAGATTCCATAATTTGTACTGATACTGAACCAGTTAAGTTTTATGTCCAGATTTTGAGTTGTAATCTTGACATGTTTGTATATATTGTTCTATAATGACTATGTATAAAAATCTACCTCACTTTGTTGATCAAAAAGAGACATACAATTCCCCTGTGTGTATTATTCTTCTGATGCTAAGATAACATATCAAGACTATTAAGTAGCTTAAGGTAGAGTTTATTTCAGTTGATAGTGCTAATGGAATTGAGTCCATAATGGCAAGAAAAGCTCAGTATGGTAACATGAATAGAAAGCTGACTGATTACATTTTATCTACACACAGTAAGGAGAGAAGTACACATGAAGTGGTGCAAGGTTCAACCTCCTAAAAGCTCTGAATATTCTCCCCATATAATGCCACCAACCAAGGCCCAAGTATCCAGATACGTATGCCTATAGGGAACATTTCACATTCAAAAAATGATACCTTGTCACAAGAAAACATTCTATCCTAGGAAAAAGTCCCTTCAAAAATCAAGAGTCTCAGAAATGTGAATTAAGAAGTATGGTGCAGCTTGTAGCTTTAAAATCACAGAGTCAAGATTTCGAATCTTAGCAGCTCTGCCTATTAGTTTGAGTCTGAGGAATTTATTCACACTCTTTGATTCTTAACAGTTCCATCAATAAAAGTGCTGCAGCAGCAGTTCATGAGGCACAAATGGAATAACATGGGTCAATTTAAAGTGTTCACCAGTGAACAGGTAGCATCCATCGCAACAGTAATGCTAATACAGTCCCAATGCTTCTAGCTTTGTATGGGAAATACAAAAGCTTCTGGAAATACTAGTTAATAGGACAATTTAAACTGACCTATACCCCATTAAGCAGAAACACATAATCCCACTTGGCAAGAGGCTCCTTATAATCCTTATTAATCAGACTCATAAATATTCATGAATTCTGTCAAGAGTATCTCTGGCTTTGATGGAGGAGTGCTGCTCCTGGTGTCCAGGATACATGGCACAACTGTCTCTAACCATAAAGGAACAGTAAATCAGAGCCAGTGCCAAGGATTTAAGGGAAGTTATTTTGAACTTTTATTTTTATGACCCAGTGCAGTTTTAGTTGTGGATGAAAATCAGCAGATGTGAAGTTAAACTTTGTCATGGCTAACATAGTATGCTTTAGTGACAAATGTTTTTTCCTTCTAAAATAAAGAGAAGTGGCTGTTGCTCTTCTGGATCACCAAGTGAGATGGGTGGCTCCCAGGGACCCAACTTAAAAAGTGTCTAAATGTGATCAGGTTGAATTAAGGCAAAGGTTCAAGTCCATGGGATTTTTAACCTAAACAAGTTGCCTGGTGAATGAGAACATATTCAGAGGATATACTATCAGACTTAAATAACACAGTCTGCATTTCCTGATGGAAACTAGGGATGCTGTTGAAATCTTTTTAGATGATCAGCGCATGAATGTGTCAAATCATTTTGTTCATTAGTGGTCATATCATGCTTTCAGAGGCAGCACTATATTTGATTTTCAAAAGTCAAAAATTAGGACATTGGAGAAGAAGATGAAAACAGACTAATGTCAAATCTTATCTCTGTCCAACAACTCAAGAGGAGCCAAGTTCTATTATTCAGTAGATAGTCTGATGACATAATTAGCAATATAAAAGAAAATGACAGCCAGACTGGGTCACACTGGGAAGACAGCTCACAAAATACAATTCTGTGCACCAATCAGCTCAGAGAGTACTTAAATGAATAACATTAAAAGTTACATGACCTAGAAATTTAGGGGTAGGGTTTGGGGAAGCTGATCTGTAATATTCACACAGGTATCAGAGGATCTCAGGATATCTCTTAAGCTTAAAACTTAATAGCATGACCATCTTTTTGGCCATAATTCACAATAATGGAAGAAATCAGACACCTGACGCAAATATTTTGAAAAATGGGTTTGCAAGGAGAGTATTCCATATATTCCAATACCTGAATTGAGGATGACATTACTGCAGAAGTTATACAGAAGCAGCATTGCTATGAACAGTAGTTCAGGTATCAAGGAAGACAGAAAGTAAGGCCACAAAAGGGCACATGGAGGTTTTGTGGGGAGATGGAAGAGATTCTTTAGTAAACCTGAATACTACTCAATAAGAATAAAACATTTATTTCCCTACTGTTGGAATGGAGGTGAGGCAAGAGACACAGCATAACAAGGAGTAACCTTTTGGGTCACTTCCTCTTGGTTTGCACTGATGGGAAGTGAGCTCACATCTCTTCCTGTCAGAGATGACTTCATTATTACCTTCTATCACTATCCCCTTTGCTGAAACACTTTGGATTTCTGAGGCACACAGTTTCCTTCATTCTAATGGCCTCCCTCTTATTACATCACAGTATGTTCTTCTGTGATGCAAACTTTCATCCATATGTTCCTAGAATTCAGTGTGAAGGTTTTTGAGGTCAGGAGACAAGCCATAACATCATAGATCAGTAGACTTCCTTTTGGAAAGAGTCGGTTACTCCACAGTCAGCACTTCCTGAAGAGTATAGTACAGTACAGTAGAGTACAGTACAGTCGTTGTTACATGTTACTTTAGATGTATTTAACCTACTCAATTTGTCTGTTAACAAATAACTATTTCAGCATGAATGCACATATTTTATCATTGAAATTTTGATGAACTCCTGGCACACTGCTTATGTGCTCATTGTATAATTGAGATTAAGTTTAGAGCATCAATAACTTAATTTAGATGGTTTTTTTTTCTCCATTTTCTTTCTCCTCAAGAATGTTTTAATGTACTTAAAAATTCTGCCTCTAACATTATCCAAGGTATGCAATAGAGTTTTTTTTTCAGGAAATACAAATCACACTATTCAGCAGTATGCTGTATAACAGGGCTGATTGAACAAACATCATGGTATTCTACTGCTATTTTTTAAATGAAAATTTTTTTGGTGCAGGCAGTCCTTTATGTACAAGAAGTAAAAGAAGCTAAATTGCTTAACTCTATAGCAAACAAGAACTTCTCTGCTCTACAGCAAGTGTTGATACAGACTTCTTAGCAGAGCAAGTAGTCTGTTATATATGCCTGGTATGGATTGAGGGCTCCATCCATACTAATAGAAGAAGGAGAAGAGAAAATATAGGACAGATACTAGAGAGTCTGTGTCTCCTGTATATTTTTAAAATATATATTGTTACTACATTCAAATTATTTGTACATATATGTCTTTGGTACATGTATGTCAATGCAGGTGCTCATAAAAGTCAGAAAATGATATCAGATCTGGAGTTAATGATGGTTATGAGCCACCAGCCTGAATGCAGGGATGAAAACATATATCTTCTACAAAAGTTCTAATACCTTCTTTTAATAATTCAGGCATCTCTTCAATCACCATGCCCAGTATCTTACACTTTATATAAACTTTCCTAATCTTCATCATATACATTGAGGTTAGACAAAAAAGCCAAAAATACTGAGATATAAACAGGGTTTAATCTTTCCACAAGACTAGTGAGTATTCCAGTAGATAATCAAAAGTATATGGTCATGTTAAAAATTAGTTTACGTATTTGTGTTTGAATTTAAGCTATGTAAACATGGATCAGTTAAAATGTTCCTTTGGAGTGTAGAGTATTTATAGATTCTATAGGATTCAAACTATATATCCTATGAATGGTGTGTGATATTTGTTAGTTGGTGTTTATAATATACTAAGCATAGAGAATAGTACAAAGGAAGTATTCGGCCTTAGCACGATTTTTCTTTCATGTATTGAATCTGTTTATGATTTTATTTTTAGGATCATTGTTCTTACTGCAGCTGGCCAACCTTAATCCTTTTAGGACAGGTGCCAGGCATGAACCAAAAATGAATGATGTTCTGACATAAAACCTGGCAGGAGGAAGAATGGCTAAGAAATGCTTATGGCACCTGTTCTTGTGGATAGAAGATAGAGCTAAGCAGACTTCCGATAGCAATAAATCACTGCTTAAATGTATCCGACAGGGTGAGAACCATAATTGCTTCCTTTGTTGCTTACAATTGTTCTTTACAGCTTGGAAAGGCCCCCAGATCATAAGAGGAACATCTGATGTAAAATATTATTTGCCTTGGTGCAGTTTTCATTTAAATAAAAGACTATTTGAGACTGAAGAAGTTACAAATTCCTCTTACATGCTGTTACATCTCTGCAATTTATTTGTTATGCAATATTGAGAAAATGCTTGGAAAGAAGGTGACTAGGGTCACAGCAGTTCTTCACAGCACCCTAAACAAGTAATACTACAGCATGAATAGAAGGCCTCTCCTTTGAGCCTATATAGGGATGGAATATCTAGATCACGCTCTATCTTCCCGCTCTGTCTACATATCCACTACTGCACCATGAGACATGGTGACAATTTGGTTCATCTGTGCCTCTCACCTAATACCTCTATATCATCCTGTGTTGCCGACTGATAAATGGGCCATTACGACATTGCAAAGTTGGTAATCCAAACTCCTTTACTTTGGTATAGATGAGGATGTTAAGGTCCTTGCTTATCCTAATTTTTAGACCCCTCCAAACGCCAATTTTAGAGTTGAGTTCACCTATCTGGATGCTCATGGACCTCGCCTCCACACAGCATGGTTTCCACTACAATATAACATGAGATATGTCTGTTCACATGTTCCAGCAGCAATAATGGCGACAATAAGGAAAACAATAAGAACGGTAAACACTAAGTATGTCCCAGTCTACATAAGTATAACTAACTAATACATACAGAAAAACAACTGAGTCACCTAGAAGTTAGGACACATTGATTTAGCAATAACTCCAGTCAGTGAAATTACACTCCAATTTGTGTTGGCTATATGCACAGGGGTGTAGAGACTTGGATAAGGACAACATAGCACAGAGATTACCTCTCAAAAAAACTAACCCTCCCTCAGAAGCCATTCACTGACTATAGCTCTTCAAATAGGAATGAGACCTTGTGATCCCTTCTCCCATCTGTGCTGGAATCTTGTGTGGGTATGATACAGACAAGCATTGTTATTGAGAATTCATGGGCACAGCACCCGTCATGCCCAGAAGACTCTGTATTTCATACACCGTTTCTTCTGGATTTAGAGCTCTTGACTACTTCTCTTCCTATCTTGTCTGCTTGTTTAATGTTGCCAATTCTCTTCTGTTCCAGCCCTTTTAGTCTAAGCCCTTGCTTTCTGTGTAAGATTCTCACATTATTCTCTAAAGATTCAATGGAGATTTTCATTACCATTGAAAATTACAATCCCTAAGTGTTCATTTTTATCCTCGATGTTTCTGATTCTTATATTTATCTGGGCTGGAACTTTGTTTGTTTGTTTACAACATTTTCTTAGATTTCTGGTTTTAGTACTGTTATTTTCTAACTATTAGGCTTCTTTTTCCTGACATTATCTCTTACGTTTTTGTCAGTTAATTTAGGATGTGTTTTATTTGATACTAACTTTTCTGTCTGACCTTGCGATTACTCACAGTAAGAAATACTACTGAAGTGATTGGGACTTGTTGGCTCAGAGACTCTACATAAGGTGAGACAATGGTGTTATGGTTTCCTTCCGAATTATCACTCAACAGGCTTTTGTTTTGAAAGTTTATTCACTAGATATTGGAGTTGTTTCGAGACTGTAGAACTAAAAGGAGACTATAGATCACTAGGGGTTGACTTCTGAATACTTTGCTCAGCCTGGTTTCTTCCTCATTTTCTGCTTCTTGCTCCATTAATATGTGCAGTACCCACCCCACATTGTAGATTCCATGAACTGATCAGATCTACCATGACTTCCCTATGAAGATGACTGCAAGCACTAAAATAAATCTTTCTGTCTGAACACATCAGATCTCAAAAGTACATTTGCCATCTACTATCTGGAGGGTAATTCCTAGCTGACAAAACTTTGAGAACTAAACAGTTCATAATTACTCATAGCAACAGAGAGTTAAAATAATGGTTGTCAGAAGCTAGAGAGAAAGAGAGATTCTGTTCAATGAGCATAAACTTTAAGCTTTCTAGAGTGAATATGTACTATGGATCTTCTAAAGGACACAGTACCAATAGGCAGCAGGAAGGCATTGTAATGTTATATGCTTAAATCATATAAAAAGTACAGTTCTTGTTTTAATGTTTCTATCATATATATCTACATATATATTTATAAAAATATACATCATATACATATAACTATACATTTACATATGTGAATATATGTATATATGTACATATAAATCAATACAAACACATACATATGTTTTTTGTTTTGGTGTTATATCATATATAGAGATACACACACACATATATATATCATATACATATGGATATACACATACATATATGTATATACATACATATGCATGAACATATATACATATATAGAGACATACATATGTTCCTAATTTTGATGTATACATGTTTGCATGTGTACAAACTCATCAAAATGTACATATATGGAGGTTTCACATGAATTACATCTCAATAAAAATGTTAAAATACCCTTACAAATAAAAATGTGATTAATTATGCACAGGGATTTATAAAGATGTTCTAGAGCAGGGAATACAGATTGTATGAAGCAACATGATGTCCTTCTGTGGACTTTAAGTATTTTAACTTGTTCATAAAAAAAAAAAAATAGTACCTAACCAGTAAGAAAATAAGAGATTTTACTCAGCTTGACCTTCATGTGTGTCCCAAACATGGAGCAGGATCTATCCTAAAAGTTCTTGCCTTTACATTGGATATGTTCTATTACATAGAACTGGACTGCCTTGTGTAGCCTCAGTGGGAGAGGAAGCATCTAGCCTTGCAGAGACTTGAAGTGACAGAGTTGGGGACTATACCTGGGGGCCCCACCCACTCATAAGAGAAGGGAAGAGGGGATGGGGGAAGGGTTCTGGGAAGGGGTGACTAGAGAGGGGCAGTGAGCAGGATGTAAAGTGAATAAGTAAAAATTAATTAATTATTTAAATTAATAAAAGAGAGAGATTTTACTCAGACCAAATTCAGTCTTAACATTTCTATCACAGTAGGCATAAATGGATAGATGCCACACCAATGTAAGGAACAATACTATGTCTTTCTAAGACTATTATCTAGCCAAATATATACTTTATTTTTTATTCTCATTCAACTAAAATTCCCATTTCTGCTGTCTTCGAGTTTGTCAAACTGTGACACAACTATACTAATACATCTTTTGATCCTTTGAACTGTCTTCTTTCAATGGCACAACTGATTCTCACTCTCTTTAATTGGGAATCTGAAGAAAGATGCTGTACAATTTCTCAATGACCTTTATAACAATCCTGGTGCAGATTTACTTTAGTAGTCCAGAAACCATGTTTAATTCCTTAGAAAGTAAAATTCACCGCATAATACATCTGATTACTACTGCTGAATGTGTGTCAATTAAGGAAAAATTAAGTTATGCTACTTTTGCTTTTTAAAGAAATGTACAATGTGGTATAATGCTTTTGTAGAATTCATTCATTCAGAATCATATACCTAGTTACTGTTATTTTCAAGTCTCGGTAGAGACTGAGACTACAATATATAAGAGAAGCCAAGAGAATTATGGGTACTTGTCAAAGAGAGATCAATAAAGCGTGGCTTTCCAGGGATTTTACTGGTGGAAATCCTCCATATAGAACAATACTAGATTTTCAGGGTGACATAAATTTAAGGAAGTATGATCTGAGAATGAGTGGTTGTTTAAAATATAATCATTGGCACCTACTTTTCTTAGTCAGCCCTTATCTCTTCCTGGAGATATATATGAGATAGGAGAGGGACAGACCCTGCTCCCAATCTTCGTCTATGTTAGAAATAATGCAAGAGTTAAAATTCTACTAGCATTGTAATTTAGCTACCATAGGGATCTAAACCTTGGCTTAATTAACCATTGACACCATTACTACCACAGGAAAAGTGATGAGATATCATTATAATAGTCATGAAAAAACTTCCTGGTTCTCTGATTGACTTGAGATAAGAATGTGTAAGTGATTGTCTTAGTGAGGGTTTCTACTGCTGTGGTATAACACCATAACCAAAGGGCAAGTTGAGGAGAAAAGAGTTTATTTGACTTATGCTTCCATATTGCTGTTCATTATTGAAGAAAGTCAGGACAGGAATTCAAACAGAGCAGGATCCTATAGGCAAGAGCTGATACAGAAGCCATGGAGGGATGCTGCTTACTGGCTTGCTCTGCTTGCTTTATTATAGAACCTGGAACCAGCAATGGCACCACCTACCATGGTCTGGGAACTCTCCCAATGATCACTAATTGAGAAAATGCCTTACAGCTGGGTCTCATGGACCCATTTTCTGAGCTGAGGGTCCTTCCCCTCTTTTGACTCTAATTTGTGTAAAGTTGTCACACAAAATCAGCCAGTGCAGTGATAGTCTGAGAATTCTCTAAATTTTCCAGTAAAATGTAAAGAATCCAATCCATCACTTTTAATCATCAAATCTTCAACTTTGTATCCCAAGTCCTAGGTTTAGTCATTCTAGACAACCCTAAGCAATGATTTAACCTGTTTAGAATCCAAAGACACTTATTCTGAGCTAGTTGGATATTCACTGTCTTCCATCCCAACTAGTTAAAAGAACCAATATAAGCAACTTGCCCTTTCACTGGGGGTTCCTTAGTGGTAAGTGTAAGAAAGTAATTATTAAGTTAGAGATAACTGACTTTAAAACTAACTTAAATAAGTCTTTCTTTGCATGTTCTTATATCTCTAATGAAATTAATATTCCACAAAAGAGTTGGAAACTGACCTAGAGAAACTATCCAGGCTTAGAAAGTTTAACAACTCACCATGAAAGATGTAGACACAGGGAAAAGACCAGAGCTGACCCAAGAGAAACCACCCAGGCAGGGAGATAGTCCTTTCAAAACATTAGCATAATAAAAATAACAATGTAAAAGACCTAAATTAACACAATTGGAAATGAAAAGAGTGATTCTCTATCAGCTACCAATGAAATTCTGGAAAGTATAAGGCTATCACTTCTGTAAATAACAAAACTGGAAAACCTAAAAGAAATGGTTGAGTTTCCAAATGCTTGTGAGAAACCAAAATTGTAACAAGATGAAATCAATAATTTGAACAGATGTTTAACCATCAATGAGATTGGAGCAGTATTTAAAAAGTCTCACAACTTAAAATGAAATAAATAAAAGCAAATGGCTTCGCTGTAGAATTTTATGAGTTCTTCAAAGAAAACCTAACACTGATACTACTCAAATAACTCCATGAAATAAAAGAGGAAGGAAAGCTTCTAACTTAAGTTTATTAAGCCTGTATTACCCTGACATCCAAATCAAATAATGACATTGCATATCATACACACAGACACACAAACAAAAAACATTGCAGACCATTCTTCCCAATAAACATAAGGGTAAAACTTTTCAACAAAACACTTGCAAACTGAATTCAAGATAATATCATAATGATCATTCATCATGACCATGTTGTTCCATTCCAGAGATGAAGGAATGGATCACTATATGTAAATCTATAAATGTAATCCATCATAATGGATTTAAAGACAAAGATCATGTGATTATTTCAAAAGTCACAGAAATGGCATTCGACATAATTTAACAGCCTTTTATGATTAAGCCAGGGAGATACTAAAGACGGAGGCAACACATCTCAATAAATTCTACATATGATAACCTATAGCCAAGATCATGCTAAATGGATAAAGTCTAAAGGCATTCCCACTAAGATAAGAACAAGACAAAGATGTCCACACCTTCCAGTTCTATTCAATACTGTGCTTGACGTCTTACAAAGATAAGTAACACCATAGAAAGAACAGGGGAATACAAATCTGAAAACAAAAGAGAAAACATCCCTATTTTCAGATGATATGATTTTATACACAGTAGACCAAAAACACTTCACCTAAAACTTCCTTGTGCTGGTAAACACCTTTATCAATGTGTCTGAATATAAAATGGGACAGTCAGTAGCTTTGTTGTATACCAATGACAAACATGTTGAAAAAGGAAAGAAATATCATACTCACAATACACACAAACACACACACAAAGAGGGAGGGGGGATTATTCCTGGAAATAAAACTAACCAATAAAATAAAAGATCTCTACAGTGAAAACTTGATCTTGCTGATGTGTTTATTAAAGTAATGTTGAGATGACTACCATAAAGATAGAAATCTGAATGCCAACTCAACTTCAACTGGATACAGCTGGCTGCTCAAAGCAAAGCCATGTTTCCACATCCTAGCTTCATAGAGGCTGGCAAAGTTGGTTCCACGTGGAAATGAAAGATGCATGTTTTATAAACTTCCTTAAATAGAATTTTCAAAAGATACAAGCCTACTATATAAAGCCAAAACACTAAGACACTGCTATGTTCAAGTCCTTATGCCCTGCCCAACCTCAAAATGATGGAGTTTCCATGGTTTTGTACTTGTATGTGTTTTACTATATACAACTTCAGCCTTTGATGCTTTTCTCTAGCTCTGGAAACCCAAGTTCTAACCAGGAAGGAAGTTCTACCACTCTAGACTCATTCCATTTTCATGAACTGAATAAACAGATTTTAAAATTCTACTCCATAACATACAATATTCTCCTTAGAAAGAAATCACATCGGTAGATCGATTTGTGTGCTTAGCTCCTCCTTTCTCAAGTTCAATCAATATCATCATTCCATCACTTTAAAATAGAGCAGTAGCCAGAGAAATAAAGTAGAGATGCTAGATTCTAGTTACTGAGGTTTTTTTAGATTCAGTGAAGGTAGCTACATCCCCTGAGCAACACAGAAAATATGTACCTCCTTCTCACCTCCTCTCAAAGTCAAAAGGATCAGGCCATGGCTGATGTTCCTCACCAGACCTCAGACTACCATGTAGAAAACAGCCTGAAGACTGAGGTTCATTAAAAAAGAATGCTACTGCAGTTTCCATCTGTGGTGGGAGACCTCTGCCTAGGCCACTAGGCCAGTACTATTTGGATCCATAGCCAAATAGTACTGGGAGAAAGCTAGCCTCCCAGGAGTGTAGAAAAACCAGTGAGAGGAGGTAAGAGGACTAACACTGCTCAGTGGGACTCGCTGGAAAATTTTCCACACAGGGACTGAGGAACAGCTGGGAGGAAGGAGGCTTCCCATTTACATCTGTGGCAGGAGACCTCTGCCTGGGCTACCATAGCCAAATAACACTGGGAAAAATATAACCTCCCAGGAGTGTGGGCAAGCCTGTCTGCTCAGAGGGAACCACCTGGAATACCCAGGACACAGGGACAGAGGAGTGGAATTCTGATTTCCTTTGGTGGCCGGGGAGCAGATCCTGTGACACAGGATGACATACTAAAATAGTGCCAGGAAACAGCTGGTATACCAGGAGTGCTGACACACCTTCAAGCACAGGCAAGACCATCACTTCTTTTCAAATTCACTGGACAAAGAGGGACCCTTGCAGAGACATCAGGACACAGGAAACAAGGGACAGCTGGGGACTAGATCCTTCTAGTTTCTGTCTACACCCCAGAGCTGACCCTGTACCACAGCTCTCCAAACCCAAATTCCTCTCAGAGAGAACTGGTCTTCAAGGAGTTTTGACACCTAGGCTTGCAGGAAAGACAAGGCACAGTCAGAGAGACTAAGACCAGCTAACACCAGAAAAAATCAGATGGGGAAAGGCAAGGACAAGAACATAAGGAACAGAAACCAAGACTACTTGGCATCATCAGAACCCAGCTCTCCCACCACAGCAAGCCCTGGATACCCCAACACACCAGAAAAGCAAGACTCAGACTTAAAATCACATCTCATGATGATTATGATAGAAGACTTTAAGAAGGAAATAGCTCTTTTAAAGAAATACAAGAGAACACAGGTAAACAACTAGAAGCCCTTAAAGAGGAAACATAAAAATCCCTTAAAGAAGACAGAACCTGAGGATAATAGGTACAGAAGAGAGTGAAGATTCCCAACTTAAAAGACCAGTAAATATCTTCAACAAAGTTAAAAGAAAACTTCCCTAACCTAAAGAAAGAGTTGAACATAAATATACAAGAAGCCTACCGAACTCCAAGTAGATGGGACCAGAAAAGAAATTCCTCCTGTCACATTATAGTCATAACACCAAATACACAAAATAAGGAAAAAATATTAAAAGCAGTAAGGGAAAAAGGTCAAGTAACATATAAAGGCAGACCTATCAGAATTACACCAGACTTTTCACCAGAGATTATGAAAACTAGAAGATCCTCGGCAGATCTCATACAGACTCTAAGAGAAAACATATGCCAGCCCAGGCTGCTATACCCAGCAAAACTCTCAATTATTGTAGATGGTAAAACCAAAATATTCTATGATAAAACCAAATTTGCACAGTATGTTTCCACAAACTCAGCCCTACAAAGAATAAGAGATAGAAAACGTCAACTCAAGGAGAAAAACTCCACCTTAAAAAAAGCAAGAAAACAACAAACTCAAAAGAAGATAGCCACACACACACACATAAAAATAACATAGAAAATAACGGGAAACAACAATCACTATCCCTTAATATCTATGAACATCAATGAACTCAATTCCCCAAAAAAAGGACGTAGACTGACAGACTAGATCCATAAACAGGACCCAGCATTTTGCTGCATCCAGGAAATGCACCTCCATGTTAAAGACAAACACTACCTCAGAGTAAAGGGCTGGAAAACAATTTTCCAGGCAAATGGCCCCAAGAAACAGGCTGGAGTAGCCATTCTAATATCGGATAAAATTGACTTTCAACTAAAAGTCATCAAAAAGATAAGAAAGGATACTTCATACTCATCAAAGGAAAAATCTACAAAGAAGAACTCTCCATTCTGAACATCTATGCCACGAATGCAAGGGCACCCACTTTCTTAAAAGAAACTTTACTAAAGCTCAAAGCACACATTGCACCTCACACAATAATAGTGGGAGACTTCACCACCCGACTATCATCAATGGACAGATCTTAGAAACAAAAAACTAAACAGAGACAGAGTGAAACTAACAGCTCTTATGAACCAAAAGGATTTAACAGATATCTATAGAACATTTCATCCTATATGAAAAGAATATAGCTTCTTCTCAGCACCTCATGGTACCTTCTCCAAAACTGATCATATAATTGGTCACAAAACAAACCTCAACAGATATAAGAAGATTGGAATAATCCCATGCCTCCTATCAGATCACTATAGAATAAGGCTGGTCTTCAATGGCAACAACAGCAACAGAAAGGCCACATACACATGGAAGCTGAACAATGCTCTACTCAATGATAAATTGGTCAAGGAAGAAATAAAGAAAGAAATTAAAGACTTCCTAGAATTTAATAAAAATGAAAGTACAACATACCCAAACTTATGGGACACAATGAAAGCAGTGTTAAGAGGAAAACTCATAGCTCTGAATGCCTCCAAAAAGAAACTGGAGAGAGCATATACTAGCAGCTTAACAGCACACCTGAAAACTCTAGAACAAAAAGAAGTTAATACACCCAAGAGGAGTAGAAGGCAGGAAATAATCAAATTAAGGGCTGAAATCAACCAAGTAGAAACTAAAAGAACTATACAAAGAATCAACAAAATCAGGAGCTGCTTCTTTGAGAAAATCAACAAGATAAATAAACCCTTAGCCAGGCTAACCAGAGGGCACAGAGACAGTATCCAAATTTAAAAAATTAGAAATGAAAATGGAGATATAACAACAGTTTCTGAGGAAATTCAAAAAATCATCAGATCCTACTACAAAAGCCTGTACACAACAAAATTGGAAAATCTGGATGAAATGGACAAGTTTCTAGACAGTACCAAATACCAAAGTTACGTCAGGATCAGATAAACCACCTAAACAATCCCATAACCCCTAAAGAAATAGAAGCAGTCATTAAAAGTCTTCAAACCAAAAAAAAGGCCAGGACAAAATGGGTTCAGTGCAGAATTCTGTCAGACCTTCAAAGAAGACTTAATACCAATACTCTTCAGTCTATTCCACAAAATAGAAACAGCAGGAACACTAGCCAATTCATTCTATGAGGTCACAGTTACACTGATACCAAATCCTCATAAAGACTCAAAAATAAAAGAAAACTTCAGACCAATTTCCCTTATGAACATCAATGCAAAAATACTCAATAAAATTCTTGAAAACAGAATCTAAGAACCTATCAAAATGATCATTCACCATGATCAAGTAGTCTTCATCCCAGGGATGCAGGGATGGTTCAATACCCAGAAATCCATCAATGCAATCCACTACATAAACAAACTAAAACAAACAAACAAACAAAATACAAAAAAAAAAAAACCATATGGTCATTTTGTTAAATGCTGAATAATCATTTGACAAAATTCCACATCCCTTCATGAAGAAAGTGTTGGAAAGATCAGGAATTCAAGGAGCATACCTAAACATAGTAAAAGCAATATACAACTAACCAGTGGCCAACATCAAACTAAATGGAGAGAAACTCAAAGCCATCTCACTGAAATCAGGGACTAGGCAAGGCTGACCTCTCTCTTCCTATCTATTCAATATAGTACTTGAAGTTTTAGATAGAGCAATTAGACAAGAAAAGCAGGTCAAAAGGATTAAAATTGGAAAGGAAGAAATCAAAATATCTCTATTTGCAGATGATATGATGGTATACCTAAGTGATCCGAAAAACTCCATCAGAGATCTGCTATAGCTGATAAGCAACTTCAGAAAAGTGGCCGGATACAAAGTTAACTCAAGCAAATCAGTAGCATTCCTTTACTTGAAGGATAAACAGGCTGAAAAAGAAATTAGGGAAATGACACCCTTCACAATTGTCACAGACAATATAAAGTATCTTGGTGTGACTTTAACCAAACAAGTGAAAAATCTGTATGACAAGGACTTCAAGTCTCTGAAGAAAGAAATCAACGAAGACCTCAGAAGATGGAAAGATCTCCCATGCTCATGGATTGGCAGGATTAATATAGTTAAAATGGCCATCCTGCCGAAAGCAATCTACAGATTCAATGCAATCCCCATCAAAATCCCAACTCAATTCTTCATACACCTAGCAAGAGCAATTCTCAAATTCATATAAAATAACAAAAAACCTAGGTTAGCAAAAACTATTCTCAACAATAAAAGGACATCTAGGGGAATCAGCATCCCTGACCTCAAGCTTTACTATAGAGCAGTAGTGATAAAAACTGCATGGTATTGGTACAGTGGCAGGTAGGTAGATCAGTGGAATAAAATTGAAAACCCAGAAATGAACCACACACTTACGGTCACTTGATCATTGACAAAGGAGCGAAAACCATCCAGAGGAAAAAAGACAGAATTTTCAACAAATGATGCTGGTTCAACTGGCAGTCTATGTAGAAGAATGCAAATTGATCCATTCCTATCTCCCTGTACAAAGCTCAAGTCCAAGTGGATCAAGGACCTCCACATAAAACTAGATACACTGAATCTAATAGAAGAGAAAGTGGAGAAAAGTCTTGAACACATGGGCATAGGGGGAAAGTTCCTGAACACAACACCAATGGCTTATGCTCTAAGATCAAGAATGGACAAATGGCACCTCATAAAATTACAACTCTTCTGTAAGGCAAAGGACACTATAAATAGGACAAAATGGCAACCTACAGTTTGGGAAAAGATCTTTACCAATCCTACGTCCAAGAGAGGGCTAGTTAATATCCAATGTATACAATAAACTGAAGAAGCTGGACTCCAGAGATCCAAATAACCCTACCAAAAAAATAGGGAACAGAGCTAAATAGAGAATTCTCAACTGAGGAAACTCGAATGGCCGAGAAGCACCTAAAGAAATGTTCAATATCCTTAGTCATCAGGGAAATGCAAATCAAAACCACCCTGAGATTCCACCTCACACCAGTCAGAATGGCTAAGGTCAAAAACTCATGTGACAACTGACGTTGGCGAGGATGTGTAGAAAGAGAAACACTCCTCCATTGCTGGTAAGATTGCAAGCTGATACAACCTCTCTGGAAATCAGTTTGGTGGACCCTCAGAAAGATGTACATAATACTACCTGAGGACTCAGCTATTCCACTCCTGGGCATATACCCAGAAGATGCTCCAACATGTAATAAAAACACATGCTCCACTATGTTCATAGCAGCCATATTTATAATAGCCAGAAACTGGAAACAATCCAGATGTCTCTCAACAGAGGAATAGATACAGAAAATGTGGTACATTTATACAATTGAATACTACTCAGCTATTAAAACTTCATGAAATTCACAGGCAAATGGATGGAACTTGAAAATATCATCCTGAGTGAGGTTACTCAGTCACAAAAGAATGAACACAGTATGTACTCACTGATAAGTGGTTATTAGCCCAAAAGTTCGGAATACCCAAGAGTCACTTCACAGCAACCATTGGGCTGTGTGTAAGGTCCTAGATGGAGGAGTTGTAGAAGGGACTGAAGGAGCTGAGGGTGTTGGCAGACCCATGGTGGGAGAAACAGTGTCCACTGGCCTGACCTCCCGATGTTCCTGGAGACTGGATCACCAACCAAAGAATACACATCTTGTTAGCCATCAGGGGGAGGAGAGACCCTTGGACCTGAGGGTGTTAGATGCCCCAGTATAGGAGAATGCCAAGAAGGAAAGCCAAGAGTGGGTGAGTGGGTGCGTGGGAGGGGGAAAACCCCCATAGAGGCAGGTGGAGGGGGGAAGGGATAGGGAGGTTCCAAAGGGGAGATCTGGAAAGAGGGAAACATTTGAAATGTGAATAAAGTATTAAAAAAAAAAAGAATGCTATTTAAATCTTGTAAACTTTCTGGGATTAAGAAAAAACTCAAAATTTCTTAACCATAACAGAGTATTAATAATGCTCTCCATGTTCACTTGCAATAATCCTCAAGGAACTAGTAGTGATGTTAATTATGAAACTCTTTGTAATTCATGTGATTGTGCCACATGCCTTTAATCCCAGAACTCAGGAGGCAGAGGTAGGTGGATCTCTGAGTTCAAGGCCAGCCTTGTATTCAGAGTAAGTTCCAAGACAGCAAGGAGATAAGTCTTTATTTAAGTCACAGGTGCTCACTAGGTGTTAGATATTAATTCTTGAACAGATTATATATATTATATTACATATTATATATAATTATAAATATATAGTATTACATATAACAATACTATGTGTGTATAGATATAGATGATATGGACAAATATAGATATAAGTATAGGTATAGGTAATGGGATATAACATGAACTTTGACATAAGATAGCTTTAAGCTCTAGTCTTAGATAGGACATTCTTTCTTCAACCAACAATGAAACAAAACCTGGGTCTAGTTCAGTGACTCCCAAGTGTGGTTAAACTTTAGAGTTCTAAACTTGAGAGGTTTCTGGAAAACAGATACTTAGATAATAAAGTCATGGCATCTCTGGTGGTAAGGAATAGAACATTTTAAAGGTGTCCATTTTCACTATGCAAATAACAATGAGAGCCTCTGATACACTCTGTGAACAGAAGAAATTAGCTGTCTTCCTCTCTGACTCACATGCCTGCATTCTAATGCATCCGATACTTTGAATGTCTAAAGTTAAGTCATAGCTATAGATCATTTATTGTTGCATGAAATATGAATGAGAGTGTGCACTACCTATCTTATCAGACTGTGGTGAAAATCAACCATGTATGATCTTCATAAAAGATGCAATACTGTGTAAAAACAAGACATTATGTAACCCATTCATAATGATATTCCATGGTCATGAGAAGGCACCAAAAGAAAGAATTTAGGTTGTTTAAAGCACTGTTGCCAGGAGTAAACCAATAAATTAACTAGTCATTCCTCTAATAAACAGAGATCCTATCCCATCTGCATCAGACTACAGACAGGTATTGCTTTTAAGAATGAATCTAAGGAGTCATGCTTAGAAACTTCATAACACATTAAATGAATCTGGCTTCTGTTTTTCCACCTATAAAGCGAATCATTACCCCCAAACTCAAAAGTTTTTATGACCTGAGCAATAATGACAGCAGGAGAACTGAGACCAAATACTGTCAGGATCTCCAGCTATGAAAAGCTGCTAGGAAGTGTTCAGTCCTCTGAGATCTCTCCTGGTTGCTAATTGATTTAATGAAAGACCATGATGGATGTGTTTGAGTTCCATGAGGGCTTGTGCAGTTGATTTATATCATACAACAAAAATGGGTATTTGGTCTTCCTGGTTTCTCTTAATTGCTATTGAAGAGATGGCATGTACCTGAAGAAATATAGATGGTTGTTCATCAGCTCATGTAGCTCATGTTCAGGAGGGATGTCTTTTAATGAAATTCACAGTTCATGTCAATGAGAAGACACCTTTGTGTTTCTACTTTATATATACCTTTTAATGTCTGCTAGAGTATATAATCAGACCACTAAAAAGAGAAACCAACCTTTCTACCCAGACCTCCTCGTCCAGACAGGTAGCTTCCTTCTGCTCCTAGAATCACACTCAAAGTTGTTCTATCTCATTGGCATTGGCGTTTGAAAAAGGATGATTTTCTGTTGTGGAAACTGTTCTGGGCATTGTGGGACCTTTAAATGTATTTTTGTTCATTTAGAAAAATAACATTGGGTTTACACCTTGTACCTATGAGCTCCCCTACTACGCATTCTGGGCCATATTTACAGTACTGTATATGTATGTTCTCCCGTGGAGTGGACCTTAAATTCAATAAGCAAGGAATTGGTTATCCTATAACATTCAAGCCACCATTATACTCATGGGCATGCCTTGTTATGCCAGTCATTATTTTAGTTCACATGATTCCCAGCTTGGTAAGACTGTTGAGGATTATTGTCTTCCAACAGTTTATGTAATACCTTCTGGTACCATAAAAGCTAACAAATAGGGTGGACGTTTCCTGATAAATACAAACCTGATTCCGTGTTCTATGACCAAAATGTATGATATCTTCAGCAGTAGGTCTTACCATCAATTTTTTGGACAACAAATAGAAATGGCAAAACCCTGTATTATTTTGGTAGTCTCCAAGACATCTTAAACAGCAACTCAAATAGAGGCATCCCATACCTGACCTGTGGCCCTTTATTTAGCAGGTTTTGGCTTCTAGGAAAAACATAATCTTCTATGTATAGCAACTTCAATTAAACTATATTATGTATCAATAGATGATAGATAATTAGGTAGAGATAATACATAGATACATAGATGAATCTATTTATTCAACCTTAACACACATACATACAATATGTGTGTGTGTTTGTGTATCAACATACTATTAAACCATTCCCTAAATTTGTATAACTGTATCCATATATTGATGTAGCTATTAGACAGTATCAGAGAAAAATTTTAATGCTATGAATAGTGGTTAATGCAGAAATTTAGGACAAGAAAAAGTAGAGAATAGGTGTCTATCAAATGGTCTGCCACAAATGAGAAATCTATATCACAGATACACACACACTCTCCACTCTCCCCTCTCCCTCTCCCTTTCTCTCTCTCTCCCTTTCTTTCTCTCTCCCTTTCTCTCTCTCTCTCTCTCTCTCTCTCTCTCTCTCTCTCTCTCTCTCTCACACACACACACACACACACAACTGAGCAATGCAATATCTTCTGCACATGACAAAACCTCTGCATTCAAGAATTCACAGCAGCTTTGAGGTCATGTTGGTGATCAAACCAGTTAAAATTCAGCATGAAGAGAATGGGTAGAGTTTGATTATTGAGTGAGTATGATCAAAATTCATAGTATAAATATATAAAATTCTCAAACAATTAACACACTATTATACTAAACAAGTCAAAAGGCATCACTAGCCTCCACCACCTAAATATCAGTGTCCACTACTATCCTCCCTACAGAGGACAGTAGTTTAATAACCAAAAGTAAACTCAAACATTTCCAATGTTACTTGAGAGAAAATGTTCCCGACCCATCATGAAGCTGAAAATCACTGGCTTTCAGGGAGTAGGAAGCATGGGGTTATCTTCTTGACAGGGTCCTTCACTCTAAAATAACATCACCTCTCTCAGAACTTTAGTGCCTACATCCTGAATCCATGATACAGATCTCAAAGGTAGTAATTCCTCTGCGTGTTTAGTGGATTCCCACACACAAGTGGGAGTGGTAACGGTCATGATCCCACAGCAGTTACTTCAAGGTGGACTCTGTAGTTACATGAGCTGATACTAGCATGGGTCCTTCTGCAGCAAAGAAACCTCAGTCAGACATATACAATGCCTCAAATATATTGTGTCAATCAAGTTGATGTTTGAATCTGTTTCATCCACAGGCCCCAAAATCTCTCATTTCATAGCATCAGATGGTTTCTTTTTATCTAATCAACCTGCTTGTGGTATCAGTGTGGGAGAACAAGTATGTATATATGTATGTATGCATGTACGTATGCATGTATGTATGTATAATATGGTTGTGTCAGAAATGAGATATGAGGCATGTATCTGTATATTTGTATAACAAATGAAGAAGTAAGGCTGGCTACATGGAGTGGTTGGTTGCAAGGGAGGTGGAATACAAATGTGCAAGAGCCATGTGATAGAGAAGGAAGTTTAAGGACCATCTGTTGTATCTGTTGTAGCTTGTAAATATTTATGCATTGTGATTTTGAATGCAAGTAAGGCCTGAGAGCAGATAATGTAAGGAGCATAGGAATGTTTCACATATAGTATAAGGGGATCTACTTGTAAGATGATCTATATAAAGCTCATTGCTGTTTTGATTGCATGTGTTTGCACAGAAATACCATCTTGTGTGTGCATTGGGGATGTATACCGTAAGTCTGGAAGCCAGGTAAAAATGTATAGCAAGTGGCATGTTCCTAATTGATTGGTCGAATGGTTTATGCAAATCACATGGGTTCTGCACTGACTGTGTGCAGTTGGGTGTGATCACACATACTTGTGTAGCATGTGTGTGTACTTATCAACTCCTTATTTGGAACATTTAAAAAGTACATCTTGGCTTTAATTTTCTTCTGTTGAGTGAAAATTAAATCTTTCTCTGATTCCACTTCATGCCAACTCCTGAATTGTCTTCCAGATCATCTCCAAAGCAATTCTGTGTTGGCCTGAAGCCATCATTAGAGCTATACAGTCCTCTGTGAAAAACCTCAGTTAGCTACCAAGCAAACACTGAGCAAAAAGGCTAATGGGAACTTTTCCTTATCAGTTTGCTCTGTAAGAACCTTCCAAACGGCTTGACCAGTTAATGAGAAGAAATAGAAGCAACATGGGTTTGTTTTTGTTCTTTGGTTTTTTTGGTTGGTTGGTTTTAGGGAGGCTTTCTTTGCTTTTGTTTATTTGTTTTTCTTTTTTTTTTTTTTAACAGAAAAGAGTTCTTTGTTGCTACTTTCCTTGTTATTGATGATATGAACTAAGCCTTTAGCAACAAAGCAACTACCGAGATCATCTTGTAGGCAGCAGTAAAGTATGGAATTTACCTCCTAACTATGTTCTCCACAGTCCTTACTGAAGGATTTGCTATGCTTAATGAGCCCAGTGCTGGAGTCATGCTCCACAACAGCCTTCTTGAAGATCACAGTATTCACAGCCCCCTTTCCAAGTGTTCACACTCAGTAAAAGCAAAGGCATGAGAATAGTTACAGTTAAGAACAAGCTGACATCTTAGACTTAGGTCAGAATGTTAGCCTGGCTACATGATGATACAGTCAGATTACTGACCTCTAGCTCAAAGGGAAGGTGTCAGTCTGTTCTGCTGGAAGGAATAGGAAAAATCTGAAAGAGAACAAGAGAGAATGTTCTACAATCAACAAACAGATCTGAAAGGCAGTATTGAGATGCTGCAAACCTGAAAGAAGAATACAATACAACTCCTTAGAATCCTTAATGCCAAGCTAGGGATGCAGTTGTTTTGGTTTTGTTTTTTGTTTTTCTGATTGATATATTTTAATGTGCACTTTAAGTTAGTTGTGGGATTTCAGCACACATACAGAGCATCTACCCTTTCTTCAGCTTTCTCACATCCGTAAGCACTAAGCATACTCTCAAGTAAACCCTCCAGCAGCTGATAGGAAGGGCTGACATGAACAAGCATGTGATCCTGTTTGTTCTTGTTCTACCTGTACACTGCCATCTCTGGAAGCTCAGACTGAGCTCCTGTGCAGAAAAAGCAACTCCATGGTACCATCCTGTTGGGTTGTAGATGTTAAGGTGAGTTAGATAAATATCTTGTTGTCATTCACTGTCTATGTGTGTGATTTTCTGTTTTATGTGTGTGCATGTATGTGCACATGTTTGTGTATCTATGTGTGTTCATGTGTGTGCATATGTGCATGGATCTGTGAATGTACATGTGTGTATATATGCTTGTATTTATCCATGTCGATGTATTGCATGTATTCATGTGTGTACATGTGTGGGTGTACAAAAACCATCTCTATTCTGTCTCCGAATACCTTGTTTAAATTTATGACATAAACATTAACAAATAGTATCATAAAATACCTGAATCAAAGGCAATTGGGAAATACAGGGGAAAAGGTTGTCAATGTTGTTTGAGATTTGAATTTAACTAAACTCCAAATTTCCTGGAAAAGTATGTAGGAAGTAAACCTTTTTCTGTGTATGTATTGTTGTTATTGTTGTATTTTTATTCTTTAAACTTTCATACAGGTATCTAACACATATTTGTCACGCCCATCTGTCCACACTCCCTTAAATTCTCCACCCCAGAACACTCCCTCAGCACTTTCTTTGACCAACTCAATTACTCAGGTCTTTTTGTTTTTCCTTCTGTTTTGCAATCCACTGGTTTAAACATAACAGCCTGTGGGACTCGGTGTGAAGATCTCTACTGAAGAACGCACTCATCAGTGACTACTTTACTAATGACCATGTCTTCCTCTTCCTTACAGACTTGAACAGCCATTAGCTTCCCAGATGGGGGTCTCATGAACCCTGTTCCCCATTAATGACAATGTTACTGGCCCAGTCTTGTTCAGGCCCCACTTCTGGCAACCACAGTGACTATGAGTTCACAAATATCATCATCATGTTGTGCTTCTAAAGCATTCTTTATGACTCCCATTCTCATCTCTGGCCAAATATTTATGGTATCTGATTTGTGTTGGCCATGCTGTGTTTTATTATAATTAGATGCTTCTGGTTGAATATAACTATAGTAGTGACTATAACGACCATAATTTTCATTATAAATATATTTTTGTTTCAACTTTTTCTCCTCATGTCACTATTGTTGAAAATAAAATAAAAGCTGTGGGGAAATTCCTCATTCTTCAAATGAGGAATGATGTCATTGCAATATGCAAAAGGACCCAAAACTGATTCTTAATTAAAATGACAGTGACATCCTACATGTTCCAAGTCCTTTAAGAAGCAATGTAGCTGGTGTGAAGGGGCCATTTCTACCCCTGTCCCTTGGAGGGATCCATAGGCACTGATTTTTCTGCTTAGTATGACTAGAATCCTCTGCTGTCAAACCACATACCATAGGGTCTTCCCTCATACCCTGATTTCTTATGTCAGGGGCAGAGATAGGATATTCCATCCCTAAAACATCTCAGGCAATACCGGTGCTGGTCAGGGTGCTAACACATGTGGAGAACCACTGCTTTGTAGATTTTTAATCTCTCTAAGCCTCTGAAAAATATAAGCACCATGTTAAAGCCATAAATAAACTTAAAAACATCTTATCATATAAGTATAACCCACTAAAGTAACCTGACATTATACAACATGAGTTTGAAGAAGCTATAAAATCACCCTGGCAGCATTTCTCTTACCAGATGATGGAGACAGGCTATCTTATTCCTTAAAATTTGTTTGTTATTTTACATTTTCCCCCTCCAGTTACACTATATTAATATTATTGTCCAATATAAGTGTAACTGTAGGTATAGGAGATCAATCCCGATGGATAGTATAGGCATAGGTATAGAGCGTATGCAGTTAAAGACATGGGTAAGATTTGGGTACATACAGTGTAGATTTTAGGGAAAGACATGTGGAGGGGTTGAGGTGGAGGTTGTCGCATGTGAAGATACAGAGGGGACTAGCAGTAAAGAAAATTTGTATCTCAGAGAATATTTAGAGAGGATCATATCATAGGAGAGAAGAATAGCATCATTAACACATTTTAAAAATTAGTCAAACTCTATTTACCTAGGTGGTTATTTCTGTCAAATATTGCCACATGTAATTATCACTTCTACTCTTTAGTGTTTGCATTTTTCAAACAGAGCTGTGCTTGACACTATTTTTCCATTATAAAGCTCTGGTATATGATGTAGACTAAGCTAATATATGATAGGACTGAGAATAATAAGGCAATTTCTTTTCTTTTAAACGAAAATAATACGTGCCTCAGTGGCAAGAGTGCTCAGATGACGCGTGGTAATTAGGCTTCAACATACTGTGGAAATATACAAATGAAACTTGTTGCAAAGGAGGCAACCTTGGTTTATTTGCAATAAGTGCTGACAAGTTTCTGAGATAGACTATTGTGTTTATACCTTCATTTAGGAATTTACTTGGAACTCAGATCTCCATATTTTGGAAATATCTGAAAAAGTTTTAGATACTTACAACATTGTTGTTGTTGTTGATTGTTGATAAAAAGCACACTCTGAACTTGAAAATTAAAAAACAGTGTCTGTAACCTTGTCTGTGAGAATATAAATTAGATTGAAATGAAATGCTTTTCAATAGCATATTAAAAGAATAAACTAGAGATCATCTGTATGGTGGAAAAACACTGGGAGTGTAGAGCACATGAAATTTATCCCTATAGAATGCTGTGGAACAATCCATGAGATAAAAGGAGAGCAGACTTTGGGAAAAATGAATACAGTGCTCTAGACTTCTAACAGGAGGAAAAGCATAACAATCACCATCTTATCACTGAAGTTGATACTGGAACTGAAGACTGGAAAGACTTATTTTGTTCACAATTTGGAGGGTATATATATCTATCATGATGAAATATACATGACAGCCAGGAAACTGCAGGGCAACAAAAACTCAAAGAGAAGCTTCTTATAGCCTAATAGATCAAGAAACACAGAAGAGACTGGGAACAGTTCCAGGTCACCACCTCAAGGCCTAACCATAGGGATCTATGTCTTCCAGCTCCTTCCAGGGTCCCAGAGGTTCTCTATCCTCTCCCACCCCCCATGACACTAGCAGCTAAGTGCCAAGTGTTTAGATACAGAAGCCTGTGGGACATACTAAAATTCAAATCACAATACAAAGTGTGCTGAAATACACGTATCTTCAGTATATCTACATCTAGATTAGATCTATCTCTTTTTTTCGGGTTTGTTTGTTTGTTTGTTTGTTGATATTTTATTTACATTTCAAATGTTTTCCCCTTTCCAAGACTCCCCTTTGGAAACTCCCTATCCCATTCCCCCTCCCCTGCCTCTATGACGGTATTCCCCCACCCAACCACCCACTCCTGTCTTCTCTCCCTGGCATTCCCTAACAATGGGGCATCTAACACCCTCAGGTCCAAGGGCCTGTCCTCCAACTGGTGGCCTCACACCACTATATCTAAACCTTTCTTAAAATCAATATCTACAGTTAAACACGATCCTACACTCCCCTCTATGAGGGTACCTAATCCCACACTATGTCTCAACCATTCCCTTTACATCACCACGTGCAACTACATCTACCTCAACACCTGCACATGTCTTTGACTAGAATTTACTACACAGTATGTGTTGAACTTTTACCCAGGCCTCCACCTGTATCTGCTCAATATCTATATCTATAATATCTATCTGTATTGATTTCCTATATCTACAGTTATATTAGAAAGTATGTCTACCTGGCCACTTAATCATATCTATATATGTGCTTACATCTACTCTAAACATCAATGTCTCATTTTTCATCCGTACTTGAACCTGTTTTATTTATTTTGTTTTTTTTTTAAATGGGTAAGTAATTACTAACAACAGTGTTGATAGTATTAAAACAAAAATTTGGGGTAATAGAGCATCAAAGTGATGCTATTTTTGCTACATTTGAAGCACTGGGTTTCTTAATTTTTCACTGCCAGACATATGCATACACATACTTTCAAATCACTCTCATAAAATCGCATGCAAGATCCAGACTTACTTTAAAATGAAATCTTCTCAGACACTTTTCTTTGATTTCTGTATCTATCTTCCAGGTCAAGCCTGGGGTAATTTTGCTCTCAGCTTTCTTTATATATACTTGAATTCCTATAGATTTTGCCAGATTTTTACCACCTTTTGTCAAGTTTCAGTCTTAGGCCTGTTTGATTCATTTTTCTTTGATAGTCCATCAGTTCACAAGATCACTAGGGTCAATAGAGTTAACATGAAGACACTGTACCATGGAGTGGTAGAGAATAGTTATTAATAACTTCATAAAATAATAACACATGTTAGAACTTGGGTCAGTCTGAGCCCTAAACCTGTGTTATTTTAAATCTGCCATTGTGTTTGCAATTGCAATGACTTTACATATATATTGAAACCCACATCTAGGTCAGATCCTAGAAACTGATGATTAGAGAACATCAAGTGAAACCTTTGATTACACTTCATGTGGTTCTAATGAAATGCTGGTCAAAATTCTATTATTTCATGAGCTTTCTATTGCTTCTTCCAGTATGCACTTTCCCCCAATGACTCTTTCTTCCTCATCTCAATTCTGGGAAAGAGTAACATGTCTACCTTTGTGTGTTTCATCAATGTGGAAAGATTCTTTAAACCTTGGCATGGTTAAATCACCAGTACATTCTTCATTATGAGTAGTGCCACCCTAGCTTTAGTTCTGACCATCAAAAGTCAGTATGTTTACAGCTTTCACAGAGATGATTTGGAGTTTTCTTACATTCTTTCTTTTCTTCTTCAATTGCAGACTGTTCTCATGCACGTGCATCTTTATGGCATCATTCCTAAGTTCTCCAGCCATTCCTTCTAAGCTGCCTCTTCTCAGCTATGTTGTAGCTGAATGCAACTTGTCATCTCAGCTCTTTTATTCAAGAGAAATGGAAATTATACAATATAGTGACAACACATAGAATCCTATAGAGAACAGGGCTTCATAGCTGGAAAATAAGTCACATCCCACTGTCTGGTAATGTCATGTCCTGAAATTCATGCTTAAATGGTTAACAGACTTAAAGTTCCTGGGATTAGAGCTTGGAAGATGACTCAGTAAAGTACATACAGCATAAGCAACAGAATCTGAGTTCAGATCTCTGGTACCCACATAAGAAAGTGGGTGCTACATAATATGCATTTAATCCCAGTACTGAGGAAGCAGAGACGACAAAGTCACAGGATATAACTAGTCAAGACAGTAACATCCAGGTCCAGCAAGAAACTCTGTCTTGGAAATTAAGGTGAAGAGGAATTGAGGAATAAAACTGATATCAGATTCTGGAATTCATATACATAAGTGTCTACATATATGTGACACACATGAAAAGGTACACACACACACACACACACACACACACACACACACACTACTATGTGTCCAGGCTTCTAGCAATAGTAAAAGTAAGAGTGGTATTGGTGCCTCCTAGTGCACTAGATAGACACTGAGCTGTTTCTTTTTTATTTTCATTCTACTTTAAACTTAAGAGTTACTTAATGAGATAATCATATTCCTTATTTCTCTGAGAGAAACCATGGCTCAAATGTTGAATTTCAGTGTCATACACTACTCAATGGCACAATTGATATTCAAATCCAAATCTGTTTAACTCCGTAAATCTGTTTGATGTTTGTCTTAGGGTATGATGGAATGGAAACCGAAGCTCAATGAAATAAATGACAGCAAATACAGATTTCAACAGGTAGGGGGATGTGCTAATAAAACATTCATGTCTACAAGTTGGCCTGTATCTTGACAGGTAATTATTTTCTAAGTTAATACCTTCTCCCTCTTTTGGTTTTCAGAAGAATGTATGAACAGCTCTGGAGGGTCTCTTGGAATTGAATACATTAATATGTTTAATTAGCAATAAGAACAACTGTGTCAGTAGGTAATATATGACACAGGGACACCTTACTATCTGGGCCACAAAAGTCTGGCATCTTCAACAGTTTGGCTCAGGTTGAGCTGTTTGAATATGCAAAACTATTTCATATCAGGTATTTCTGGATGCCACATGTGACTCCCAGGAAGCTCCTGTCTCATCTAAGCCTGCCCTTGTCAATCTGTGAGCCCATCAGTGTGCACACTGGACTCAATCCTGTACAGGACTTTCTTGCCTACTCTACAACCTGTATACTGAAGTTCAGGTGCTTCTGACTGACTGTAAAAACTTGCTTTCTTTGTCTTTGTCCCTGCCTGTTTCTCCTCTGTCCCTTTGTTCTTCTGACCAGATACAACATGGACCTAATAATTAGGGAATTGGCAGCACCCTTCCTCCTGTTTTCTCTCTTTAATCAGCCCAGGGATCTTTTCCATGACAATCCCTACAGAATGAGACAAGAGCTTTGCTATCAGGTAATATCTGACGAAAGACCCACTGTTGTCCAAATCAGAGTTAGGGCCAACACTGCACCAAATATGGAAAACCCAAAGGTAACAAAGGTGTTAAAGGACGGAGGAGAGACACAGTTGTAACCAGTAAAGAACTGAAATCACTTATTGTTACTTATCAAAATGGACTTTTGAGCAACGAACGTACTTTATATATCAGTGTCCTGTGTTGATGGTCATGTGGAAGTCTAATTCTTTCTACAAAATTTCTTCCCTTAGAAAAATTTAGGATTTATTTCCAATGTTACTGATAACACCTTATTTTCTGAGATTAATATTCAGGTTGGGTAATGTGTCAATGTCATTATTCTTTCTGTACCCAAATCCCTAACAGAAAAAACTTAAGTAAGACAGAGTTTATGCTGGCTTTCAGCTCAGAAACAAAAACAGTTTATCATCATGGGAAGACATGGTGACTTGAAAAGCTCAGTCTGTGGCAGTGGGACCTGGTGACACAGCTTTCTCAAATCATGGTCGATTAGAAAATAGAATTTGGGATGGAAGTAGAGCTGGTTTATAATCCTTGCATCAGCCAACTCAGCTCTATTTCACAAGGATCCTTAAAGCAACCCCAAATAGCACCATGATCTGCGGACAAAACATTCAAGCAGTGAGACTGTGGGGAACAGTTCACATTCCAAACATAACAGTAAAGAAAAGATATTACATTGCATAGCAAATGTATTCATACCATTATATTCCTTCATCCCAGAGATGGTGTTTGTCTAAGAATAACTATGTACAGAGTAGAAAAAAATCCACTTGGCAACTTTTATATAACAAAAATTTTTAAATTAAAAATCAACAACAACGAATCAAAGATGTCCTCCAGCCTGGAGCCACATGGTCCAGGCAGACAGAGAAATCCTGAAATGAACCCTAGTCCTGTTCCATGGGGTTGAGCAGACAGAGCAAACCTGAGATGACCCCTACCCAATACAACATGGCATGGGTGGAACACAGCCCTCTTTAGACACTAGAGGCCCTGGGTGCCACTAAGATGAGCAAGAAAGTGGTGGAGAGATGGAAGAGAAAGAGCAACAGGAAGTGTACAACGAACTGAAACTGAAGACTGGAAAGTTGTGAGTAGCCAGCAATGCCACCTGAAGCCATGGTAAGGTCATAGCCCATGCTGCCATGGAGGGCCATGCCTGGATTCATGGCCCTGCAGTAGTTGGGGTCTGTTATGAACACTAGGCAGATGGCCCCGATCGGGGGCTGCCACCTGGGCCATGCAGCGCTGGCCCCACCCCTCACCTGGGCATAATGGGAGACCTGGCCCCATGGTCATGAGATCATGAAAGCAATACTCATTTGCAATACTCAGAAAAGTGGGCCCTGCTCCTCTCTTGGGCAGCACAATAGAGATGACCCTCCTGGCATAGGTGAAAGTGAATGGGCCTGTTGGGCATGAGAGTAGAAGAGCCGTCTCTGCCCTTTGCCAGCTGTGGCATTGGGTGAGCTAACTCAGGCAATGCTGGAGAGCTCACCATGGCAGAATGGTTAATGGAGAGCTGGTGGGCTAACAAGTTCAGCTACCACCAAGGCCCAGATCTAGGACTTTGAATTAGCCCACTCCAAAACCTACCCCATCTATCATCTGTGGGAGCACATAAAGCCGCTGGTCCCACAGATTCAAAGCTTCAGGATCTCTATGACACAAGACAACAGAATTATCTGAGAGAAGTCCAGGAGAGAACTGATCATGTTGCAGAAGTCAGAGCCTTGAACCAGACTAAAGACTCAATGCAATTATTATTTGCAAGAAGTGTGGACACAAGGGTATAATGTGTGTGACACACTACAGCTTCCACAAAGATTTTTTTTTTCTTTTGTGGGGGGAGGTTGCAAGAGTGGAGTGCATACAAAGAGACAGGGAGATAAGTGGAATTGAGATGGATGATGTGAAATTCACAAAACTGAATCATATTCTTCGTTGACTGAATATTTAACAATCTAATTCATGGAATGGTAAAAGTTCACACATTAATTAAAATATGTATGTTCTATAGACAAGTCAATAATTCTCTATAATTCATTTACTTTAATAGACTGGATTACACTCAAAGACAGACAAATTAATTATGTGTCCTAATATGCAAACCTCAAATCTACAAGGAACCAAGAAGACATGTGGAACATGGAACTTTCAGAAATCCATTGGGATGGATTGACAACCTGTGGTCTCATGATCACCGAGAGATATGATAATGACACTAACTCAAAAATTTCTTTAAAATTAACTAGTTCACAGTGTTTTCTTTAATTTGTTAAGTGAAGCCTGGTTCTTGTTTTTGAGACGTTCTCACAGAAGATGGGTTTACATAATCTTTGTGGCTCCCATTGCCAACATATCTCTTACAATGCTCTGTTAAGTGCTATTTGGTTTGTTTATGTCTTAGCTTCTGTTTCACCACCACCACCCACCACTCCCATAGTCCTTAAGTTTTTTAAATTGAATGGATATTTGTTTGCTTTGAATCCAAGACACCAGATTCAGCACGTTGTGGCTCACTAAATATTGTTAGAAAGGAAGTTGAAGAACGAACTTAAAATGGCATGTGTGCCTGTACATGTGCGTCTATGTGTGTGTGTATGTGTGTGTGTGTGTGTGTGTGTGCTCCATGAACTAAGGATAAGGTTGTCTATAGAAATAACTACAGGAGAGATGTGTGAAGACACATAATCCAGTCACAGGCCTGAGGTTCCTTTTTCTAAACAGATTGTTATTTAAAATAACTAATGGAACAACAGCCTAGCCCTCCTGAGAAGTGACTCAACAGAGAAGCATCTGTAGCACCTGCTGAGCCCACCTGCTGAGCTTCCCAGCACTTTGCAATTATGAGCCACGGAACAATAGAGTGGGGATATTAAAGGAAGGCGGGTGGGAGGTTGTGATAAGTGATCTAATAAATTCAGGAACACTCTGAGAAGTCCTGTGGTATCAAAAGGTAACATGATTTAAATTAGAATTCCATCTCATCTCTGAGTACACACAGTCTGCAGTGTATAGGAATCTATTCCCACCTTCCCTAAATGACTGCATACTTAGAAAAGCGGTGCTTTAAATGCTGGCTCTCTGTCATTAGGTTTTAGGTCTGTTCTGTTCTGTTCTTCTCTGTGAAAAGCTTTGCTTTTATCTCATCTGTGTGTTCAAATATTGAAAACGACACCTAAGTCTTACCATTCTCTAGAGGCCTGTATTGCTGGCCTTGAAAGACCCTTGATGTATTTCTTAATCAGAAGTGGGAGTCAATGGTGTCTCTACAAACTATGTGTAGGATCATGTCTACTTGCAAAAGCTGCCAAATCTCTTCTCTTCTCTCTCTCTCTCTCTCTCTCTCTCTCTCTCTCTCTCTCTCTCTCTCTCTCCAGCCCCCTTTTCTTTTTTCCTTCCTTCCTTATTTATTTTATGTCATACACATTCCAAACACAATCAACAAACTAAAAACAGCTACTTTGTTCGTTGTGACTATTTGGAAGATAATGACTGCTTGGGGCTATAAACACACCATCACTGCATGCAAATCCAAGTCGCATTTTAATAAATTATCTCAAGAACTTCCTATAGATATGGTTGTTAACTGGGAGAGGGGTAGACGGTTAAGGGTAGAGATAACACCTCACTGTTGTTAATATACCTTTTATATAGTCTAAACATTTTTTCCTTAAGGCTCAAGCCATAGCTTTAGCCCTTTAAATATAGATCTTTAAATATGACTTCTTCCCTGTAAAAACACAGAACAAGATTAAACACACTAAGTTAGTTTATCAAACAGAATTAAATACATCTGGTATTAGCTCTGGACTCTGTCATCTAATATTTATCTCATGCTGGACTCATCTCACCTCTCAAATACAAACTTTAATTAATAAAAGAGAGCCTCGTGATCTCACTGAAAGGATACGGTGGTACTGAGCATGTTCAGCTCTGGGGACTGCATAGACCCCTGCATGTTAGGTCTATTCCTTTTATTCCCTTAACTAAGCCCAAAGAAATATGGGTAGATTGCAACTAATTGTGGATTGAGAAATGGATAATTACCAACACACATAATAGTCATTCAGGATAATATATGTCCTATGACTAAGCCCACATAAAAGGCACCAAGGAACAAGTAGAAAGATATCTGCTGGAGATAAAAAGGCACTGGCGTTAGCACCGGGATCTCAGCATATAGAGGTCAAGTTCAATTTCAATCAGCTTATTCTTCACCCTTTTAAAATCCCACAGTCACCTTGATGATTCTCTTCTCATCAATGACCACTACTTTTAACACACAAAAACACACCTCATTTGATGGTTCCAGATCAAGGTACATGTGTGTCCTTCATTCACAGAGTGAAAAGATGAGACTCAAAGAAGTTGATCAGTTTCCCAAAGTCACAGAGAAAACAAGAAAGAGTCTGATTCTGTCTCTGCTCTAAGATCTCCTGTCATCTCATTTACTCAGCGCTGTGCCATTTTCAAACTGCAAATAACCCAGGTTGTCCTTGAACTCCACTTTAAAAGACGTCTTCCCTGAGGAATTCAGAGCAAGTGGTTCATTCCTTAACAATGTTTCTAGTTTCCTCTGTGATTTCTGCTTTTATCCTTAAAAGGGCTTCTACAAAGACTCTTCCAATTGCTAAGTAAATTGGCTTCTTAACTTGCTATTAATTACTCGGAAGGACTCTGGCCTATTACAGAGAATCAACACAAGGCGGGGTTTCTGTTAATTTATTTCATTCCTTCATCCTGAATTCCAGCTGATGGGCTCACAAGGCATTACAAATCCAGAACAAGTAATTAACAACTACACTTTCAACCCAATTCTCTTTTGTTTCTCCCTTTCTAACTATTTATGCCTTATTTGATCTGGTTCATTCTCTTAAGGAGCTTGTGTGCATGCCAGAGTTGTGTTTTGGGGTCTGAGTAGATTTAGAAGGTTTGGAAGTGTGGGAGAATGAAGCAGACAGCATAGTGAATGAATAAAAGGGCCATAACCCCCACCACATAGCCGAACATCAACCAAGGAAAATGTCTGTTACCAAGGCAACAACACTGCCTCCCTTTACCGAGCAAACCCCAGGCTTCAGGAGCGCGACAGCATTTATCCCCACTCCTCGTTACCAACCCAAGGTAATAGCATCAGCACCACCCTCATTTCACAGACGGTACAATGATGTTCAGAGAAGGAAAAGATACTTTTCAAAAATGCTATTGCTGTGAATAACCCCAGGCTCCTGTCCTAGGTGGTTGTTTGGAGAAATTTACAAGACTTTCAGCTCTGACATCAGATGACATAAAGCTTTGAGGAACAGTGAAGGAACAGGAGAAGAAAAGAATATCTATGCCAATATGAAATAAAGATACCAATTTTCCTATAGATCTTGTCTCTAAGTTATAGGTGATAGTCTGTAGAGAATCTGGTGAAAAGTAAGGTACTCAGGTTCATACTGTGTGACGTTGCTAGCAAGAAGCAGTGGCCAAGAGAGGCAGAGATAGCATGATATACTCTTCTCTGTACCCATGAATTCACATAGTCCTCTACCTTCCAGAGAATATTGCATTCATTAGTATGTATTTCAGGGGCTAGAATGCAGAGACATGATTAAAATGTAATAGGTATCCTCTAGGAAACTACTTGGCTTAAAGCTACTTAGAGTGAAATTTTCAGACCCAATAGAAAGCTGGATAAACTCAAGAACTGCCAAGGACCAGCCTCAGTTTGGTCCGTGTTCTTAGAAAAGGGGTGTCTGGGAGTGGCAAGAACAAAGAACTCCAAGTCAAATCACAGGGCCAAGCTGGCAGCCTATGTGCAGCCGAGATGGCTGCTCTGTCACTATGTCTCTGTCTCTGTCTCTGTCTCTCTCTCTCTCTGTCTCTGTCTGTCTCTGTCTCTCTCTGTCTCTGTGTGTGTGTGTGTGTGTCTTTGTGTGTCTGTGTGTGTGTGTGTTCTGCTCTAGACAACTATTTTTATTTGGGTATTCTAAAATCCCTCTAGCTGAGACAGCTAGCTTTCTGATTGTGATAGTTCTCTGTCCTAGTAAAAATTCTAAAAGCTCTCTGCATAACACATAGGTTTTCTGACCAAAGTCAGAAAAGCTGCTCTAAGAAATTCTTATATCTTCCGACCAAGTCAGAAGTCCAATTAGAAAAACTCTAAAAGTAATTCTTGGGTTTTCCAATCAAAACAGAGAGCCAGAAAAAAACTCTAAAAAGAGCTGTGTTCACTCTTCAGACAGCCTTCTCTGGAGAGCTGCTACAGAACATTCTAAAAGAGCTCGGTCAGCTCTTTAGGTGATTCTTGGGATTCCTCAATGTCAGAAATCCTGTTAGAAAAAATTCTAAAAGAGATTTTAAAAAATCTAAAACAGCTGTGTTCATTCTGCATGATTTTTCTGATTAAAATCAGAAATCCTGTCAGAAAAACAAATTCTTGAAGAGCTGTGTTCGCTCTCCAGAGATCTCCAGACAGCTTAGCTCTAGCCAGAGAGAAATTTTAAAACAGAACTGCTATCACTTTTTGGAACCTCATCTCATACAGATAAAAGACAGGGTTTTTTGTTTACATATCAATTTACATATCAATTTTTGTTTACATATCAATCAATTTTTGTTTACATATCAATTTACATATCAAGAGGTTCCCTCTTGACCATCCCAGGAATCAGCTTTCTCTGACCTTAGCCCCTTGAGTCTTAGGAAAAGGACAGCAAGTACAATTTTTTCCTTTTTTCTTTTTCTTTTTTTTTTTAAAATTAATTATTTTATTTATTTACATATCAAACGTTGCCCTCCTCGCAGAGTACTTCCCCTATCCTCCCTCCCCTTTACCTCTGAGATCTGCCTGCCTTTATAAATTTAGCTGGGTGGGCCCTTGTCCTAAGATTACTATTCCAACCACACCTGGACCTAAATTAGCTCTGTCCCAGGCTGACCCTGATCTAAGGAACCTGCCTGCATTTGTAAGCGTAAACAAAAACAAAAATCTTAGCAGAATGGAATTTTGCCCTGAGATCACCACTTCCTAAATCTCTTTATCTCCTTGCTTACTATCTTTCTGACAAACTGGCTCATAGTGTAGCTGCCTCTGTTCCTTTAGATCTGTGAAGCCCCTTATACAATTTATATTGCATCCTTATATTTTTGCATAGTTGAGAAATTATATTTTGAACTTGTATTTTTAGAGTTCTTTTTCACAGCCCTAAGGGCAGTCCTGAAGGTCCCAGCATTTACCATTTTGCTAAAACATTAGCCACACCTTCACCTCCCAGACTCATGCTGTCTCTGATTACCATGAGTCATTAATATTAACAGGGAGGACATTCCTGGAAGAAGATGAAAATATGTACATTATTATACAAACAAGGCTTATGCCCTCAGCAGCCATTGAAACCACATGTGGCGGTCCATGCCTGATGGCCCTGTCCCAGGGGCAGGAACCATGTCATTCTGTCTCTACCAAGGCCATGCCATACTCGTCCAAGAATCTAACCAGCTGAGATTTAAAAAAAAAAAAAATACATGCATATTTCCTCAAGGCAAGACCATCCAAGACCTACAGAAGGGTGAGTGTCTAATTTCCAATGCCACTAGCTGACAGGACAAAACTATAGGACATTAGCCAAGAGTCTGAGGAGAAATTTCTGCATCTATTTCTGACTGTGCTACTAAGTCCTGTGATTCATCTTTGAGAAATTATCTAATATTCCTGAGTCATGGATTTCTGACCTGTAAGTCTAAAGTGACATAATGAAGGTAATTATAGAAATTGAACTATGACAAAGTTTGTATCTTCAGAGCACTCAGTATGTTGCTTTGTGTGGTCCACACCTGTTCTGCAATAAGAAGCTCATCGCTATTTTGAGCAGAATTCATTTAAAGATGAGATAGCTCTGAACATGCATGTGACAAATATCTTTATTGTTAATATATCCAGCATTTACATACCAGGTTCAAATAAGGCTGAAGCTTAGTAGTATGTCTCATGGCTTGTCTACTTCCCTCATTACCGCTATCTGACTCAATAGTACTTAATGTTTACTTAATATATACTTAATTAATATATGGAGCTACTTGAGACTCTCAATAATTATGTTGGGCACCAATTGTCTAGACTGATAAAATTTGTTGAGCACAGTAACCAAATATGTGGTCATATGAATATATAGATAATTTTTAAATCTATTTTATTATATAAATAATATTCTAAAGAGCTCAAAGGAGCTAGAAAGGAATGTAATGAGAGTCTCAAGTGTGTGAGTAAGTGGATGGCCTCCCAAGCACAAATTTAAATGCATTGGATCACAGAATGGATTTTGCTCAAAGCAAGAAATAGGTTAATGTGGAGTTCATGAACAGATTCATCCATTCATGTATAAGGAGCATAATATGCTTTTATGGATATAAATCAGGGTCAAACAGAGGAGAGAAATCATTATTTGTAAGCAGAGCTAAATACTCAAATAATGCAATACCAATCCACTTTTTAAAATGGGCAAAAATACTTTTAAAAGTTCTCCAAAGAAGATGTACAACTAAGAGGTATATGAAAAAATGTTTAATATCATTGATCACTAAGAAAATATAAAGTCTGTCTGGTTTAAACTTGTGCATGCTAGCATAGTCTTTAAATTCCTATGTGTATCTGCCCAGTTGTGTCTGGAAAATTGTTATTTCCTTAGAGTCATTCATCACTTCTGGATCTACAGTCTTTCTTCATTATTTTTTTGATAGATCTTTGAGCCTTAGTTTGATAATGACATTCCATTTAGGGATGAGTGCTCCAAAGTCTGTCCTTCTCTACACATTGTACAATTGTGGGACTCCTTGTTAATTAACATCTACTGCAAGAAGCTTCTCTGATAAGGCCTGAGTGATATGCTGACCTATAGATATAGTTAACATTTATAAGGAGTCATTTTATTGGTATGTTCCACCATTTACAGAATGGTAATAGATTTTCCCCTAGAATCCATGACCTATCTAGTCTTGGATTCCTGGTTACTTTATCAGTATCAGGTATGGATTCCATCTCATGAAGTGGACTTTAAATCCACTTTTTAAAAGTGGTTGGTTATTCTAATAATGTTTGTACCACTAATATTCCCATATATCTTATAGACTTTTGTTGGTCACAACTTTTGTAGCTGGGTGATTCTGATGATTACTTTTTCGCTCCCACGCTGTGCAAAATACCTCTCTATCACCATGAGCACTAACTAGCCAGTAAGGAGGCCACTTATATTTAGGTATTAGCTCTATTTCACCATTTTTAATGATATAAGTAAGTTAAGTCTTCAGCAACAGGACTTTAGCATCAGATTGTGGAGGGTGACCAATAACTTTAACAAAAGACTAGATATTTCAGTGGGGATGGTCTACTGAACCACTTTGGCCAATGATTCAAGAAGATATAATTCATTCCTGACACTGGAGTTTTTACTTAGTGGCATTGACTCCAGCATGGTGAAGGAGAATTGCATACAAAGTCCCATACATTCGCAATTGATCCTGACTGGAAGAGAAAAAATTAGTTTTATCAATTGGTTGTCACTAGGTGTATCAGCCAACCTCTAGAGCAGATCCCATGCCTAGGCAGAGTTGGTCAACACAAACTGGACTTTGGGGTTTTTTGTGAGTGAGTTCTGTTTTTTGTCTTAGTAATTTCTATTTTTTTTTCTGTTTTTCTTTTAACCTTTTATATTTGGTTGGTTTATGTATTGTGTTTTTTGTTTTTTGTTTTTTTGTTTGTTTGTTTTACTTCGAGAGAGAGAATGTGAAGTTGCATGGATAGAGAGGTAGAGGGAATCTGGGAGAAGTTGAGAAAGGGGAAGAATATAATTAAAACACATTTTAAATAAAAAAAAATTAAATTAAAAATAGGAAATAACCTGCCCTGAGAACCACTGCAGGTATGGCTACCTTGTCACTTTTGCAACCATAGATGGCAGAGAGGAAAAAGGCAATGTCTATGCTCAGTATTCTGATCTATGTACATCTGAATAATTAGTAACCTAATATTATTCCCTGAAAAAAGTGGCACCAGGGGGCTCTGACCACAAGGACTAAGAGCAAGCTGGAGATGAGAAGAATATATGCCTGGGATTAAGGACGCCAGTTGGAAGTGACCCTGAGACTGATGATCCTCACATGGGGCTACTCAAGCTGGCCTGGCCACATGGGGCTACTCAAGCTGGCCTGGCAAGGAGCAAGCCTGAGATGACCACCAGACCAGTGCCATGGAGCCTGTACAGGGAGCTAGCCTGAGATGACCTCCAAGTGGGCACCAAATGGGTTTGAATGTGGGCAGACCACGCCTAATGTAACCCCTGCCCTCACCATAATGCATAAGTAGGGCATGGCACTCCTGAGCCCACTTCTGATATGACCCCAGACAGAGACCCCCGGGTATCACTAAAAGGAGTAAGTAAGTTTTGGAGAAGAAAAAGAGAAACAGAAGGATGTGGTCACAATGAAGAGAGGCAGAACTAGAGACTCAAGGGTAGTGAGGAACAGCCTGATGTGAGTAGCCAGTGATGCCACCTAGGACTGCGGTGGGGTCCTGGCCTGTGCTGCCCCTGGGGGCCACATTTAGTCTGTGGCCCTGCAGTAGCAGGAGTATGCTACCACCAAAGTCCAGGTGGACATCCATGGTATGGGCTACTGCCTAGGGACATGTTAATGTCTGAGGGCTGTGCAGAGATGTCCCCACCCTTCACCTGGGCATCTTTGGAAAGTTGGTCCTGGGAGAATCAGAGCAGGAGAGGTGACCTAACCCCTAACTACTGCAGTAAGCAGAAGAAAGGGCCCTGTACTGTTCCAGGTAAGCCACATCCCAAGGGCATGAGTGAGGAAGACTTGGCCTTACCACCCTTCTTCTGTGTGATGGCATGGAGGAGGGGAAGACAACCTCCTCTCTCCTCCTCCCTCACCAGTTGCAGCAGGCAGAAGAGCTGGCCCTGGTGTTATAAAAGGGGGAGAGCTGTCCCTGCCCACCTCCAGCAGGGAACTTACAGAGCCCACCTCCAGCAGGAAGACAGGGCATCAAATGAGGGAAGGGGCTGACATCCCACTGTCAAATGCTGACCCATAAATGTTCCTGTCAGAAAGTACTACAGGGACAGAAATAGAGAGGAGCCTGAGGAAAAGAAGGTCCAGCAACAGGCCCAAAGTGGATCCAGTTCAAGGTGAGGTCCCAAGGCCTGACACTATTACTGAAGCTATGGAGCGGTCACAAAAAGGGACCTAGCATGACTGCACTACGGAAGACCCAACAAGCAGCTGAAAGAGTCAGATGCAGATATTTGCACCCAACCAATGGACAGAAGCTGCTGACCCCTGTGGTTGAATTAAGAAAAGGCTGAAAGAAGCTGAGGAGGAGAGCGACCCTGTAGGAGGACCAGCGGTCTCAAATAACCTGGATCCCAGAGATCTCTCAGACACTGGAACACCAACCAGGCAACATATGTCAGCTGATTTGGGACCCCTAGCACATATGTAGTGGATGACTACTGGTTGTGGGTTTAGTCAGAGAGGATGCACCTAACCCTCAAGAGACTAGAAACCCCAGGGAGTTTAGAGGTCAGTTGGAGTGGGGTGGGGGGTGAGGACATCCTCTTGGAGACAAGGGGTGGGGAGGAGGTATGGGATGTAGAACAGTCAGAGGGTGGACTTGGGGGGCAGATAAAATCTGGAGCATAAATAAATAAATAAATTTTAAAAACAAAATTACAATACATTTCACCAAAAGTGTAATATTATTCTGGCTTATGAAAAACAAGATATTATTACTAACAATATCATTAATGAATCTAAGAGACATTGTGATAAGTAAAATAAGCCAGATAAAAACCAAAACTTATCTCACTTCTATGGAAAATGACTCAAAATGTGAAAGTTAAATAAATCAGAGCACAGAGTACAACAGAGGTGAATCATGACTGGGAAGTGGGCAAAAATTAGGGGGAGAATTTTAAAAAAAATACAAATTTGGATAGGGTAAATAAGCCTAGATACGTAAAGTCCAGCACGAGTACCTTATTAATCATTTACTGTAAGCTAAAACTTTCTAAGAGTTTAGAGACTCATCCCACAAAATATAAAAATAACTATAGAAGATTATGTACATCTTAATTTGCATCACATAAGTCTTTATTTAGCTATGTATATATGTACAAGGAACTGTGCTATTTGTTATTATTTATTTAGTATTATTCTTAAAGCTTTGACCAAATAGTGACAAGAGAAACATAAGGAAGGGTTCATTTGGACTAACAATTTAAGGATACAAACCTCAATACAAGACACAACAGGAAAGGGAGAGGTCAGTCATTGTGTGGGAGTGACTGTAATATTAACCTCCTGCTAGACAAATGCTGGTGCTCATGATTTATTCCATATGGGACCCCATCCCATAAAGTCATCCTACACCAATAAAGCCTCACAAACTTCCCCAGGGATTTGTGCCTTAGGTTGAGTCTAAATGCCCTAAAGTTGATGAGCCTCATCATCACAGCGACACTTGTTAAATATATTCAATAAATTTTAAATGTATGAGGTATACATAGATGATCAATGAGGTCACAGCAATGGTTAATGTTAATGTCAAAATATAAATATTTATCCTTTGTCTTTTTCAACAATCTTACACAAGTTATATGTAAGATAGTTGGTATACTATATAATTAATAGATTGTCAGAAAAAAGATATGAAACAGAGAGAAAGAAAGAGAGAGAAAGAGAGAAGAGATGTAGGAAGAGGAGTAGAAGGAGGAGAAAGAGGAAAAGGAAGGGGAGGAGGAAGAAGAGGAGGAAGAGAAGGAAGAGGAGGGATGATGTTCTGCATTATTTATCTCCTGTATGGGGTGTACCAGGCTGGCCTGTGAGTACTGGAACTGATAGAGCCAGAGCCCTTTGGTATGAGATCTTCTTAAAAACCATATTAGGGGTAAATATCTTGGTGCTTCAGAAAGAGCTTCAGAATTTCACCCAGATGAACCCTATGTTTTCCTAGTTCTTCTGGTATGTATGTAAATTTGTGGTCTTTTTCTCTTGTGTTCAAGACATTCTCTTCCTCTGGATCCATAAAGACAATGAGGTAGGCATCAACTCTCCTGGTTCTGCAGCTTGCTGAGTAGTGCCATTCCTGGTGTGTGTGGCCAACAGTCTTCTACCGAAGTAGTTGAAAACACAGCGGAAATCATACCAGGAGGTCAAAGTCTCAGAACTCATTTGCTGGGTGTCTTTTAATTTATAGTCAAATCTCAGCTGATCAGAAGATCTGGAGCAGCAAGGATATTGAGCTAGAAGTACTCCATGGAGTGAGTATTGATTATGCCCTTAATGGCACTGCAGAGTATTGACTGAGAATTCAATTAGAAGTAATTATGCCCTTTAAACTAATATGTCCAATTGAAAAGGTTGGAACTTGCAACAAACTCCACAAATTTTTGAATGATGATGGAGTGCACATAAACAGAGGACATACACCAAGCTCTTCTTGGAACACAACAAGTTCTTCAAGAATGCTAATAGAAGAACCATCGGATCTTATTGTAGAGGTCAGAATTCAAATAGCATTGGGATGACGGAAGCTGGCCAGGTTCGCTAAACAGATGCTAATCATGGAATCACCAATATCTCAATGATAGCTATCATTTTATTAGGTGTTTTCTATGTGCCATACATTTAACTCTATACATAACCCCTGATTTAATTCTCAAGACTAGATCCTGGCAAACTATGATCAGGGGCTAAATTTAGCATGTAACTGTTACTAAATAGACTTTTGCCAGAAAAAACTGGACAACGTCTTTCATTGCTTACACATCTATCTATAGAGGTGTTGCTTACATATTATCTGTAGAGGTTTTTCTCCTTGTGAAAAAAATTTTAAGTTTTCTTTTCTAAGGTACTGAATTTGGAAACCTGATTTAAAGGACTATTCTATTTGACACCTTCTCTGCCATCTTTCCAAACTTCCCTGGTCCCGTGAACAGGTACCTCACTGGTACCTCATCCAAGCAGGAATTTTCAGCATGCTACAGAACAAGTACTTTAGTGATTATGTTTCCTTTTACAAGGAAATACTTTGTGCAGTTTAAAATATTTCTGGGCAAACCTTTCTAGGTATGTCAAATTATGAAATTTAAGCTATACTTATTTAAGACAACATTTAATTACTCATTTAGAAGGGAATAACTGAATAAAATAAAATGTGTGCTTGATGGAATAGTAAACAGCAAATTAAACCAATAGGATATAACGATAAAAGATTAGGGACAAATGCAAAGTTGTGTCTTTGTAATTCAATCCACTTATTAGTGCAAATTCAGTAATGATACATGTTCTTCCTCTATACAGTGTTTCATGAAGGCATTCTTCACAATGAGAGCTTGCCATCAGTGGGGAGGAATGGCAAGGAAGACAATCAACCAAATAGTAAAATACAGTAGGAGATCAGAAGTGGGAAATGGCAGTATATTCTCACAAAGTTTTACTTAAAATATTTGCACAGGAGCATGAAATTTTTGTGATGTTTGGATGTGTTAGAATTTCTCCAGCACAAAGTCTTCAAGATGAGAAGAAAACAGGGCAGAGTCTAGTCATAGGTGAAAACCCTACAGATGTTTGAAACATTAAGTGGATCCAAAGGTTGGAATCCAATAGGAAAAGAGGTGCAGGCATAAGAGAACAGGCTGATTCAAGCTGGGCAGAGTGAGTCATGCCTATGAGCATTTGAAGGTTTATCCTGAGAGTTTAGAAGAAATGAAAAGAATATGGCCAAGTTGACATTTTAAGATAAATTTCTGATGATCTAAAAAGAATAGGTTGTAAGCTGACCAATGACAATGTTTAAATAACAAAAATCACTTTGACTTATCTGTTCAAAGCCTCCCTCAGAGTTTCAAAACAACTACACATTTTAATGGTTTACTTTTTCAAAAATAAGCTTTATTTTTGAGAATTTCAATGCATGATTCCTGCATCTACATCATTCATTGGTGCCCCTGTATCTTTTCCAACTCCCCCTCAAATAAGTACCCTTTTAATTACTGTAATATCATGTTTGTATAACCTACTGTGCTCATGTTGGGTAATCTATGTGGGACCTGATCCCTGTGGAGTGAGCCACTGACCACTAGTAGCTCTTCATCTGGGGTTTAGATCACGTGGAATTCCCTGATCCACAGAGGCATGCAGGGGTGTTGTCATCATGCTGATGTTATTCAAGCAAAGATGCTTTTGAGAGTCTTTGAGTGAAGTCTTCCTGTTATATGGAGGAGACATTCTGCGTTTTAAGTCATAGAAATCTAAATTATTGGAGGTCAAACAAAAAAATATGAAGAATGTTCACAAAACCTTCTTCATCCAGGCTGGGTAGGAAGCATCTCATGCAGATTGACACTCACTCAGCTGCTACCCCTGCACTGCCTGTGGTGCCTCAGGTCATGCTCTTCACCCTAGGCTCCTCTCCTTTCTACATTGTACCTGAGGAAGGGCTTTTGTCATTGATCAAATGCTGCAGCTTGCCTGCAGCCATTAATCAATTTCACCAGCTGTTTATAGCTTTATTTACTACAAAGGAAGCCAGGTAATCCTTGTAAACTCAATAGATCTAAATTAACTGCATGTTCAGGAGCCAGCTTAGCAAGAATTATTGCTCCTTGACTCAGGGGGACAGAGAAAAAGAATGATCACAGGACCCTGAGACACAGGTTCTGACTTGGTCTCTGGAGTCCAGGATGGCTACCATGTAGGACACTTGCTTAATGGGGTCTCTATTAAGGAGTCTCTTGACAGAGTAGGACATTGTTCTTCTTTGCTTAAAATTATGCAGTGAAGCACCTGCCTTGTATTTCTTCCTCTCTTTTCACTCTTCTGTCTCCCCTGGTCTTGCCTTCCATTCCCTTTCCTACTGAAGAACACATCCTTAAAGTGATAAAAAAAAATTTCTCTACAGCATTTTTTTAGTGGTCACAACAATCATACATGTATTTATATGTGTTGAACTAAATTATATTCAACCCATTTTTTATACTGTATATAATATAAGACATGGATAGATGAAAGGTAGATACATAGACAGACAGACAGACAGAATTTACCCACATGTCACAGAAAAAAACAAAAAAAAACCTTGTAGGAGTTGGTTCTCTTCTTCAACTATGTGGGTCCTAGAGATAAAACTGAGGTCATCAGGCTTGGCAGCAAGTGTCTTTACCTACAGAGCCATTTTGTTGAACTGTCCTTCCAAATACTGGGCACCATCTTAAAGCCCAATGCAAAGACTCACACTGCATGCGCCAGAGATACAACTAGTTTCTTTCATTCCAACCTCTGTAAAAACTTTAGTTAATGTATAAAGAAACAGGGTTTCTTAACATTTTGTACATACGTTGTTTGGATTGACCTCCTCCCAGCGCACCTCCACACACAGTCCTGTCTCCATAGTCCTGCCTTCCGTCCTAGCCTTTACCCTTTTACATTCGGTATTTCCCCTTCCACTTTCAGATCACATGTGATGACCCTCAACCCTGCCACCGCCCTAATGCCTTCTGACCCCTTGGGCCCTACTGTAATTTCATGACCTCTACTTATACTCATTCCTACAATATTGCATATATATATAAAAGGTCGAAGCTAGGATCTACATCTGAGAGAGAGGACAAACTTGGTTTATAAGCCTGGATTGCCTCATCTAATATAATATTTTCCAAATCCAAGTTTTTTCTACAGAGTTCATAATTTTCTTTTTCTTTTAAAAATGTATTGTTTGAGAATTTTATACATGACTATATGTGTTTTGTCAAAGCAATCCCCCACTCCCTCCCCTCCAACTGTTCTTATGTCCCTGTCCTCCCCAACACTTTCCCTCCCAACGTTCTTCATGTGTTCTTTGTAACCCTACTGCATCTACTTAGGATTGACCGTATGTATACTTGGGTACCAGCTCCCAGAGCTGAGGAAGAAGATTAAGAGCCATAGCCTTAAAGAAAACTAACCCCAGCAGTCAAACTTTGTCAATAGCTTCCCAGCTAGGGAAGAACGTTGTGCATCTCTCCCCATCTATGCTAAGATTTTGACTGCCTTGATTCTGTGTATGTCTTATGTATCCAGTAACAGTCGCAGTCACTCAGTACTCAGTTCATTTCACAATGGCCCAGTCATGTCCAGAAAACAGTTTCATAGCAGTCTTCTCCTACTTTTGGCTCTTAAATCTTGAAGGCCCCTTCTCCATCATGATCTTTGAGTTTGGACCAGGGGACATAAGGTAGAATAGACATCTCATTTAGGAGTAAGAACTACACAATACTTTATTCTCTGCATGTTAATCAATTGTAGGTCCTCGTATTAATTGACATTCATAATTTTATAAAGCTTTATGATGATGAGGACTGAGAATTGCACTAACCTATGGGTATAAACATATGAACATAAGAAATGATTTATTACTGTTTTTACTCAGTAAAATAAAAGTAGTAGTTTATCCCTCAACGTCTATGGCATGACCAGCCATGGACTTGAATCCAACTGTCAGTGCCAGGCATGAGTAACACTGTGGAGTGGGCCTTATGTAACAGGAAAAAGCTGTTGGTTACTCCCAGGACATTTGTGACAATATTGTACAATATTTTCAGGCATTCATTATTATACCTTACAGGTTCCACATCTACATAAGAGTCTAAATTGCTTTATTCCTTCTGTAGTGTACAAAGTACCTTCTACCTTTATAAAATCAGAGCAGTAGGGATGAAATTTACCAGATTTATTTTGCCATGTTCTATGATTCAAGTATGTGTTGTATGCAGCAACAGAAACTTACTGCCTGGTGTCTTGAGTGTCACTAATACAAATAGTAATAGGCTGTAATGTTTTGAATAATTCAAATTCTACCCTGTGTATGTATCCCATTTTCAATTTCCATTATTTTACATCTTCCAGTACAATCTTCTAAAAGAGAAAGTAATGTTTTTCTACCTAAACAATGGAAAGACTCATGCTCATAGAAGTGACATGTATTTGTAGCATCGCAAAGAGTTGGCTAGAAGAATCTGTTGGCTACAGCTTTGTTTCATGTATACTTCTTCTAAGGTCATAGCCCTGGGTCACTGATACCATATAGTTGAACTGCATGGGCTTTCCCTACAAAACCTCCAGAGATCAGACTTTTCTCCTGGCTTAATATTGTTCTTATTCTTCTTAGTCTATGCTCCCATCCATAATTCCCTGCATTGCTGACTTACCACAGAGCATTTGCAAATACCCCCCAAGCAACCTACGCCTTTGCACAAACCATCATTCTTGCATAGAATGTTATAACCTCTTTGCTTCCCTGAGCAGTACACATGAAGCCAGTCCATGCAACTCGCTATAAGCTTCCTTATAGTTCTTCGCTTCCTAGATGCTGCTGTCCTATATTCCTCCAAGGCTTGCTTATGCTGAAAATCCTTCACCTATTGTCCTAGCTTCATTTGTTACTAGGTGCCCAGCATGTATCAAAACTGACTACCACAGAATCTATATCCTGCCACATGATTGAAGTCACTAGATTAAAACAGGACAGAAGACCCTACCCCTCAAGCACAGTGGAGAAATAATGTTTAAGCACATGTAGACTAATGAAATGAGACAGATACATTCAAAATACATTCAGTCATTACAAACTTAAACAAATGCATTTCATCTTCCTAAGATGGAGACCTTTTAAAAATATTTTCTGATATCATGGAAAACAGCAATAAGAGGTTACTGAGTGTAAGTCCCCATGATCTCTGCTTCCTTGTTTTCTGTGCATACTTTTATTTTCTGGCAACTCAGCCATCAGCAGATGGATTACATAGCACCCTGTGCATCTTCCAAAGACTGACTCCAGTGCAAGCTCCAGTCACAATGTAATTACACGCATTTGCTATTATCACACTGCTCCCACCCAAGGTATAAATGTTCCTTTTCCTATTTCTCCATGGCTCACAATGCTTCACTGGCCTCTGAGGCTAAAGATTCCCTCCATTAACAGATGTCCTTGAGTTTAGTCATCTGTACTGACCCATAGGAGCTTGCCTGCCAGGGCTCACAATGAGATCTAACCTTTTCACACAGATGCTGTTACAAATGTCTAGAGCTCAAGTATAGGGACTTCCCTGGAATTCACTCATTTATTCCCTAGATATCACTTACAAACAACAAACAGTAGTTATGACATCTCTTGATCAAGATTTAACAATAAAGAAGAACTATAAGTTATCCAAAGGAATTATAGTTTTGTTCAGGGCTTCACACTTCCATTGTTTGGCATGTTTTTGCTACTCATGTCTTTTGACTCCTCTGCAAATGTGAGGAAATAATGCCTAATGCATACAGATACAATGTAGAGAATATGAAGTCAGTTTGGGGAGAATTCACCAAATATAAGGCTTTCAAATATAAGTCTTTCCATTCTTCTGTCTTGTGTTTGGTATATTGTCTAGCCCTTTTGTGCCTAAGGATTCCTGGTCTACAGCATGTTCTTTGGTGAGTTAGATAAACCATGATGCTTTTGAATATAGAAGCTCCAAGTGTCTAGCATGCAGTAAGTGATCATCAGTAAAACCAGGTCTCACTCCTCTCCTGATCTGTGGGAACTTTTACAGCAAAGCACATGTTCTAGCTAGTTTATGTATTTACTTTTTTATTCATCAATGTATCTATCTATCTGTCTGTCTGTCTATTTATCTATCTACCGATCATCCACCTGACAAAAGTTAAACTTATCTGAGAAGAACTATAACTGAGGAAATGTTCCTATGAGACTGACCTGTGTGTATGTTTGTATCACATTTGATGTGGGAATATCAAGCCTATTATGGTTAGTGCTACCCTTGGATGGGTAGTTCTGGAATATATAAGCAAGGAAACCTAGCAAAGCAGAGAGAGAAAAACAGTGATCAGGACTTTCTACTCCTTCTGCTTCAGTTTCTGCCTTCAGATTTGTGATTTGAGTCTCTGCCCAGAATTCCATTGATGGTGGATTGTCACTTGAAAGTGTAAGAGAAATAAAACTTCTCTTTTCTAAGTTGTTTTTGGTCATGGTATTTCATCACAGCAATAGAAACCCTAACTAAGACACTAGTCAATGCAGCCATAGACATCAGAAATAAAAAGAAAAAAAATAATTAAAAATCCTAATTTCAGCCCAGAAATAAAATATAAAACATGACCCTAAGAAAAAACTCCAACAAAATAGTAAATAGCTTGTACTGGAAGTTTTGCTTACAAGAGATGTTTTAAGACAGAAGAATGACAAAATGTGGATACTCAGTAAAACTATTGAGCATTATCCAGGATGATGTCAGATGTGTGTTAGCTATGTGTCCCTGAGGCAGAAACTACAGAAAAAAAAAAAGATTTATTTGGGCTCAAGAGTACAAAGATTTAGCCCATGGTTACTTAGCCCCATTGCTTCTGGGCCATAGTGATCCCAAGATCAAGGCAAAGAACTAAGCAGCTGACTTTTTGGTGAACAAGAATCAGAGAATAGAGATTAGGAAAAACAAAAACAAGGTATGTTCTTTAAAACCACACTCTGGACTACTTCCTGCAGCCAAACCAGCAGTGTTTCCATGTGCTCTGATGATGCCATCAGGTTATGCATCTACAGGAGACTAACACTTGATTAGGTGACAGTTCTAGTGCTATAACCACTTTAAAAACAGTATATAAGACATGGATTTTACTAGTTTTCTTGGTAGTTTTCAATCCAGCAAGTTTGAAACTTGTGATTGGCCATCTAAACTTCCATACACTATGACTACACACAATTATTTAGGCATTTGGATGAGATAAAACTTGGACTGGCAAGATGGCATAGCTGGTAAAGGTTCTGGATAGCAAGACTGAAGACTTGAATTTGATTCTTAAGATTTCCAGAAAAGATAAATAGGACCTCATAAAATTGAAAAGCTTCTGTAAAGGAAAGGACACTGTCAAAAGGAAAAAAGAGCAACCAATAGATTGGGAAAAGATCTTTACCAATCCTACATCCGATAGAGGGCTAATATCTAATATATACAAAGAACTCAAGAAGTTAGACTCCAGAGAACCAAAAATCCCTATTAAAAATGGGATACGGAGCCAAACAAAGAATTGTCAACTGAGGAATATCAAAGTGCCAAGAAGCACCTAAAGAAATGTTCAACATCCTTAGTGTCATCAGGGAAATGCAAATCAAAACAACCCTGAGATTCCACCTCACACCAGTCAGAATGGCTAAAATCAAAAGCTCAGGTCACAGCAGATGCTGGCAAGGATGTGGAAAAAGAGGAATACTCCTCCTTTGTTAGTGGGATTGCAAGCCAGTATAACCACTTTGGAAATCAGTCTGGTGGTTCCTCAGAAAATTGGACATAGTACTACTACCTGAGGACCCAGCTATACCACCCCTGAGTATATACCCTAAAGATGGTCTAACATATAACAAGGACACATGCTCCACTATGTTCATAGCAGCCTTACTTACAATAGCCACAAGCTGGAAAGAACCCAGATAGCCTTCAACAGAGAAATGGATACAGAAAATGTGGTACATTTACACAATAGAGTACCACTCCGCTATTAAAAACAATGACTTCATGAAATTCTTAGGCAAATGGATGGAACTAGAAAGTATCATCCTGAGTGAGGTAACCCAGTCACAAAAAAAAAAACACACATGGTATGCACTCACTGATAAGTGTATATTAGCCCAAAAGCTTAGAATACCCAAGATACAATTCCCAGACCACATGAAGCTCAAGAAGAAGGAAGACCAAAATGTGGATGTTTCCTTCAGTCCTTCTTACAAGGGGGAATAAAATACTCAAGGGAGGAAATATGGAGACAAAGTGTGGAGCAGAGACTGAAAGAAAGTCCATCCAGAGACTGCCCCACCTGTCCCATATACAGTCACCAAACACAGATACTATGGTAGATGCCAAGAAGTGCTTGCTGATGGAAGCCTGTTATGGCTATCTCCTGAGAGGCTCTGTCAGAGCCTTACAAATACAGAGGTGGATGCTTGCAGGCAACCATGGGACTGATCATGGGGTCCTCAATGGAGGAGTTAGAGAAAGGACTAAAGGAGCTGAAGGAGTTTGCAACCCCATAGGAAGAATGACAATATCAACCAACCAGACCCCCCGGAGCTCCCAAAGACTAAGCTACCAACCAAAGAGTTGGAGGGACCCATGACTCCAGCCACATATGTAGCAGATGATGGCCTTGTTGAGCATCAATGAAAGGAGAGGTCCTTGGTCCTGTAAAAGCTTGATGGATGCCCCAGTGTAGGGGAATGCCAGGGCACGGAGACAGAAGTGGGTGTGTGGGTGGGGGATCATCCTCATTGAAGCAGGGGGAGAGGGAAAGGAATAGGGGGTTTCCAGAGGGGAAACCAGGAAAAGGGAATAACATTTGAAATTTAAATAAAGAAACTATCAAAAAAAAAAAAAGATTTCAGGATATAAGGGAGGAGCCTATTCTCAAAAGGCATTTTTCCACCTCCAGATACAGACTGTGGCATATGTTTACCCATACACGTACACACAAAAATATGTAAAAATGACTGAACATGTAAAATATGAACATTCATAAGTATTGTATGAATGTAAGTATGAACATTGAAGTATTGAGATAGAGAAAGATTTTAGGTTCTCTCTCTCTCTCTCTAATTTTAATTTTATTTTTTGTTTGATTTACCTTCCAAACACAACACCTTCACTCCTCTTCTTCCCAGTCCCACTTTACTAATTCCTCCACACACACCCCTGTCTTCTCCCCTTCTTCTCAGAAAAGGGGAGTCACCCTTGGATACCACCCCATCCTTGGGCATCTAGTTGCAGGAGGGCTAAGCATACTCTCTCCCACTGAGGCCAAAGGAGGCAGTTGAAGCAGGGAGAAGGGGATCCAATGACAGGCAACAGAGACTCAGACAGCCCCAGGTCCACTTGTTAGGGGACCCACATGAAGATCAAGCTGCCACTCTTTCCATTTTGCTGCCAAATACTCTTTACTATGGAGTAAATAAACCAAATTTGACACAGGCTTCAACTAAGACAACCCTATTACCTCTGATTAAGAAGATAGGGCTGATCATGTATGGAGCACAACAGCAATCCAGAACTTCCAAATGTAACCACGTGACCCAGAAGCAAACTGTCCCTTTCACAGGATCAGCTGAAGTCACTGTCTTTTTGTATTGTACTCATCCTTATTTCAGTTCACTTGTGTCACCAGAATAATCACCCCAGAACACATACTATCTGATCAGCCCTAAGCCACAAACCATCTGACAGGATCTGTCAAACTGTTGCTCTGGCAGAGAACTCTTTGTGTTCTTCTCATTGTCTTGGTGCTCCTCTACTCTCTAGCTCCCTCCAGGATTGGGCCACGCTTTGCAATGATATCTGCAGTCATTTGCCCTCAGCTCTTTTTCCTCAGTTCACTTTGGTTTACATCTCAAAAGTTAGGTCTTAGAGCTGAGTACATTGCTGAATGGTATTAGTGATCGCTTATTATATGTAAGACCTGGGCTTCAACACCGAAAAGGAAAACAAAAAATCTAATGAGCCTTATGAGAAAATTCTGTTGAAGAACTCTCTAACATTGCAGCATCCCTTCACATATCCCACCATACACACACACAAACACACAACACAACACACAACTTCCTTTTCAAATGTTTCTGTTTCAACTAATTTTTCTGTTCCAAATAACATATGAATGGTAAATTATTTGAGTAGTAGAATAATATTTTCTAAAATAAGATCACATCTTTTGACTTTAGTGTTTTCCTAAACTTTCTTCTTGTCTAATGATCCAGAAGCTTACATATCTTCTGATAATTTTAGTATCTTTTGCATAACCATGAGAAAAGAGCCCATGGTTATGAAATCCCATGATTGATGCTGAATGTCTTTGAAGAAGGGCACATATGGCCAAGTATAATATAGCAGACCTCTACCAATCAATCAGACTGTGAAATACTAGTTTTCTACTCCTGCCAGAAAAATTATCAGAAATTAAGTAGCTTAAACTATATAATTTCATGTTCTATTGCTCGTTATGTCTGGACAAAGTGTTGGTCAACTGAGTTTACTCCTTAGGATAAAGTGTAAAGGGTTAGACCTAATCAACAAATAGCAAATGTATTGAACAGTTTTCGTAAGAAAAACTAAACATGTACAATAAATACAGGGGAAATATCACTTCATATCAACACCCTTCCTGGGAATGCTGAAGTGCAAATCAAAACTACATTGAGAATTCATTTCACTCCAATCAGAATGGTGACCACCACAAAAAGAAAGGGGGGAGAGGAATAGGGAGACAGAGAGAGAGAGACAGAAAAGAAGAAGAAGAAGGAAGAGGAGGAGGAGGAGGAAGAAGAAAAGAGAAGAGAAGAAAAGAAAAGAAAAAAAAAAGAAAAGAAAAGCAGAAAATTAAAGAAATAACAAATGTCAAGCCCTGAAAAACTTGAGCTAGGAATATGAACTAGACCAGCCATTATGGAATTCAGTATGTAGATTGCTCAAACATTAAATAAAAGCCTTACCATATAATTCAGTGATAAAATTTTTAGGAATATACCAGAAGGTATTAATGTCAGTACAAAACAGAGATACCAGCATAGCCATGGTTATTGTGGCCATATTCATGTTATACATGTTATAAAATCAGCATAGATGTATACTGTCACACACACACACACACACACACACATACCATACTCAAATCACTCAAAGTTCAAAATCAGAGATTCTGTTTTCCAAAATCAAATATAGAGATAGTATTTTCCATTTGTCTACCACTGTCCTTGAGTTCCAGGAATGATGGTTGTCAGTCTGTTCATTTTTATCTTTTTTCCTAAAGTGACAACTTACAAGTGCCTAAGATGTGTAATCAGGAGCTGAAAATCACCTTTTGAGCTTTCACGTACGTACACCTCAACTCCTATAGGTCTCAGGCAGTAGACAAGAAAGATTAGCTTGCAGAAAAGGAGGCTGAAGCTACAGAGGTGAGGAAGGTAGGCTATGACCTGGCACACAGGACTCTGAAACTAAGGCTTCTGTCATGTCCTATTCATATACCTCCAAAGTCTGCACTAACTCTTCTCCATTTTTCTTGCTTCCGATTTTAGTCCATCGGTGTTCATACATAGTTTCATTTCTAAAACTCCTTAAGGCTTTTAGAGAAAACATAACCTAATTAATAAGCATAGTTAGTGGAAGCTATTTTCCCTATGAAAGATCAAAGCTGTTTTCAAGGCCATTTCATTCAGAATATTTCATTCCATTCTTAGTAATCTGTAAATATGGACAAGGAAATTTTTGAAGAGAGTCAAACAATGAAATCTCCATGGACTCTGCGCAAGAACAAAAAAAATCTTGGCAGTGAAGCCAAATATTCAGAGGCTCAGCAAGCAGGCTGAGGTCATAGCTGCAGTGTAAAGACCACATGCCCAGAAGGTAGGGAGATGGCTTGGTCAGGAAAAGGCTGGCTGCACAAGGATGAATATAAGAGTTCAGATTCCCACAACACACATAAAAAAAAAAAAAAGAAAGAAAGAAAGCCACACATGGAAGAGAATTCCACCATTAGGGAGGCAGAGTCAGGGGCATTCCTAGAGCTCACTACCCAGCCAGTCTAGATGAATTAATGACTTCCAGGTTCAGTTAGGGACCTTGTCTCAAAAAGTAAGGTGGTAAATTCCTAAAGAAGCTACTCATTTTTATATTCCAGCATGTTCACATGTTCACCCATAAACAGAGAGAGAGAGAGAGAGACAGAGAGAGAGAGAGAGAAACAGAGAGACAGAGAGACAGACAGAGAGACAGAAACAGAGAGACACAGACAGAGAGACAGAGACAGAGACAGACAGAGACAGAGGAGAGACAGATAGACAACAGAGACAGAAACAAAGACAGAGAGAGAGGCAAAGACTGAGAGACAGATAAAGACAGAAAGATAACATGCCACATGCTAGATAGGTGATCACTGAAATATGATAGGTAGATAGGTAGATAGGTAGATAGGTAGGTAGATAGATAGATAGATAGATAGATAGATAGATAGATAGATATGCATATGCTCTCAGCCCAGAGAGTGGCACAATTAGAAAGTGTGGCCCTGTTGGAGAAGGTGTGGCCATATTAGAATAGGTATGTCACTGTGGGCATGGGCCTTAAGACCCTCATCCTAGCTGCCTGGAAGCCAGTATCTGCTATCAGCCTTCAGACAAAGATGTGGAAATCTTCAGCTTCTCCTGCACCATGCCTGTCTGGATGCTCCTATGCTCCCACCATGATGATAAAGGATTGAACTTCGAACCTGTAAGCCAGTCTCAATTAAATGTTGTCTGTATAAGATTTGCCTTGGTCATGTTATCTGTTCACAGTGATAAAACCCTAAGACAGACAGACAGACAGACAGACAGACAGATCTATGTGTCTAACACTTTCCTATAAATATAGGTATTTTGTCTGTAGGCTTTTACCAGATGCATCTGAAGACATTTCCTCATCCTGGTTACCTCAGAGGTTAGAATAGTATATGGTTTGCTGTTATGAGACCAATGAATGAATGAGAGTAATCACTCTTAGTCATTTCAGAAAGTCATCAAATGTTGAAGAAAGTACTGATTTCAAGGTCTTTTATGAGCCCTAAGAGAAATAAAAAACAACATTCAAACTTTGGTGTTTAAGGTTTTCAGTTTAGATAGTTAATACAAATGGAAATGCTGGGAAGACCTAGAGAGAAGTCACACACACGGCTTTGTCCATTCTAGGCTTTCATAACAGCTTTAAAACTTTTCAAAAGGGTTGATCTAAATAAAATCATGATACTATGAAAGTCGTACAGAACACTCTAGCACCCCATGAGAATGTTCCCAAACTCTACATACCTACAGAACACTTATGTGGCACTCAGATACCTACTACAGAAGCTGGGGGCTGATGGTATATGTCTTTAATTCCTGAACAAGGGAGGCAGAGGGAGATGGAGCTCTGTGAGTTCAAGCCAGCTTGGTCAACAGAATAAGTTCCAAGACAGCTATGGCTCTGGTACGCACACAAACCCTGCCTTGAACAACAAAAACAAAACAAAACAAAACAAAAAAGAATCCTAGTATGGTGCACTTTTCCACCAAACTGCATGACTGGCAATATGTCCAACAGTTGGTTAGTGAATGTCTGTTGTACAGAATATAATTGAAGAGTAGAACAGGGAACACACTTCACTGAGAATGGCCCCTGACCTCTGTCGCTGACCTTGTCTCTTGTATATCCCATACAGACAACAGGGACCCAGTATTCTTTATACCCAGGCAGTATAGAACCATTGGCTCCAGCTCATTATACATTTCAAACGCAGAGAACTGCAGAATTTCACTTCCCCAAGGCACTGTGGTTTTCCTCTGTTTGCAAGGGGGAAATATGAAGAGTAAGCAAAATTAGAATATTTATTTTGTATCAAATACATTTAGAATCATTATGTTGATCAATGAGGGCTGAAATGCACTTCAGTCTCTACACTTATTGCATTTTCGGGATTTGAATGATGCATAATGACATGGATTTAGACTAAGAAAAACAGAATTCCGGGCAGAGATTACTTGGGCAAACATTGTTTGATAGAAAAGGCAGATAATTTGGTTCCCATGTTTCACTAAGAGTAAAGCACAATGATGGAAACTCCCAGCATGAGGCTTCTCCTCTTATTTTCATGAAATAGCTTTCTACAAATAGGAGGTTCATTATCAAAGTCAGCATATATTTTTGCATTATATACAAGAACAGAAAGTTGTACGGGACCAAGAAATATTAAGTGGAATGAGAAAAGTCCCAGACTGCTCATCTCTTCCTTTGGACATGTGCAGTAGTCAGGTATTCTTTTAATAAAATTCTTGCTTTGTCTTTCTTTATGAATGAAAGCCTGCTTTACTATGGCATCAAATATTCAGGACTCAAAGCTCAGATATGATTTCTCAGACAAGTTCCTCCAAGGTAGTTCATTTTGGACATCACACAATGATCGGCACATCCAGTTCTAGTCATCCAACCACCCATCTTTCCATTTACCTGTTCCCCTGTAAAGTTATTTACCATCCAACCCCCTGCCAGGCACCATTTTCAAACCTGGAGAAACAGAAGAAAATGTTCACCTGACTCCTCATCTACAGTTGTTCTCAACCTTCCCAATGCTACAACCCTTTAATACAGTCCTTCATGTTGAGGTGACACATGAGCCATAAAATTATTTTGTTGCTCCTTCATAACTGTAATTTTACTACTGTGGTCAATCATAATTAAATATCATATATATAGGATATCTGATATATGAATAGCAAAAGGGTCACAACCCACAGTTTGAGAACCACTATTCTAAAATAATACCTATTAACTGATACAGCCATCAGCATTAGAAGATTGAAGTCCACAGCTCCTTTCAAGGGGGAAGGTGGATGTCGAGTGAGCAATCACAAGGACATACTAGTACCACCAAACAAGTTGTTGGCTTATCTGGAGGAATAATGGATACTTCCATTAGGGAACTAGAACATACCTTCAATAGCCTCTGATGTATTATGGGCAACATAGGTTCTGAAATCCTTATGGGCATTCTTCCTGCTGTCTTTTGATTGGGTGTGTTGATGTACATTTTGCCTCATATGGATACTTCAATCCATCACTGCTGCCTTCAAATATATGACATCAGCTCTACTATCTGGCATGGGCTTTTAATTTCTATTATCTACTCATTAATGATGAAGAGGGGAGATTGTGGGTCACATATAATTGAGGTAAAGCAATGTAGTCTTATCTACCCACACAGCTTAGTCCCAGCAGAAAGCAATTGCCACCCTCACTGGGAAAAATATCAAGGAGTATTTAGTGCCAAACCTGTGACCTTTTGGAGTCTTAGTAAAGGAAAACTAGTAAAGAAGGTGAAGTTCCCTAGGATAGCAATAAAAAAATGGATGTGGTTGCCACCTGACCATTAAAGGATGATAAAATGGAGAGGTGGTAGTTACTAGATGTGTAACCATGCCATTGCTGTAGTAAAGACACTAAACAGGCTTATCCAGAAAGGTTCTGCTATACTATACAGAATTTGCTTATTATAGTATACTTAAAGCAACTTTTCCTAAATTCCATAAGTAAAGAACTATCTCAGCATGTAAGTGGCTAACCGCATTGATTAAGTTCTCCAGATCATTCATATTCCAATTAGCTTGTTCATCTTTGCACAGCCTTGTATTTTTATGAAGCCCTCAGATCAATAGCTCCTTAAAGGGCTCATAACTTTATATCCTGCAAAAAATATTCTCTACAAATAAAAAGAAACCTTCAGTCCTCATATCCCCATTCAGAATCTGTGCTTTGAAACAATATAGCAATGAAATCATGTAAATACACATTACCAATACTGTTCTAATTAAGCATCTTGAGCCTGAGAGAGGCTGATAGGGCAGTGTGGTGATGGTGGTAGCCCTGTGTCCACAGCTGAAGATGTGTGCCTAAATACTACCTCTCCTTTAACAACATGGGACCTTGGTAAAGCCATTATGACTCTCGGAATGTTGATTTCCTCATCAACACATATGGGAAAATCACAATAACTTCTTGGCATTACTAGGAATTACAAATGAAAATGGATACTAAGTACCCTTGGGAAGCTGCATGGACTATGTGAGAATTTATTGATTGTTAAAATAAATTAATTTATTGTAACAAAATGGGAGGTAGTCAAAAGTCTCAAATGAGTATGTATGACATGTTGTAAGAAAAAAAGAAGTTACAATAATTACTTTCAAATAATTCTTTGAAAATCATGAAGGATATACATCATTAACTCCATTTTATAGCATGATTTTAACATGGGTGCATTTAATTTAATAAATACTTTATCATCTTGTGTGTTTCTCTAAAGAGCTGTAAAAAAATTATGCAGAGATTTTAAAGTCTTAGAAATTGTTGGATGTTTAAAAACCCAAGGGGTAGGTTGTTAATTGGAGGAGTCAGTAATGGAGCAAAGATACCTCAAGTCCCACATAAATCCATGATACTACATTTACAATGGGAGACTGGCATAAAAATTGATCTATTTAGAAGTCAGTACTACCTTGAATCCTCAAAGTTAAAGACTTATTTCAATCTTAGTGACCTGTATCAGATACCTATATCTGGTCATAACCATATCTCCATGATTGAGGTATGATTTTTTTAATATAGATGAGAACATACGTAATACAGTCCTGGAATTTACAAGCAATACTCCATAAATACTAAACATATCTAAACTCCTGTTAACAATGGAAAGATTCCAAAGAGCTTCTTCAAATCTCTAAGGCATAGGTGTTTTTCTATGATCTATATTTCATGTATATTTCCAAAGGTCTTTCTAATCTTAGCTTTCCATATATATTATCCCACTTGCACAGGTGGTCTTTATTCATTCATATTTACATTGCACATCCTGTATACACTGAATAATAAAGCTACTATTCCTAAAGCACTTAATATTTGCTGAGCACTGTGTTATGTGTTAGCAATTATTACATAACTTAAATAAAATAGTGGTGTATCATTATTCCCATTTTTGATACTTTATTTACATTTCAAATATTTCCTCCTTTCCAGATCTCCCCTTTGGAACCTCCCTATTCCCTCCCGCCTCCCCCTACCTCTATGGGGGTATTCCCCCACCCACCATGTGGAAATTGAACTTACAAGGCATGAGCTGAACTCTCATGCATCATCCTTTTGAATGCCTGTATTGTGTGTTCAGCATGTTGTCCAGGGCAGTACAGGTAAATCCCTGGAACTCACTTTGGGTTTGATCCTTGTCTCAAACTCACAGTGCTATTAATCTGTATGACTTACTTATCATTTTAATTTAATTCTCTATAATTCCAAGCCTTCTGTTTCTCATGCCTGTACTATATTCCAAACATGAATATTATTTATACTTTTTTAAATCCCCTTTTATTTAACTACTTTTATACCTCTTTCCTGTTTGAGGCTCAAGGAGGGACATTCTAGCTTTATATTTCCAAATGTTTTGATTTGGAATGTAAATTGTACTTTTATAGTCACTGGGGCTGGGGGAGGTAGCTATGTTTTGCTGTAACTGTAGTACTTTGAGCTTCAAATCCTTTGTTCAATACCAGTACCAGCTGTGATAAGAAAGTGATGAAGGTAATAATGGCAAGGATGATGATGATGATGTTATAGGTGACAATGATGATTGTGATGATGGTGGCAGTGATGGAGATGGGGCTGATGATGGCGATGCTAATGGTGATGATGAGAATATGCTTGGTGGTGATAATGACAATAACCGTGATGATTATGATGGTTGTAATTGTGATAGTGATGATAATGATATTAACGGTGATAATGGTCATGGTGATAGTGAGAATAATAACGATAATGGTGCTGATGCTGCAGTGATGATAAGTATTGTGATAATGTTGCTTCCCATTTGTATCTGTGCTCAAGCTGACCTTGACTCATTGATATTTTTCAAACAAGCTTGTTTACATACCACACCCATCATTTAATTTAAACTTTTTTAGTTTCTTTTTACAGTCCAGTTATTTTTGCTATCTGATATTATATGACATATATGTTTCCTTAAAAGTTGATGGCATGTCACCTACTAAAATAGGTAGTAGGATTTTGTCTGCTTTGCTCTTTTATAAACCACTAGAATGCCAGGCACTGTGTTGTCACAGTACAATGCAGTGTTGTTGTTGTTGTTGTTGTTGTTGTTGTTGTTGTTGTTGTTGAGGTAACCATGGGAAAAATAATTAATTTTATACTTTAACAGTTAAGAAACTGAAGCATGGGTACTTTGGGGGAAAGTATTAAGTAGATCTATTGAAGGACCATAGACAAGATTTAATCACAAACCCTCAACCACTCCAATGTACTGCAATGAACATTTTATAAGGAGCATTACTTTTATGAGACTAAAGTTTGTGTTTTATGAAAGAAAGAAGTATTTTTGTCATGTTCTATTACTGTGAAGAGACACTATGATCAAAACAACTCTTATAAAAGGAAGCATTTAATTGGGGACTCGCTTACAGCTTCAGAGCTTAGTACATTATCATCATGGTAAGAAGGAAATATGGCAGCACGCATGTAGACATAGCTGAGAGTTCTACATCCTGTCCTGCAGGCCACAGACAGAAAGAGAAAGCCTGGACCTGGCATGGGATTTTGAAACTTAAAGCCTACCCCTAATAACTCACTTCCTCCAACAAGGCTAGACCTACTCCAAGAGGACCAGGCCTACTCCAATAAGGTCATACCAGTATGAGCCTATGGAAGTCATTCTTATTCAAGAATTACACTCCCTGACCCCATGGACTGGGCCATATCATAAGGCAAAAATGCACATAGTCCAACTTCTAAAGTCCCTATAGTCTGTCATAATCTCTACCTATTTAAAAGTCCCATTTTTCATTGAAACCCTGCATAAGAGTGATTACGAACAGCCACATGACAAAGTCAATATTAGGCTATCCAGAAATATCCCTGGCTTATGCCATTAATCTAAAGCTCTTAAATTTAGCATCAGGCATATTTCCAGGACAAAGGCAAAAAGTGGCCACATTCCTTGCAAATTATCACATGAACATTCTTTATGCTACTTACTAATATTCAAACCCCCTAAAACCTCTTAAACTAGTCTGTTACGGTTTACACTGCCCTTAGCACTGTTGTCCATACTACTACTAGGCTGGCATAGTAAGTGCCTCTTAAACCATTGAACTACTTCTCTATTTCAAAGTCCCAAGGTCTTCCATAATTCTTCAATAAACTGCATGGTCAGGTCTGCGACAGCAATATCTTACTCTTTGGAACCAACTTCTTTCTTAGTCACTGTTCTGTTGCTGTGAAGAGACACCATGACCTAACCATGACAATTTTTATAAAGGGAAGCATTTACTTGGGGTTTGCTTACAGCTTCAGAAGTTACTACATCATCACTAAAGTTGTGGGCATGGAAATATTCAAGCAGACTTGGTGCAGGAGAAGTAGCTGAGAGTTCTACATTCTGATTTGCAAGCAGGAGAAAGATAAAGAAAAATACCCTAGCACAAGCTTTGGAAACCTCATAGTCCACATCCAGTGACACACTTCCTCCAACATGGCCATATCTGCTCCAACAAAGCCATGCTTATATGAGCCTATTTAGGCCATTCTTATTCAGACCACCACAAGAAGGTTGTCTGGTTACTTCAATGTCCTTAACTACTAAATCCCAAGTAAATCTCCACCAAATCTAAGATACTATTAGAATATCATTAAGCTCTATTTCCAAATGAAATCTTCAGAGCTATCGTGAAATAAGGACAAACCTTGGAAGGAGACACAGAAAACATCTAACATGAGGGAAAATCTAATTTTCACTAGAGGAATATCAGTTAATCATGAGACAATTAATGCAGTGGCCAAGGTTGCAGAATTGAAGTATTCAAGATTTGTAGTGAAATAAGTAATGAATAACTCAATGTTTTTGACCTACTCTTATATTGAAACAGACCATGTACCCAATTCTAAGTGTTCAACAAAGACAGACAGCAAAGCCCATTATGACCCTTCTAATGTTCTCCATGAACAATGACAGTTGTGTTATCTTTCCTAGATTTTCTGTAGTTAGTGCTACTTCCTTGAAAACTTCTAGGTATCTTTTTCTCTTACAACAATATTAACCACTGTTATAACGACCAAGAAATCTATTGTTACTTTCAAAGTTTATACAAACTCAAGTGGCTTCCTCAGGCTGGAGTGCTACTACCTTGCTTTACATTACCTTCACCTACTTTCTGTTGCTTAAACACTGAAAGGTCTCTTTGAGAGTTTGGAATGGCTGCCTCCAAAGCAGGAGTTACTTGAGACATTCCATCTAACAATTGATTGCTCTTATAATCTGATATTTCCAGATTATTCCTAGCCTTGGTTGAGGAGCCTCCTCTGATATTAAAATGCACTCTCAAGCAAAGTAGGACAAAACTGCAACATCCTGTGAGATCGGTGTATCTAAGAAAATATTACAATTGGGTCTCTTAAAACATCAGAAATACGCCAGATCACATTTCTTCATGCTAGCATTCCACCTTCTGTTGGTGTTCTACCTGAAGCACACATGGAAGAATTATCCTTATTCTCTTCCACCACCTAGTTTGCTGGCAATCCTTGGGGGTTGTCAATTTGTTTTTCATCTGGTTTGGTTTTTCTTCTAAATGTATTGCATCCGTTTCTAATTTCAAATGTCATTCTTCTCAGTTTGTGTTTCTCTCCTGTTCTTTACTTCATGTCAGTACATATGTATGATACATGCGTGTGTGTGTGTGTGTGTGTGTGTGTGTGTGTGTGTGTGTGGTGCATGCATCCATGTGTATGTGTGGAGGCCATGGGCAAACATTGGGTGTCCTGCTATATCACCCCCCACTGTATTCCCCCACCACAGCTATCTTTGACCCTGGAGTCAGTAAGCCCCAGAAATCCTCCCGTCTCCTCCCCTCAAGCATTAGGGTTACCTGTGTGGCTATACCTGGCTTTGTATGTAGGTGGTACAGATTCAAACTTATGCCAGTTTTGTGCAGCAAAGATTTTACCCATTGGTCCATCTTCCTAGCCATTTTATCCTCTTAGAACTATTAAGAATACCAGATAGAATCGGTACTTCCGTGTGACTTCATATTAACTGGTTATATTTGCAGTAAGCCCATTTTCAAATAAGGTTTGCCTTCTAAGGTTACTACACTAGCATATATTCTTAGCAAACACTATTCAACCCCCAACAGTGGGAAGCTCTATACATATTAAAACCTGACTACAATGCCCACAGGTTAATACACAGATAAACACAGGACACATAGGGCACAGCACTGACACCTATAAGATTTTACCTGGAATAATCAGAATTATCTTCAATGAAATTGCCTGAAGGATAAGGAAAATTAGCAAGGCCAATCTCAGAAGACTATGAGCCACTGTCAAGTCAAAAGCAAGAAGAAAAATGAGCATATTTACACTGAAAACCCATTTGTTTCGGGATTTTCTATCTCACAGAGGGTCACATCAATAAATTCAAACCTAGAGACCTATCATGTCTAGGAAGCTTAGTCATCTCAATGAACAGCTCTGCCAGAGTAGGGGCCAGCCATGGTTTAATTTGCATATCACTCAGGAGAGTATTCAACTGTGGGGAAAGCTTCAGCACATGAACATGGTAGATCAAAAGGCAACATTTAAGCACCACCCTAATTAATCACTTTGGCTAGATAGCCAGCGACCCAAATGCTATGGCCTGTATTATAACTCCCATGTGCAATATCTACAAGCAGAAGAACTTTCAACACACAAAAATTGTCTTCCCAAGAGGAGCCTGTTTCAGAGCAGATGTTTGCAAATCATGTAGCCTGTGGGTGATGAATTAGCTTTTAATGGCATTCCCGTGTACTTGTTATAAATCATTAAGCAACCAACAGACTGTCTCCTCTCTTCACAGACCTAGTTGGCTGGAGTTTCTAAGTAGGAAAAAAGCAGTCATGGGGCAAGGTTGCTGCAATCAGTTGAAAGTGCCAATCCTTCCTTCTCGTCATTTGTCCTTGAGCCCTGTCCATCACAGCAGTGCTCACCCATTTCTCCTATCCTTGGTTCTTCCTTCCCCTTCTGCATTATCGTCTCTCTCCCCAGTACATCCGGCCCCTTCTGAACTCCCCACTCTTCACTGTGTTCTTTCTTATCCCCCCACACCTTTCCATTGCCCTTATCTTTTTCTCCCTCCACACTCGTCCACACCCCTTTTATTTTTCTTCCCAATATCTTTACTTGGTACTAAAAATAAAAGCTGGTTGTTTTTGATAAGCTGAGAGGGAAAGGAAGATTCACATGCTGACACAGTGTGATTCTTAACAGCAAATAATAATAATTCCTGGTCAATTCTTACTGGAAATGTAGGAAATTAGGGAGTTGATGCTGAAGGAAGGGAGAGAAATGAAACACATGATACAAGAGAAAAAGTGCTCCAAGTTCACTGAAGCATTTAGTGAGTATTAAGTCTATAAGGGGCACTCATCATAAAAATTAAAGGGTCTTCACCTTGCAGAGAATGCACATGGCTTTGTAAATATGTCAGTGTTTGAATTATAGATGTTTTTCTTGCAAATGGGGAGTTGAGAAACATCTTATTTCAGCTTCAGAGCTGTGCAGATAAAACACAATGACACAGAATAACCTTTTCAGAACATTTCCTCTTTTGTTTAGCATCTAGTTGGTAATTAGTAAAGGGAAGAAAATGGCGAGCAAGTGAGACAAACTCAAATAATCTTAAAAACAAACATGTATTACCTATGCAGCTTGTGACTGCTGCTATATACCAGGCATGCCAAAGATACTGAATTCCAACTGATTCTGGGCATTCAGCACTATTGAATGTTCATAACCCCTCTAAAGCAAAATCACTGACAATGAAATGAACATTTTACTTTAACATTCGTAAGTTAATGCAGTTTTCATCTAATGCAGTTGCTATCTGCAAAAATTCTAAAGAAGACAGACACTTCAAACCCTCCTTGCTTATTCTCTCTCTCTCTCTCTCTCTCTCTCTCTCTCTCTGTCTGACAGCCAAACTTTCCTACATTACTTTAACTTTACAATTTCCATGTCAGTCTCTATGTTCTTCCTTGTCACCTCTAATATCACTTTCAATCATCATGAGTTTACCTCATCTCTCCCGGATTAAGAATGTTATATTGGGAGTTAGGAAATGCTTAGGCTTTTATTTTGAAAGAAACAAGTCCTAATCAAGCTCTGTACCCCACATATTGAGTGAATCCTCTGCCCAGATTGGCTCTTCCTTGGCTCTGTACCACCTATGATATATCACACATTCATTCTGTATCACTGTTTGTCCTTTGGCTCCCATGACAATCTCCAACTCAGAGACCTTCTGTGCCTCATCAGAGACTGATGAGGTGAGTCCTGATTACACATTCTGGCACCTACATTCCTGCCAACTCTCAGACTATGCCCCTCTCCTTCCTGCCACTTCTAGGCCCCTATGTCTAATTTTATTTTTTTATCTGAAAATCTACACTCATATCTTCTTTCTTCTGGGTCTATGCAGCAACCCACCTCCAGAAACATCCTCAGTCTTCTGCTGTAACTTCCCACCATCTGCCATTTATAAACAAATGTCCAAGTCCAGCCAATTCTCTCCCCTGAGTTCCAGATTCTGGAATACCCAACATCTGCTGAGTTGCTCTGTTTGATTGCTTCTCTCAATTTCTAAAGCAATACACTACAAATAAATTATTTACATCTCTTCCCAAACAAGCTCGTTCTTTGGGGCTCCCAGTTGTTATAGCTAGCATCATTATCCAGGCAACCTGACTCTACAGATAGTAGATTTGGGATAATTCAGTCTTCTTGGTCCTCCCACCTGTACGTGACTTAGTTCCTTCAACTCTAGCTTTATAGCAATTTGAAGAAAGCTCCAACTATACCTCTTTAGCTCTGTTGCTTATTACTAGCAATTTCCATTGTCCCAACAAATCTTTTAGTAGTCTTCCTATATTCACTGTTCCCTCCTTACTGCTAATCCCACTTTCAGATGCCAAGTATACACTAGATGTCCCACCATCATGAAAGTGTCCATGAATAAGCTCCAGTCTCCAACCTCTTGCTACATGTTGTTCCTTCCCAGCCCATCTTTTCACAGTTGGAAGAGTGCTAATGTGCCAAAAAATTGTGTGTGTGTGTGTGTGCATGAGTGTGTGTATGTGTGTTATATTGTCTATTAGGTAGTAAGTGCTCATCTTACTGTGGGTTCTTAAAAATGATAGCTGTTTTCAAATCCATATGGACACACAAAAGACCCATGATAACCAAAGAAGTCCTGAAAAAATAAGACTGTTTAGTCTACATAATGTCACAGCATGTTTTCAGGGCTGAGCACATAGTATTCTTTGTATTTATATATTTACTAGTATATTAAGTATTACATATCATACATTACCATTACATATTACATTATATGTTATCTAATATTTCTATATTTTATTGATTATATAATTTATAGTATACTTACATAATAAATTATAATTTATATTTATATAATACATGTATGTATTTATATATATGTATTTATGAATAGGATATATAGTAAATAACAATATCAATAAAATTACAATAAGCATTTGGTATATAAATATATAAATATGAACATATAAATAAATATATTCCTAAATATATATTCTTAAATATTTAAATACTACCCAATTTCATATATATATCTTCTTTAAAAAAAAAACCAGGATATAAATTTGAAAGAGACCAAAATGGGATACATTAAAGGGGTTACAGGAAGGAAAAGGAAGTGGGATATGATACTATATTATAATCTCAATTTTTAAAAATAGTAAATAAAACACTACCAGCAGTATCACCATACCTGATCTCAATTAATACTTGAGAGCCATATTAATTAAAACTGTGATATTAGTACAAAATTAGACATATATCAGTAAAGAACCTAGATATAAACCTACACAACCACGTATACTTGATATTTTTACAAATAAACCTTCAATTGCTAGTTACAGTCCCTCATTGTAAGCAAGTCAAGATGACAAGAAGTTGAGGCAATTAGTCACATCAACAGTCTAGATCTGAAAGACATTTAATTAGCATGCCTGTTAATCAACTCACCTTCTCCAATAACATACAGGACCCCAAATATGCTGCCACCCACCTCAATTAATAAAAATCAAGAAAATACTCCATAGACATGTCCACAAGATAACTTGGTATAAACAATCCTTTGCAGAGATTTCTTCCCAGGTAAATATAAATTCTGTCAAGTTGACAACTAACATTAAACACCACAAAAGAGAATCCAAAAACAAGACCAAAAACAAGCTCTAATTTTAAAATCTTATTAAAATATAATTTAAGAAAATTTTGAATGGATGCAACTCCATACATAGATGTTTCTCCCTGAAACTATGGTTTATTTATAATAAAATCTGAATGTTAGGTGTAGGGTATCTACTACAAATTTTTTGTCAGGAAGGCCCCCAAGACCCCCAAACAAAACAAACTCTTGTACTTGTTCTTGTCTACCCTTAAGAATTTGATATTAAAACCTTATTAAAATGACACCATATGCTTGAGACAAAGGGCATACAGAAATCACACTGAAAGCTTCCTCCATGGTGATTCGATTTTACAGTGCCAAAATGTACTGTGTACAATTCTGGAGAAAGAGAATTCATCAACAGTATGACCCAGCTGTGTATTATCTATAAATAATGACCTATCAGGCAATATGTGTTCTCTAGTTCAATAGTGGCATGGTAGTTATTGTGGAAACCTCTTACTTTCTGATTTTATTTGAGTCCTGCGCCAGCAAACAGAACTCATGCTTGCATCAACCTCGTCAAAAGCCAATGGCTGGGAGGCTCCTAGACCCTAGAGAGAACCTACTTCTGTGACTTTCCTAAGTGATCATATTGTCAAACTTTCCTCTAAATATTCATATCTATATAATTAGTATTATTTCCAGCTTTATTATAGAAATGTCTAGATAGAAGATATACAGAAAAAAAAAGATATCTTCGGAAGATGATATAGTCAATACATTCATGAACTCATTGCATAAAACATGCACCAATTGGGCCTGTCAACATTCATTACTGAAGGGGGAGGGTTCCATGTGTCCCCACACTTCCCTGAGTAATTAATAAATGGTCATGGTGGGTAAGAAAGAAGTTATCTTTTTCTTCAGTAACAAATATGCTGATAGCTGTTATTGCTCCAGTAAATAACTCCCTACTCAAACTTGGATAAGCAACTACAATTGAACTCACTAATATACAAAGAGGATGCTTAAAAGAAAAGAAAGTGGGAGGGGTTTGTTGGGAAGAAAGGAACCAGGAGAGAGAGAGGCCTGAAAAGACAAAGGGGCTGTTAAAAAGACTCAAATTCATAAATAAATTATGAATGTGTCAAGTAATTTTAAAGCAACTGTTTCAGCAAAAATGAGTTTCAATTTCCACTCTAATGCAACAGGCAGATACATATAATCCATAGACCTATTATGAGAGTAAAAGAGACCCTAAATATTTAAATCTCTTAGTACAATGTTTACTAAGCACGTGATAGGGACTCTGATGGTATTAGTTACTTTTCTATCCTAATGACCCTAGGCTTGGGCGACCACTATGTACAACTTAAGGACTGAATATGAAACCTGTGCTTTGATTTAAACACTTACTAGGCCACTACAATATCACATAGTTCACTGTTAAAACCATAAGGTATGGATCAGAGCATAAGTGCTACAGGGTTGCAGAGAAAAAGTCAAGTTTAAGAACAAAGAATTAAGCAGATGGGAAGAGATATAAGCAGACTTAGAGAACAAATAATTCACATTCACCCTCAGCATCCACAGGGTGATTGTTTAGGTCAGAGCCTGGCACATCGCAACTGCACATTACAATGTTATAAATTTTTTTTTTTTTTTTTGGTATATGAATTCAAGAAATGCTCTTACATTTCTAGTTGAGAGAGGTGGTGGCATGGTCTTTGCTCAATTAAGTATGAAATAAGATAATGTCCTAATCTGTGATAGAGACTTTCATAACTAGCTGCTGCTGCTCCTTTCATTCTCTCTCTCCCTCTCTCTCTCTCTCTCTTTCTCTCTCTCTTTCCCTCCCTCTCCCCCTCTCTTTTTCTCTTTCTCTTATTCTATGTCTCTCTCATTCTTTCCTTCCTTACATGTGTTCTTTCCTCCTCTTCCTTCCCTCTTCCTCCTCCTTCCCCTTCTCATCTTCATCTCCTTCTTGTTTTCTTCTTGTGTTTATTAGACCACTGGAACTAAAAGTATCTCTGAGAGTAGTTATTCCAGCTAGTAGAAAAGAGGTGGCCCCATGGGTAAAATCCCCAGGAAACCCTATAAAGATAAGAAGTAGGGATGAGACATACATATTTTCTGTTTGTACACTAAACTTGTAGAGTTGTTTATTACAGCACTAAAACCCTTAATTGTCCAAACAATATTCCACTTGTCATTGTTGTCATGGAAGTGGCAGTGATTGCTGCTGTTTCTTCTTCCTGCTAATGTTAAATTGTGCCATCCCCACTAGCAGTTGTCAAGATGAAACGGAAATGTCTGCTTATTGATCCTACCATGCATCCTGTATCAGAGGTTCATTATCAATACCATGAGATGAGACTAAAATTGCCTTTACCATATTAAAATCATTTACATACCCCTCATGGTTTCAAGTCAATCCCCAGAGGAGAAACGAGAAGACATAGAGGCAAAGCCAAGCCAATTTAATTACATGGATTAATTTCAAAGTTAAAATTTGGTTTATGGCTTTGTAAATGAAGAAGTACTCCCTTGCCTGACTCCTTAGGAGACAGGCCTGAATGTCATTTTTGGTTTATTTCTTTGGGGAATTAACTGCTTGGATTCCTTCAAAGTTTAATTAAATTGTCACATAACATATAAAATAGCAAATAAAACAGGCTTTCCCTGTGTCCTGGTGTTAATTTTATGTCATCAAAATTGTTTAGCTTGTTAGCTGCCTAACTCTGTCTGGCCCAGTTACCAATTAAGGATTCTAAGTGAGTGCTTCTACCCACTTAAGCACCAACTCTGGCTGAACTCTTGTTAAACTTTTCATTTCCTTGGGGTGGCAACTGCTAATTTTTAATGGAGTCTTTATCATTTAAGGTTTATACTGTGCAGTTTTGATAGGAGATGAGATGCAGAAAGTTTGGTCTCTCTCTCTCTCTCTCTCTCTCTCTCTCTCTCTCTCTCTCTGTGTGTGTGTGTGTGTGTGTGTGTGTGTGTGTGTGTTATAGAGTCCCTACTTGTAACGATAATTAAAGACAAAGAAGTTATTAATTTTAGTGGGGGGGATATAGATGACAGGAGGCAGAGAGAGCACACAGGAGAGACTGGAGTGAGGAAAAGGAGGGGAGAATGAAATACTTATTTTTTAATTTAAAATTTAAAAAAAGTAATTAACAAAAACAATGGCTCAGGGAAAAGTGTCAATAACCAGAAGTTTCTGGTAAAAGATATTTTATATAATATCAAATTTTAAGGTAATGAAGAACCAAGAGCTTGGAGATATAGTACATGACAGATAGGTGATAGATAGATAGATAGATAGATACATACATACATACATACATACATACGTACGTGCGTACATTAATAGATACATATATTAGATAGATAGACAGACAGACAGACCAACAGACAGGTAGATGATGTGATGAGATGAGATGAGATGAGAAGAGATGAGATGAGATGAGACGAGATGAGATCGTTTGCTCACAGGTATCTATAATTCTTCGTTTTCTTTTCCTGATCCTCCCTTCATCTGGGGACAAGTTCTGACTGACTCAAGACACTGGTATCCTGCTGATGGTATATCTTTTTTCATCTAGCCATATACTTTACTACTCTCTTCCCAACAGCTCTCCTTCTACAATATTTTGAGACCGACATTTTACGCCCCAGATAGGACAAAGTCAGCAGAGTCTCTGTGGTGGTTAGAATAGATTTGGTCCCCACAGATTCATGTGGTTGAGTGCTTGGACATATAACGTGGCACTATTAGAAAGTGTTGCCTGGTTGGAAAATGGATTTCAATCAGTCTTTGAGGGCTCCTGTGTTCAAGTTCTACCAAGTATGGAATCATTCTCCTCCTGGCAGCCTTCAGATCAAGATGTAGAACTCATGGCTCCTTCAGCATCAATTCTGCCTGCATGATGTCTTGTTTCTCATCTTGATGATAATAGACTAAACCTCTGAAACTGTAAGCTAGATCCAATTAAATGTCTACCTTCATAAAGGTTGTCTTGCTCATGGTGTTCCTTCACAGCAATAAAACTGTACAACAATCTCCTTGGATCACCTAATTCCACCTTCTCTCTGCTCCTCTCCATGAAAAAGATGATGGCCATCTACTAAGTATTCCTTGGAAGCCTATCTCATACTGGACCACACAAGCAAAAGGTAGAGTCATTGCCTTGACTTCTCAGCCTTTCAGTTGCACTAGACGCTGGGAGGAAAAGATCATAACTTAAGCTCAAATTTTCTGTGAGCTTCTAAGTAAGAAGAAAGCTGAGAAGTTTTAGCTTAGCTGTCTTCAAGTTGCTTCTACAAGTTTATCTGTAAAGAATCCCTGAAGATTTGTGTATAATGAGAACTAATATAGCCCAGTCATAAACGATGTTGTACTTTGAACTTTAAGCCCGCTTCCTAAGTGGCTGAAGTCCAGCGGGAAAGAGGCATAGGGAACGAGGATCCACAGATTTGCAATTTAAATCCTTTCAATATCATCCTCAATACTCAGATCTAACATATTGATGGAAGGCTTAAATTCTTCGATATATTCCCAAGGCTTAACTTTTGATGAAGTAAAAACCGATTCCAAATATTGGAAAAGAAAATTGTGAGTTTGGCCTCTTTTATCATCCTACCAACCTACATCATTTGGTTTCTTCCCCTGTGCCTTTTAGCCAAAGAGTGTCAGCTGATGTTGTCTCTGAAATATTGAGGTTCTGCATATCTAGTTCAGAAACAACGCTCTGTATAGCTACTATGTCTATACCTGTTCTTCCTGTAATACAATTCACTGCTTAGAAACTCTTTACACCCCTTTCAGAACATGCTTAGATGTCAGAATGTCAATTAGAAAGCCAAATTCAAGGAAATAGATTGTCAATGATTCCATCTAGGTTCAGTGAAATAAAGACCATGTTTAGACAACTTCAGATTTTTTCAAATTAACACTATTTGAGTGTGTTTGCTTGAGTGGTGTTATTTTGAAAACAAACAACATCCCATCCCCTCTATTCATACTTTCATATCTGGGTCACATTACACCAATACCTGAATGAGCATGGCTTTTCTATTTTAATTCAGTCAGTATTTTATGGAACTAGAGTGGGGAGATATAACACAGAATGTGTTTTGATTTTGCTGTCCTAACAGAAATAAATATTTTTGATTGTCATAAGCCAATGCACTTTATCACAATTTCCAGTGTTCTTTTTATTTACAAATTCAGTTACCACTTACTTTTTGTTAAGAGAGCCTGATTACAGTTAAGATACAACCCTACTCTCACAGAATCCATAAGTTAGAAGAGATAGATGCCAGATAAACATGATGCAATGGGATGGGTTGGCAAGGATTTGTCAGAGTTGAGATTAAAGAGAGTACATCTCACTGATTGTAGGTGGGAAATTTTACAATAGGTCTTGAAAGGGTGTTGACTCTAAATGATCAGGAGACAAGATAATGAATACAGACAAATGATGGATGGAAGATAGCTGGGAAAGTGAGTCCAAGGTACATTCTACAATCAAGAAGATTGGGTAATTTTAAAAAAAATCCAGTTGTGTAGAAATCAACATAAAGTATTATCAAATACCCTAAATCACTAGTGAGACAAAATGACTGACCTTTTCAACAGTTGCAGTTAGTAACAACAGTAACTGCTATAATGATGGTAAAATTAATTAATAGAGGAGATGAAGTTATTGCCATGCATCAAGTGCTCAACCAAGAATTTTCTATGTATTTTCTAATCTATTATTCATAGCAGACCTATAGAGAAAATATTCTTATTCAACTTCATTTCTTATGATATTTGAATATCAACGTCAGCCAGTAACAGAGGTGTTGCTAATTTTTGTAACATATAGTAGTCATTTGAGAACCAGGAGCAGAAGCAGAGGTCATGTGACTGACAGAACAGGTGAGGCTGATTCTGAAGACACTGTTGCTAGGTGGTATACATGACTGTTCACCTGCACAGGGGTGACTGTGAGTGGCACCTGCTAAGATGACATGGCCCCAGCAGTTTTCCCACAGGAAGCTCATCTCATGAGCATTACTTTCATTACCATTGTATAGACTAGAACCAGTTAATATCTCCAAAAACTTATTTAGTCCCATTAGGTCTCTGGGTCTAAATCTCTTGCTCATTAAAAAATTCCACCACTATCTAAGATGGCTATCATATGACCCTCATCTGGGGAGAGATAAAACCACAAAACTGTCCCCAGAGCAACTACCATTGTAGATACTGTAGTGATTCACCCTGTCAGAAGCACCCAGACCAGTGGGCTGACTTCTTCTGTCACCTCCACATTCTGTTGCAGTAACAATCTTGCTACTATGCTTCTTCACAGGCAACGTGCCACTCAGTGTCACTCAACAATATTGCTTCTGAAACTTAGAAGTTGACCATCCATAAAGAATAGCATGTAGAGACAAAATATGAAACAAAGTCTGACTTTACAATAATGCTTTAGTTATTTAAAAAATATTCTACTGGGGTGGTGAGATAGCTCCGAGAGTAAAGAAACTAGCCATTGAAGCCTGGTATCTGAACATGTTGTCATCTGATGTGCCCTCCACACGCATACCTTGGCACATGTATCAACATATATACCTGTCATATATATATATATATATATGACAGGTATATATATATATATTACAAATTTTTAGAATAACCTATACAGACTTTAGTCATCATCACATTTCTTAAGACTCAAAGCTGCCTCACCATATTAGTGACATCATACTGAACAGATTAGCTGGATACAACGCATCAAGTACTCAAGGCAGAATAGGAAGTTACATTTGATTCACCCTCTGTGATTATCCATATGCATGGTCATAGCAACCTCAAATATTCCAGGATGTTCCTGGGGATAATACCTAGCATAGATCAGTACCAGAACCATGTTAGCCTGTGGTAAAACAAGGCTATCCCTTTCTTTATCAATCCATCAATGAACCATTTGAGTTTCTAATTCTGACTTCTTGCTATTTTCTAAACACTGGTCCTCTGTCATACATACTTCCGGCAAGGATTTTTTTTTCTCCCATTCTGTAAGTTGCCAATTCACCTGATTGGCAGATTGGTTTTTGTTTGTTTAGTTGGTTGGTTGGTCAGTTGGTTGGTTGGTTTTTTTGGTTGTTTTGTTTTGTTTTTCTGTAAAGAAGCATTTTAGTGTTCTGAGATTCCATCTGTCAATTATTGGTCTCAGATCTTACACTATGGGAATCCTGATCAGGAAATCCATAGTTGTGCCTATAAGTTGAAGCATATTCCCTATGATTTCTTCCAGAAGTTTCATAGTATCAGGTTATATATTGAAGTCCTTGGCTCATTTGGTCTTGAGCTTTATGCAGAGTAAGAGGCCAGATTTCAAGTTTCATTGCAGTTTTATCTATACATTAAGAACCAGATTTCTCAATATCATTTGAAAAAGATGTCTTTTCTCCAAAGAAGACTTTGGGCATCTTTATAAAAAAGTGGGTACCAGCTTCTGTAGAAGTTTCATATATATATAATCTGTACATACATGCATATAATTAGTTTAGATAGAGTTACTCTCTCTAATATGAGGACAATGCTTCTCATAGGCTATCAAACAAAAACCCAATTCAGGTATTGATTACTTCTTTTTGAGTTGCTGGTCATTGGTGTCCCACAGACTCCTGAAATATTGCAGATTATTGTCATTTCTCTTGGTAATCCTCCAGAACTGGATGGTAACACTACTTCTGAAGACTTATTTAACCCATAAGACATGGAGAAAGTGTGGTGGTATGTACCTGGAAGCCTCATTCTTCCTGGATAGCTTTCATAGTTCTAGACAGTACTGTGCATGCTATGAGGGGAGAAAAGTAATCATCACTTTTATGTAGCTGTGAGCCTGTGGAAGCTTCTCTCATGCTGGCTCATATATGCATAAGACTTCTCAGCCTTTCAGTTGTACCTAGTACTGGGCAGGAGTACCAGCAAACCAAGGGGAAAAGATAACTTAAGCTCAAATTTCTAATTGGTAGATGATGCTTGTACCACATGTTTTTACCACAATAATTACAGTTGTGGCTTGATACACCACTATTGCGATAGTGGCATACGGTATGGGAGTAACCAATGACTTTATTACTGTATTTAAAGACCTCTTCAAAAGATAGAACTCACAGCTGGTACCATTAACTGAGAGAAGATCCAGGCTTAGGTAGCTCATAGGCACTAAAGAAGAGTGTACTGCTATGCTGTTAAATAGTCATAATGTTAAACTGCTCCCTGAGTAGTTACCTATATACTCCTAGATTAATGTGTCTTTTAAGCCTCATCAGAGAAGCTTTTATTTTCAGTAGTTGGTGATTTGCAGAGATCCACATTTGTTAATATACAGAGAACAAGAGACTCTAGAATGTTCTTCCTTAAATGGTAAATCTATATGAGACACAGAAACACACACACACACACACACACACACACACACACACACAAACTCTGCCTCAGGGATTGCAGGTAAATAGCATTTTCCAAACATCACAAAGTCATTGCACATATGATTGCAGTTAAAACAGCATGGACAAGGCCTGCACAAGATCAAGCCAGGCAAAATTCCAACATGAATGGGGAAAGGGTTTACCTCAGATTGGAAGCAAGGAAACTTCACTATTTGCTGAACAGTCATTGTAAATTGATGAATACTAGGAGGGAAGTTTGTTTTCTTTAGGAACATGGTATCTTATCTCCAAGGCCACCCATGCTTTAGTAGATGGCTTTAACTATTCATATATAGGCAGCAATAAGTATACTTTTTGCTTTGTTTTGTTTTGTTTTATTTTAGAACATATAAAATTATGAGGGGAAAGTGATTGGGAAGCTAAATGAGAAATTAGAGGGATTAGAATGTAGAATGGATTTAATCAAAACATATTACATGCATGTATGAAATTATCAAACAAATAAGAATTTGTGCTTTCTGAACACTCATCTAAAGGATTGCCATGCTTTAAGAAAAATAGCCGAGCAGGAAACTGTGATACCTTCTGACTACTGTGTGATCCTCCTATCAAATAGAAAGCAGATAAGAAAATATGACATTGAACTTTCCCTTGATATTGACCTGATCTCCAGCTTCTACAATGCAAGGAGAGAAATTGGAACTGCCTACCAGGTGTTCTCTGTGGTCTTTTGACAGTTTTGCTGAATTTGAATACCTATAACTTCTCAAAAGAAAAGCGTTAAGAACTCAGACATGTCTTCAGCTTCTACACTTCCATATATACCCCTATCCCATTTGCCTTCAGGTTTAAAACAAATTTGCATCATCTCTGCTCTCAGTATCACTGGCTCTCATACATCCATGATTGAGAATCAAGCTCTTGAGTTCTTCTGCCACGGTACCTACCACAACCCTATCCAGCCCAATTATACCATACCTCCTGCCACTTTTTCTACTCCTCCTCCTCTTTCTCTTCCTATTCCTCCTCCTTTTCTTCCTCCTCCTCTTCTTCCTCTTATTTCTCCTCACATACAATACATCTGGACCACAATTTCTCCCTCCACCCTTCCAAAGCAATCCCTCCTCTCCCTCTGATTCACATCTCCATTTCCCCTCAGCAAGGATCAGGCTTTCCACAGATATCAACCTAGCATGGCATAACAAGCTGCAATAAGACTAAACCAATACCCACATACCAGGGCTAGTCAAAGCAACACAGTAGGAGAAAGGGGTTCCCAAGAGCAGGCAGAAGACTCAGAGGCACACCTACTCCCACTATTAGGAATCCCTTCTGATTTTTTTGGTGGCTACCAGAATGGGGTAAGTGCAATTGAGCTGATTCAATATAGACGACTAAAAAAGTAGAAGATTAGAAAGCACTGAGACTTGATGACCCCACCTTCCATTAAACCTGCCTAAAGAGCCCCTTTGGCTAATTATGCATCTGTGCTCCTGTGACAGTGGTCAGCTCAGTCACCTGTCTTCTTGTATTTGCTTCCCTACTTGAGTGTCCTGTGTTTTTTGCATCCACCACCCCCTCTTGGGATTACACCTTTCAATAAAACCTTAACATGATGGTTCCAAAGTTAAGGGTATAGGGCTTTTTTTGTTTTGTTTTAGTCTTTTTTTGTTACTTTATAGTGGTATGTTGGTTTTATGGAAGAACAAAATTATGATAATCTCTCTGAATGTTAATCTTAAGAAGAGCTTATTCAAAAGATATAATCAGAGAGGCAATTCAAATATTTCATCTCAAAGGAATCCAAGATAATTTTTATTGCTCTCAGGATCCAAAGGAAATGACTTTAGCTGAAATACCGAACAAAGGGGAGATAGAACCTATAGATACCACCTCCAGTAGATAGGCACAGTCCTCAGTTGAGGGATAGGGCCACCCACCCATCTCAAAAGTTTTAACCCAGGATTGTTCCTGTCCAAAGGAAAGACAAGGACAAAAAGTGGAACAGAGACAAAAGGAAAGGCCATCCAGAGACCACCCCACCTAGGGATCCATCCCATCTTCAGACACTAAACTCCAACACTATTGTTGATGACAAGAAGCACTTGCTGACAGGAGCCTAGTTTGGCTGTCCCCCAAGAGGTTCTGCCAGCACCTGACTAATACCAAAGCAGATACTCACAGTCAACCATCGGACTGAATACAGGGACCTCAATGGAACGGCTAGGGGAAGGAGTGCAGGAGCTAAAGGGGGTTGCAATGCCATAGGAAGAACAACATCAACTAACTGGACCATTCAGGGACTAAACCACCAACCAAAGAGTATATATTGAGGGAACCATGGCTCCAGCTTCATATGTAGCAGAGGACTGCCTTATCTGGGATCAATGGAAGGGGAGGCCCTTAGTTCTGTGGAGGCTTGATGCTCCAGCATAGAAGGATGCTAGAGCCATGAGGTGGGAGTGGATAAGTTGGTGGAGGAGCACTCTCATAGAGGCAAAGGAGAGAGCTGATGGGATGGGAGTTTTGTGGAGGAGAAACCGGAAAGGGTGATATCATTTGAAATGTAAACAAATAAAATAATTAATAAAAATAAATAAATAAACTACTGGAATAAGACTAAGCAGCAATCTATAAAATCAGACGGCGATCATTTTAACATGTGGTGCTATCACTTGTTTTGCTTAGCCCTTTCACTTTGTCCAAGGATGAAACTATGTATCTTTGGCACAAACTTGTAAAAAAAATATGACTCTTTAATAGGACTAGTTAAGAAAACATATGAAGAATCATGACACCAAGTGAGCAAATGATAGGCAGCCAGTAAATCTTAGCTTCCCTAGGTTGGGGATCTGACTCCTACGTATAATAGGATATACAATTATCGTTATTTCAGATCTCCTTAGCTCTTCCTTCCTTTCCAAGTAATAGACAAGGAAGCCATAATTAAGGGCTCCAGTGGTGGCAGCCAGGGACAACACATTTTAGCAGTGGCTTCTGAGTGGTTTACATTTTTGGCACCCACATGTCCCATTTTCTCCCTTCTCACATCTTAGGGACCGTATGTCATTGTCAGAACAGTTTTGCTAAGGACAGCTCCCATCTGCACCTTCTACTTCAGCTCCCCTTTTAGCAGAGGACACATAAGAAAGTTTAATTCATGACCATTTTCACGCTGAACAGGAAAAGCAGCTTGGTATTTAATTTGGCAATGTTGCCCAGTAAACGTCTCCTGAATCTTAGGATCAAGCTCTATGAATAAATTGTCATTTCCAACCTTCTGTGTAGGATATTCTTTTCTATTGATTCCAGGAATATATCTACATAAATATGAATATCAGCATGCAAATGCATGGAAATGAGGTCCAAATGGGGCTAAATATAGGGTTGTAAAAGAAAATTAACTTGTCTATGTGAGCATATAAATGTTCTATATGAGAAAGGCATTTAGTTATTGTTCTCAACATTCATGAAACCTACTCAAAAAGAAATTGCCTACAACAAGAAAGATCTTAATTAAATGTGAGGAAGAACATAGCTTCTCAGAGCAGAGGCAAGTGGAAGGTAAGTGAAGTTAAGTCTAGGATGGGTGGTTAAGAGTGCATAATCTCTGTCTAGTGTATTTTAGCTATAACAGAAAATGTCAGTAATCAGATGCACAGATTGGAAAGATGGCTTCATCCACAAGATGTCAAGACAGGCAAGGACTGGAGCACTAAGGAATTTCAGTCTCTTTCCCAATTCTATAGCATATGTGAGGACATTAAGTCCTAGAGAAATTAAGTAGGTTGCTTGAGGCATACAGTTATGTCAACATAGAGAGTAAAAGAACTGTGGGAAAGTCAACCAAGAGAAGCAATAGCCCATGGACAACAGCATCACAAGAACAAAACACATGGTGCTTAGAGCTCCAAGTGAACCAGCTCTTTTCCTCAGGGACTTGTCCCATCTATGTTGATGAGATACTTCTAGAAACAAAAGCCTGGGTAAAAATCAGAAAAAAGAAGCAGGAGAGAACTCAGAGAAGCCATGGATAGTACAAACATTGTACTCCATGGATTATTAACTTTACCCCCAGACACACTAAATGTCTCCATAGAGAAGGGATCATGTTTTATCAAGGCTATAGATTGTGCTTACATGCAAACAGTAACAACTCCCAAGGCTCACATTATCAAAATACAAATACTGCTATAACTCATCCTGGTGTAAATAACTCATGGCAAGAGAACCAGAGAACCACTTAGAATTAGTCAGCACAAAGATGTACCTGACCACCCTGTTGGTGGTAATGAAATTTCTGTAGAGAGAACAAGGACCTGTGTCTTATCCATGCAAGCAAGACACACGGAGGAAGACCTTATTTGTAGGGAACATTTAGACAAAGACTGTCACATGTCATAATATCCTCAATGCTTTGTACCGGCTTCCCTGCCTGGCCTAACAGGCAGGATATCATCTCTCATCTAAAACAGGGTAGCATGATTGTGACTGACTTGTTGCCAGATTGGATTGGGGTTACCCAGTGCTGCCCATCCAAGCAAATACAGCTTCTTTCTTTTGCTTCCCCATCTTGGTCATCTGACCCTCTGTCAATCAATCAGCTAACTTCCTCAGTAGGCCCAACTCTGTGGCCTTCCCTTCTGACAAGGCATGAATAGGTTCACAACCATCACACATCTGCCCTTTCTCTGTAAACATGGAAAACCAGTCATTTAAAGAAAAGAGAGGGGATGTGTGAGTGGTGAGGTGATGGGCACACGACACCAAAAGGACATCACCAAGAGGACAGGCTCTGGATAGGTAAAACTGTCTGGATGGACACTGAATAGCAAGAAGAAGAGGTGGCACATAGTAATACTGAGCAGGAGAATGGAAAAGTCAGGCAAAGATAGGAAGGAGTAAGTCACCATTGTATGAAGGAGTATTCCTGGACTGCCACAGAAGATGTCTGGATCTCCTACTTCAGACGCTTTTTGAGAACAGAGGGTTTGAGCAGGCAGCCAAAGGCTGGTGTTTAAGCTCCAAGAGGCTTCTTTCTGCATCTTCCATCCTCTCATTTACAAGGAGCAAAGAAGAGAAATATAATACTGAACCTGGCCAAAGGATATACTCTTGCCTTTGGCACTTCTATTCCAAGTGGACTCAAGATAGAGGAATAAATGGGAAGAGAAAATCCACCCTCTTGTACTTACGGCAGGGAGATGCGAGCCAGGTCCAAGGTTACCTGGGCTTTGTCTTGAATTTCAATCAATTGGATGAGTTCTCCTCCTGTGTCAAGATGGTTGCCAGGAGGTGGGCAGGCTGAGGCCCTGACAGGAGCAGATGGCTAAGTTCCCACTTCCCCCACGCTTGGCATCCAACATGAACAATTTTTCACACAGAAATAATAAGACAAAATAATAGGAATAATAACCAGTATTTATTGAAACAATGTGGAGGCATAGATTACAATGTGTCAAACACGATACCTATTTTACGACTATTCATTTTAATCATTCTGACACTGTGAATTCTGCAATGTCAATACCATTGTTGTTTTATGGGTGTGAGACACAGGGAAATACAGAATTTTCTAGAAGCCCTAAAAAGATAGGACTGTGAAAAGGAAACTTAAGAGTCCTTTGCAAAGTCAGTTGTGTTGGGTGGTGTTTTGCTGGGGCAAACACGTGAAGAGAGTGTTTTCCTGAAGCCAATACAAGGCTAAGGATGTTTTGCTAAAGCAGACACATGAAGGTACAGGAACGTTTCACTGAATCAGACACAAATGAAAGGAGACTTCACTAAGAAAGACTCGTGAAGGAATGCTTCGCTGAAGCAGACACAGTGAAAGGATGTTTTGCTAAAGCAAGCACATGAAAAGACTCATGATGAAGGATTCTTTACTAACAATAGACATATATTGGTCTAGCTTCCATTTCATAGCTGAACTCCATTTATCAGGACTCCATAGAGGAAAACATGCAATGTGTTTGCCCCAGCAAAAACTATCCAACACAACTAACTTTCCAAAGAACCCTTAAGTTTGCACTTCAGGACTGGGAAAGAATATATATATAATCTCCATCTCGATTTGAACAGAACGTAAAAATGTAATAAGAAAAAAAATTTAATAAGAATGGTAATCTTATAGCCTTCATTGACTCTTCTTCATTTTCTACTATTAATATATAAGAAAATTATTTTGGCTCTGGCTTCCACGTGTCTCTATTGTCTGAATGTGTGACTATCTTCATTTTACTCCTTCAGCCTGCTGCTGAGAATCCACTACCAATCTCACTGGGAAGAGTGAATTAAGATCTTGGGTTAGGGATGCAGCTCAGTGTGAAGTAGTTGCCTGGCATGCACAGGGCCCATGTATTTGATCTCCAATGCAGAGGGAGAGAGTGAGCTAGAGGGGAGACAGTGGGAGTAAATGTCCTTGAAGCTACAGATAGAGAATCTGTAGACCCAATCTCTATTCACTGCTTTGACTCCTTTTTGCTGTACTTGACAAGCATAGACCCCCTTTATACCCACACAATGAACAAAATACCCTTGTTCTGAGTTTTTACATGGTCTCTGCGGTAACCACAAGGTTTTAAACTGATCTTCCCTAAAGCTTGTCTGCTGCTGAAGCTCTCCTAATAGAGTTCTCTAAAAATTTTCTGAAAAGTATTCTCCTACGCAAGTACTAATACTTCAGTTTGTTTGCTTATTTATTTTAAACTCCAGATTTTATTCCGCTTCCAGTACACCCTCCGACTGTTCCACATCCCTTACCTCCTCCCCACCCCCTATCTCCACAAGGATGTCCTCAGCCCCCATCCCCACCCCAACAGACCTCTAAACTCCCTGGGGTTTCTAGTCTCTTGAGGGTTAGGTGCATCCTCTCTGACTAAACCCAGAACCAGCAGTCCTCCACTACATATGTGCCAGGGGCCCCAAATCAGTTGGCATATGCTGCCTGGTCAGTGTTCCAGTCAGTATCTGAGATCTCTGAGGTCCAAGTTAATTCAGACTGCTGGTCCCCCCCCCCACAGGGCCACCCTCCTCCCCAGCCTCTTCCAGCTTTCCCCTAATTCAACCACAGTGGTCAGCAGCTTCTTTCCATTGGTTTGGTGCAAATATCTGCATCAGACTCTTTCAGCTGCTTGTTGGGTCTTTTGGAGGGCAGTCATGATAGGTCCTTTTTGTGAATGTTCCATAGTCTCAGTAATAGTGTCAGGTCTTGGAGCCTCTCCTGGAGCTGGATCCCACTATGGGCCTGTCACTGGACCTTCTTTTCCTCAGGCTCCTCTCCATTTCGATTCCTGCAGTTCTTTCAGACAGGAACAATGATAGGTCAAAATTCTGACTGTGGGATGGCAACCCCAGTTTTTCATATCTCCACTTCTTTGCACCCAAGGTATATCTTGTAGTTGATGATAGCCTGATTTATAAGGAGCAGGCTTGTATCTGGATTACAAATACCAGTACCAATACCCCAGTGTTATATACGCTCTGCCACAGTTGAAGTTATATCTCTGCTCCCAACTCAGTTGCTTCTTGTAGTATGAGAACAATTAAGCAGAGATCAAAATGGTTTACATGGGATATAGAACTCTGATTCTATAGGATATGGATGGGACCAATGCACTGAACCGAGGGATGTCTCCTAGACACACATATTTGCCTGTTTGACATTTTATTTCATCCAAGTTAGCCTAGAAAACAGTAGGAAGTCATGAAACTCATGATGTCTTTGACAGAAGATAGTTATCTCTCTAACTACATAGCTCTTTCACTAAACACCAATGTCCATGACAGAGTACACTTCATGACAGTTGAAGAGACAGACTTCCCTGGCTGGATTTGCATACTGTGCAGTAATACTTCAAAAATCACTGTTGAGTGGATAGACAGATAATAGACAAACAGAGAGACAAAGAGATAGAGTAAGTAAATCTTACTTGTAAATCAACTATTGTAACAATCTTCTGGGAAATGTCAACTACAGGTAACTTCAAAAACATTGCAACAGGGACTAGAGAGATGGCTCAGTAATTACGAGCACCTGTTGGCTATTTCAGAGGACCTGGGTTCAGTTCTCAGTGCTCACATGATGGCTAACAACCATTTGTAGCTCTGGTTCCAGAGGATATCACATCTTCGCTGGCTTCAGTGGCCATAGCACACAGGTGATGCACAGACATACATGCAGGCAAAACATCCATATTCATAAAGTGAAAAAATATTTTTAAATTGCCCCAAACAAGCAAAAGATTTATTTGATCTTTTGCTTGCATCTCCTGTTATCTAAGGGGTGCATGGTCTTATTCTATGGGCACTGTGTCAGGCCAAATGCAACCAACATGCATTTCTTTTTTACTTAAACCAGTCCCTCAGCTTTGGGAACATGCACCAAATATCTTCTTGCCTTTCATTTGTACAGACAGCTTTGTACAATGCCATGTGCTAACAGCAGGTGTCTATTAAACAGAGGGGTGGGAGAGCTGACATCTGCAACCTCATGACTGCTCTCCTTCTCTTCAGGTGCTCCACATCCTATTGTTAGACCTTTTTTGTTTGTCAAGTCTCTTCCTCAGGTCATCTGTGCCCATAACCTCAAGCCAACGCTAACTAACTTGTGCTAAAGGTCCTTTACCCTCTGCTTCCACTTAACTTATCTGCCTCACCTCACATTTTCACCCTCCACTTACTCCTCATTCTGAAAAAGAAAAACCTCCCTGTCTGGAAAGAAATGCAAGAATATGAACTAGTTCTGCAGCAACCTGAGTATGAGCAGTGGAGGGAAAGGGCAATCCAAATCAACGCTGGAAGAGGAAGTTACATGAAGTTACATGAAATGTGGGCAATTACTAGCAGAGCCGCACTCCTCAAAGAAAGACTCTAAAATCAGTACACACTGCCCCTCAACTTGTGATTTATGAGACACTTATATGTTAGTTATCTTATGTGAATCACATTAAAATAAAAATATTGTCTGAAATGTAAACCATTGAATTATGTGACAGGTATCAGACATATTAAATGAGATTGTCATATATCCATCATATAGTTTATGATGTTCTAAGTGTACATACATTGGAAAATGGCTTTATCAACTTAATTCACAGATTAGTTATCTTATAGATTCTTTAAAGGTGTGAGTACCAAAAACTTACTCTCTGTGATGAAGAAATGGCGCAGTAGTTAAAAGTACTAGCTGCTTTTCCACCTGGGTCCTATTCCAAGCACCCAAGTACTACCCTGCAACCATCTAGAACTCCAGTTCCAGAGGATCAGACAACTCTGAGTGACCTCTGCAGATAGTGTAAACATGTGATGCAAAGACATATATATATATATCTTTATATATATCTATATATACCCATGTGCATAGCAAAATACCCATGCACCTAAAGTAAATCTTGATTTTTTTTAAAAAAAACTACTCTCCCAGTAATATTTTTAAAGAATTATTTATTTTATGTATATGAGTAGTTCACTGTAGCTGTCTTCAGACACACCAAAAGAGGACATCGGGTTCCATTACCGACAGTTGTGAGCCACCATGTGGTTGCTGGGAATTGAACTCAAGTCCTCCGGAAGAGCAGTCAGTGCTCTCAACTGCCGAGCCATCTCTCCAGCCCTCTCCTAGTAATTTTTAATAGTACCACAGGTACATTTTTACTAACTGTAGTTATTATAAAATAGTTCTCTTGAACAGTATTCCTTTTCTCTAATTTGTTTTATCTGATTTGGTCACATACTACCCTAGAGGTTACAGCAGCATTTCCATTTTAAAAGTGGGCATCTTAGGGAACAGATGAAGGCCAGATAATCCAACTTGTTACGCAAAAAGACTAAAAATACAAACTTGGGTATAGTCCTGATATCCTTGTTCTTTTATGGGTATGATATAATATCTGCAAACATTAATTTCAAGTGTAATTCACATGAAGTAGAAACAATAGTGGCATAAGTACACACACCACACATCCTTTAAACAAGAATTTAAAATCCCATTCGCAGTGTCTGAGCGACACCTTTTCCCTCATTGTCATTGCTTAATTCCTTTCCCCATTTGACAGGTGAGCTAGTAGAGAACTGTGTAGCATGATCATGACCAGCTCTCTTCAAACAATCTCTGTGCCTGTAGCAAAGAGCTGCTAAGTTAATTGGCTCCCTAAATGCACATTAAGATGGTTTTGGCTGCAGGTGGTTAGAAAACACACACATACACACACACACACACACACACACACACACACACAATGCTACCACCACCCACAACAGCCTACAGATGATCTGAGCAATAAGGAAAACATTCAGTTATCTGCTGGAACCATAGTCCCAGTACTTGTGTCCTGGGGTTTAACTGGATTAGAAAAGACCAAAAGTATTTCTCAGCTTCCAGGCTGGCTCTCCTCAGGGCCTTGACCTCCTTTGATTCTGTTGTTGTTGTCTTGCTTATTTTCTGCATTACTTAGTTTACAACCGAACACTCAGGTCCCTTGGATAACATTCATCTTGCGCTAAATGCATTCTCCTTTTTTATTTGGAAATGAAGCTTCTTGCAACCTACCCCCGAGTCTCATGAGGCAGAATTAAGACATAGAGTAAACAAAACATTGAACGTGATTGAAGATCAAAGGTTGTTTCTCAAAAGGCTAAGGTAGGACTTCCTTCCTAAGAAACCTGAGTCTCTTCCTGAGTGCTCATGTGGGCAACATAAGTCAAGCTCTGAGAACTTATCCTAACTGTGAAGAGTCACGACAGATCAGCAGTTTAGCTCTGCAGGCAGCTTTCATCACCTACTAAGTTATATTTTGAGAACAGTGTTTTAATGCACAAATAGGAAAGAAACAAACCTGTTTTCCAATGCCAAACACTTTCAATATGCCATCCTCCAGATGGATGGGAAAATAATTATCTGAAATGTGGCTGTTTATGTAGATGCCATCTCAAAGAGATTAGACACAGTTGTGAAATTCTCATGTTCACTTAGTCATCCAAACCATTCCTTACAGGCTTTATGCAGATGTGCCTAGGCTGAGTGCCCACATAGAGTTATCTCTGCATCATAGTCATGATGCAGTGCCAGTAGATGCAGTGCAGGGTAGAGTGCCAGGCTTGAGTTGCTCTGCATTAAGACAGGTATCCCTTTCAGTGTAGGGACTTTGCCACAGTCACCACTTCTAGCTGTTCTTGATGCCAAGCAAGGGTTTCAATGTTGACACTCAATAGATTCATCAATTCATTGAGCAGAGCTGGGTCCCTTCTAGACAATAGAGACACTATAATGAATAACCAGACACAATCTGTCTCCTCACAGAATACAGTACAGCCAGAAAGAGACACAAGAAGAAAATCAGCCAAGTGTGGTGATAGGGGAACCTACAGGGAACTGATGTCCCAAACTGCTAGATAGGATCATGGCTAGAAGTTACTAAAGATTCACTTACAAGGTGACCTGTAAGTTCACCTCAGGAGTGTGTCAAAATCAGTCAGGTAAAAAGAGAAGGGAAATGTATAACCAAAGAGCAAAGACTTGAAAGCAAGGGTGACTATGAGGGCACTGATATAGGTGAAAAAATAAACACAATTCAGATTACTGTGAGATCCACATGGGCTTATAGTGAAAACAAGGCAGTGATGAGTGCAAGCTAATATACACTTACAAGTGAGCACATACTATATGTGTCTTTCTGGGTTTGGGTTACCTTGCTCAGGATGATATTTTCTAGTTCTAGTTCTTTTTTTTTTTCTCATACTTTATTTACATTTCAAATGGTTCCCCCTTTCCAGATCTCCCCTTTGGAACCTCCCCATTCCCTGCCCCTCCCCCTGTGACTATGGGGGTACTCCCCTGTGACTATGGGGGTACCCACCCATCCACTCTCATCTTCCTTTCTTGGGATTCTCCTATACTGGGGGATCTAAAATCCTCAGGCCCAAGGGCCTCTGTTCCCCATGAAGTCTAACAAGACCCTCCTCTGCCGCATATGTGGCCAGCACCATTGGTCCCTCCATGTGTATTCTTTGGTTGGTGATTCAGTCTCCTGGTCTATCCCTGTGCCTGTGAATTTCATAATGTCTTTGTTTTTAATAACTGTGTAGTATTCTATTATGTAAATGTACTGCATTATCTTTATTCTTTAGTTGAGGCATATCTAGGGGGATTCCAGTTTCTGGCTTTTATGAATAAAACTACTATGAACAGAGTTGAGCAAGTGTCCTTGTGGTATTGTGGGGGATCTTTTGGTATATGCCCAAGAGTTGTATAGCTGGGTCTTGATATAGAACTATTTCCAATTTTCTGAGAAACCACCAAATTGATTTCCAGTTGTACAAGTTTGTAGTCCTACCAACAATGGAGGAGTGTTCCCCTTGCTCCACTTCCTTGACACCAGGTGCTGTTGCTTGAGTTTATGATCTTAGTCTTTCTGATGGATGTAAAATGGAATCTGAGTCATTTTGATTTGCATTCCTCTGATAACTAAGGACATTGAACAATTCTCTAAATGCTTCTTGGCCATTAGAGATTCCTCTTTTGAGAATTCTGCTTATCTCGGTACCTAATTTTTAAAATTAGGCTATTTGGTTTCTTGGTATTTAATTCCTTGATTTTTTTTTTTATATATTTTGGATATTTTTCCTCTGTTGGACATTAGATTGATGAAGATCCTTTCCCATTCTGTAGGTTGCCATCTTTCCTATTGATGGTGTTTTTTGCTTTACAGAAGCTTTTCAATTTCAAGGTATGTATTCACTTATAATTGAATTTTAGCCATAACATTCAGGATAACCATGCTACAATTTATAGACCCAAAGAAGCTAAGCAACAGGGAGAGGCAAAGGAAGGATGTTTGAATCACACTCAGAATGGAGTATAAAATAGATGTCAGAGGTGAAATGAGGGAGGGATATGGATGGTAGAGGAGATGGGGAGAGAAACAATGTGGGGACCAAGTGTGGGATGAGGCAAAGAAAGGGAGGACTGGGAGAAGAAATAGAAATCAGTATGGATGCATCTCTGGAAAAACCAGAGACCTGGGATGGGTGAGGCTCCAAGAAGTCTATGGGGCTGACCATAGCTGAGACTCCTAACAGCAGGGGATATGAAAACTGAAGTGGCTACTTCTTGTAGCCTAGCTGGTAGAACTTCCAGTAGAGGGAGGAGGACACCAAACCACACACAAAACCTTTGTCCTAAAATGTGTCTTTCTACAAGATATACATGGATAAAGATTGAGGAGAGATTGAGGGAATAACCAACCAATAACTGGCCCAACTTGAGATCAACCCCATGAAAAAGAGCCAACAATGACATTATTAGTGATACTCTGCTGTGTTTGCAGTCAGGTGCCTAGCATAACTTTCTTCTGAAAAGCTTCATCCACTCATAGCAAAACATTACGTTTGGCCCAGGGAATCTTATGGGAGAGTCAGGAGAAGGACTGAGCGAGCTGGAGGAGTCAAAGATACCACAAGAAGACCTACAGAGTCAATTAACCTGGACCATGGGTTCTCACAAAGACTAAACTACAAACCAATGAACATTCATGGACAGGATCTAGGCCCCCTACACATTTGTAGCAAATGTGCAGTTTGGTCTTCATGTGAGACCCCTAACCATTAGAACAGGTGATATCTCTGTCTCTGTCTCTGTCTCTATTGCCTGCATTCAGATCCCCTTCCCCTAGCTGGGCTTCCTTGTCTGTTCTCAGTGGGAGAGAATGTTCTTAGTTATGCTGCTGACTTGATGTGTCAAGGTGAGCTGGTACCCATGGGAATTTCCCCTTCTTGGAGGAGAAGGGAAGAGGGTGATGGGGGAAGTGGTATGTGAGAGTACGGCGTGGAGGAGGGGCTTTGATCAGGATCTAAAGTGAGTGAATGAACAAATAACTAAATAATAAAATATAAGATAAAAACATTTTTAAAAGAGTGGAGACTAGTGTTAGAGGTAAGGAGAGTAATAAGAGATGCAGCTGAGGAAGTAGACAAAGATAGGTCATACAGACTCTGGAAGCAATGCAAAAATGTTTGTTCAAAATCCCAGACACAAAGAAGAGATTTAGCAAAGGAATAAAATTACCATGTTTCTTTATCTGCAATGCAAGAAAAAAAATGGATTGAAGGAATTAAAGCTTGGTGATATAGAAAGTGGTTAAAGGGCTAGAAGATTCGCCAGACTACACATGATGAGGAAAATTATGACATGGGAATGATGCCTCCTGACCATCTATGTTACTGACAAATTTGATCATCTCTCCTACATTCTTTGATAACTCACCAAGCCTCCACCTAGATGCACCTGACATTGTGCTAAAGGAAGGTCAGTGTTCATCACTACCAACAAAGGTTGCAGTAGAATTTAAGAGTCAAAGAGGAGAACCAAGGGTCAAGTTGGTGCTCTCAATATTTTAAGAATAGATTGGGAATATGAGTATTTCAATTTCTCTTTACTCATCCATCTTTATTTTCTCACTTTTTGTGTGATACAAAATCTGTCCTTTGACTATGGAGATAGTTTAAGTATATATATATATACACACACACAAATACATATGTAATAATTATGGAGAGCCAATCATACATGTCCAAGGGACTAAGTACAGATACACTGAAACAGAAAAAGATTCTCTCTTCCAGGATTCTAACTTATGAGTACAATGAAAGAGGCTTTCCCAATGTCCCATTTGCCTACATATTTAAACATTTCACTGAGATTGAAATAGGAGTATATAGAACTGGCAAGGGGAAAGCAGTGTCCTAATTATAATATTTAAACCTTGAAATAATATGCACCATTTCCTTATACTTTTGTATGAAATAATCCTTTTATGATGTGAAGTCTGCATGTATTTTATGTCACTTATTTATATAACAGTCTGAATACAGATTCATGGAAATATCAAGGAAGAATATAATGTTGGTTATAGGAAAGCAATACATTTTTAATAATCCTGGGCTGACTCTTTTTTTTTTTTTTTGGTTTTTCGAGACAGGGTTTCTCTGTGTAGCCCTGGCTGTCCTGGAACTCACTCTGTAGACCAGGCCGGCCTCAAACTCAGAAATCTGCCTGCCTCTGCCTCCCAAGTGCTGGGATTAATGGCGTGCACCACCACTGCCCGGCCCTGGACTGACTCTTAACAGTGAGTTGATTGCTCCATGTAAATTGAAGATATAGAAGCCAGAGGCAACCTAAACACATTGAACAGAATGTGGGAGACATGAAAATCTGGAAAATGGAGAGATGTGCTTGACTCTTTCAATTCCATAGAATATATGAATAAGTTTGTGTATGAGTGTATATGAAAACTAGGACATGGAATCTTTGAGGAGCCCAGGCCTGGCTATTAGACTTGTCATAGGGTGATGAAAGTGTGACAAATTTAATTGACTCTGGGATCTTCTGGTTGAGTTCAACAGCAGCACATATGAGATCACTTAATAGTAGTTTCTGAGTGAGGTAATACAGTCACAAAAGAATGAACACAGTATGTACTCAATGATAAGTGGTTATTAGCCCAAAAGTTCGAATACTCAAGAGTCACTTCATGGCAACCATAGGGCTGAGTGTGAGGTCCCAGATGGAGGAGTTGGAGAAGGGACTGAAGGAGATGAGGTAGTTTGCAGCCCCACAGAGGGAGCAACAGTGGCAAGTGGCCTGACCCCTAGATGCTCCTGGAGACTGGATTACCAACCAAAGAATACACATGGAGGGACCCATGGTGCTGGCCACATATGCGGCAGAGGGGGGTCTTGTTAGTCATCAGGGGGAGCAGAGGCCCTAGGGCCTGAGGGTGTTAGATCTCACAGTATAGGAGAATACCAAGGAGGAAAGCCGACAGTGGATGGGTGGGTGGGGGAATATCCCCATAGTGGCAGGGGGAGGGGGGAGGGAATAGGGAGGTTCCAAAGGGGAGATCTGGAAAGGGGGAAACATTTGAAATGTAAATAAGTATGAAAAAAAATGAAAGCTCAACATACCCAAACTTATGAGAAACAATAAAAGCAATGCTAAAAGAAAAAGAAAAGAAAAGAAAAGAAAAGAAAAGAAAAGAAAAGAAAAGAAAACTTAGTAGTTTCTGGCCACTACTGCATGCCATAAAGCAATTGAATAATGGATAGGAGTTTTGGATCAAGAAGAGAAGTGAGAGAGTCCGAACTGGATCACTTTCATGCTTCAGGAAAATTCTTAAAGTGACCAATGATCATGTTGAAAGGGAAAACAGTCCCTCATCTTGCTCCAAGTTTGTAAATCAAACAACATGGAGACCATGATTTGAAAGACCAGGTGACTTGCATTTTTTTGTGCAGATGGTTAGATCAAGCATGTTCACCTTACGGATACTTTGTGTCAGTGGTGGGTGTGTTAACTACTGTTCAGAAGGTAAAAGAATGGGAACAGATGCTGTAGTCATGAAGGAATATGGAACTATACATCTTTGTACATGAAAGATGTGCTGTTGTATTATGTCTTCTTCTTCTACAAGATAGAAAGACATCAGATTCAGGCAACAGCATAAGTAATTAGAAGCCAGAGCCTAGTAATACAAAGCATTAACTGGCCTAATACAGGAGAATAGCAGGGCTTTTCCTGTGGAAAACTTCCCAAGCCAAGCAAGAGAGGACAACACAGCAAACATAGGACTAGAAGTCACATTTCACGAATACTGTCCATAACACCTGTAGGTATGGGCTAAGCTTAATTGTACTGCACCGGGTCAAGTGTGCATGGCACAGGAGACAAACTGTGAAAATATACAGGTATATAAATGCATGTGTGTGTGTATGTTTTCATATATTGTAGCTGTAGGCTGAGAGATGTCTGGGTTCTAGGCCATAACTTTATAAACTCAGAAATGGTCAAATGTGAATGCTAATATTCTGACATGAACCAAATTAGAGGAGAATTGCTGTGTATTAGTCCACAATCAATATTTAATTTTCTCAACTAGAATCCTCATGTTTCTCATCCAAGACATTCTGCTTCCCTGATCTAAATATGATAAGAAGGATGGAGAGTAGATCACTTAGGACTGTGTCAGTAGCAAATGGCAGAAATCCTGATCTAAAATGTCATAAGCAATTGTCTCATATAACAGAGTATCTCAAGCACTGTTTGGGCAAAGTAAAGCCTGGCATTTTCTCTCTATTCTCAGCTCAACCTGCTTCCCTGCAGGCTCCTTCCTCAGACTAGATTCCCCAGAGACCAGAGCAGGTTGCAGAAGCTGCAGACTTTACATTATCTCAAATTTGATACTGCTGATAAGCAGTGGCTCCTTGTCTAAAAGTCTAAAGGATGTTTTTGCCTCTGATTCTGTCATGTGCCCATCCCTGAGCCAGAGAAGGTACCCAGAAAAAAAAAAAAAAAAACAGAACACTGCTGTGCTTGGTCCAAAGGACTGTAGAGTCAAGTATCACCACAACTACTTAAATAAAGCTAGTAATGTTCTCTATGTTGGTGCTGAGGCTGTTGAATGATGAGGATTAGGAAATGCTAAAGCCACTGACATAGCATTGATGTAACCTAAAGACAAGTACAAGGCAATCACCAAAAGTGTTCATCAACATATTCCCAGCCCTGTACACATATTCGATTGTGTATATACCAGAGTCATAAAGTAGTTCAAGTAAATTATCAGTGCTTGTGACTTCAGATACAATCAATCCCATTTAATTCTCATCAAGATCATTGAGTGTTGCAGCTATACGACTTCACCCTCTGATGACTTGTAGCATGAGAGTTAGACATGTGGAAGAACAACATGGGAAGAAAATAAATCTCTATTTAATTAGCATCTATTGGATATGTGGATATTACAGAAGTGAAAAATATAGAGGCAAGGAGATGCCTACAATCAGGTTTAAAAATGGAGTATGTAAGAAAAACTATTATAGCTAGGTGTGAGAAGACCTTTGAATAAGTATGGGAAAGTTGCATTCTTCTCTTCTCATCTTTCCTTTGCTTTTCATGATTCTGAATTTTTCATTACTGCACAGCTCAGAAAAGAATATTTCATTTGAATTCAATAATATATAGAGAAAGTCAGCGTCTTCTATCCATCAGAAAAGTAACATTCATGAAACCTCAACAATACTGTTCCTTAAACAAGACTGGCATAATGACCATACAGTTTATGGAGTAAAGCTCATAAGGTCCTATTCTGAAATGAAGAGCTACAGGCTGCTGGGAGACAGAGAGTACCTTTTCTCTGTTTATCCAATCCCAAGTGGTAGCTTGACACACATGTAACTAGGAACAATACTAAATAGACTCAGTAGGAAGGGGTGTGTGTGTGTGTGTGTGTGTGTGTGTGTGTGTGTGTGTGTGTTGTAACAATAGTCACTAAAGAAGAAAAGGTCTTGAATTTGAGAGGGAATTCAAGGGCCACAGAAGAAGTTGTAGGAGGCAGAGGAAGGAATCAAAATGATTTAAATACAGTACTAGTGGGTGAAACTCTCAAAAACAAATTTAAATAGAAACAAGGGGATCTATAATGAAGTGAGGAAAAGGTTGTAAAGCTTGGTGTGAGTGCACAAGTCCTAAACCATTCATAGAGAGTCCCTGCTTCATCAGACTGTGTCTACTCTTCATGCACTGCTCTGGTTATGCTTGTAAAGATATTCATTTCTTGTCTCCATGAAGCATTGACTTCAGCATGCAAACTAAGAATTATTCAAAACAGGAAAAAGATGATTCAAAAATCAAAATCCATTTTTAACTAATCAGTATGAAGAAGACAGACTAAATAGTGGTACAGTGATTTACTCCACCATTTGAGGCACACTCTGTGCAAGTACTGAGGGAGACTAAATGTAAACTGGACCCTAAGGACCAACAGCAAATGTAGAAGCAAGAGTTCTCAGAAGCATCAGATGTGTGGAAATTGCCATCTCAGATATGTTATTTTCAGCGGGAGGAATATCAAACTTCTTCTGCATTTGGGAGCAAAAAGTGTTTTGATTGAATTCCTAATAATTAATAAGTTTAACTCAGTGAAGTGATAGAGTTTGGGAAGTGACATGGTGTAAACTGTGTGTCAAGTGGGGTGGTGAGGCACTTCCAGTGTCACTCAGAATTCAGAGTGTGCATAGCAGGAATAGATAATGGATGTTTATTCATTGTCTGGGACCTGAATCAGAGATGAACCAGCTAGCCAGTGGCTGTTCCAACCTACAGGAGGATTGAGTATCACAAAAATGTAAGAAAATAAGATGATTATCAAAATGCTATGATACACTTAAGGGAGAACCAGTAGTGAACCAGAATGCACTTAAGGGACCAACCAGTAGTGAACCACGCCCAACATCTGAAATGTCTGATGATCATTAAATGACATCCCAGAAAAGCAAGCCATAAGTCCTGGCAGGACTCATTCTCAAGTGTGGACAGGGAGTCTGAGTATAGCTGCATTATCAGAGAATCTGGGAGAAAAGCCCAGGGAACTGCTCTGGCTGGCTTTATTCTCTACCTTTCCTGGATGCAGGACTCAGCCTTTTTCGGATAATGCTTAATAATTGTTAGGCATGCATTCAATAAATGTCAATTTGAAGGGTGACAGGTTTGCACTGGGGTTGGTGGGGATGCACACTGTGGTCCAGCTTTTTCCACTTAAGCAAAATGATTGATGCTTTTAACTAATTCATCCCCACAAGCAAAGGCTGGAAAGTGCATATGAGGAGCCAGTTATCCAGAAGGAGAAAACTGAGATCTAGAGACAGAAGAATCAGATCTGACATGTTTCTTCTCTGTTGCCAATGTGCTTGTTTTATACTTCCATACTCTTCTCCCAGATCTTCTTAGAAAAGCCTCTCTTCCCTACCCTATTCTTCACCAGTCAAAAGGTATCTATTATCCTAAACCTCCTCCCTCCTAAGGCAATGGGAAAAGATTCCTTCAGCATCAGGAAGATAGTTCTAATAATTAGCCAGCAGACTCCCCCAATTTGTATTTATTAAATCACATGGAAGCCATGGTCATCATTGTCTCCTGTAGCTGTTGTTCTTGGGGTTTTCCAGTAATGCCTCTTGTTATGGTAACTAATGACTTAATAACAGAGATGAAAGTTTCTGGGTGTTTAAGCAGAGAGGAGCTGTCTACCAAAATGGATTAGATTGGTCCACAAGGTGAGGCCCTGAGGGAAGCACTGTTTTATGTTCCTCCAGGGACCTTGTTTAGATCAACCATCTTGTCATAAAGATGCATTATGGAGAAGCAATTTCTGTTGCCTGCTCAGGCTGCTTGATGATTCAAGTTTGTGGGTCTTTGCCTGTCCTACAGGGATTAAGGAGCACACAATGGAGATGGGAGAAGGCAAAGGACTGAGGTTCAATTTCTGAGCTTGTGATAGAGTAAATTTAGATTTAATGTCACCTTGAAGAAGTCACTTTCCTCTGAGCCTCAATTTACTAACACATTAAAATGAGGGTAGGACTAGTTGATTCCTCCAACTCTTTAGAAGGCAATGTGTGATCTTACTGATTGAGTTACTGAGTAAATGGTCAGTCCCAGCAATTCAGCCTCCCCTTCCAGGGATATTTGTTCTTGAAATAGGCAAAGCTGTCTTTCCTAAACTGACACAGTAGGGGAATCAGCTACAAATCAGTATTAAAATACCATAGTCTCAAGACCATACCCCAGCTATGTACCCTACAACGAGAGATATTTCACAATTAGCAAAGTAGTTCTTGAAATCATTCAAGTGTGGGAAACGATGAGATGAGCTTATGATGCATATAGGATCTCCAGTCATCTCAAGCCCTCAGGTCTTAACAGTAGGGTGAACTTGGTGGAGAGCTAGGTGTGGGAGGGGCATCTACCAACAATTCAAGCTTGAGTGCCTACAGAATCACTACCTGGGGCTTACAAAAGCCCTGCAATCCCAATATTGTCTCAAGAAACTCAGACTGAATTGGTCTGTATTGCAGCTCAGTTTGGGGGGTTTTAAGGACTCTCTGGGTGGTCCAGCTTTGCAATGATGGTTAGGTACCTCCATCCAAAATCCAAGCAATGAGGGATTCCTACCTGTCTCCCTTCACTTTCTCCCTCTATGTTTATGAACATGTAGCTGTCTAAGAATAGGGGTTCCGATGATGACCATGGGAACTCTCCAGAAAGGAATTGAATTCAGATAACCAGAGGACCAATTCTTATTTGCCACACACCAGCATGGAATAAGAAATGGGAGTCTCCATGTGAAAAATGGGGCCATTGATGATTTCCTCATATAAGAGGATGGAACTTGTACCAGACTTTTGGTCCTGAGTGTTCACTGAGTACTAGTTCAGGATAAGTGAGTTTAAGAAAGATCAAGTAGATTTTACAAGATAATCAGAATCTTTTTGCATTCCAAAGGTACTTGGGAAATAACTGTTCAATTTGTATGGATGACTTTTATTATACTCTCCAAAGCAGAAGCAGTGATGGTTTAGTCACCAGCATATGGGGCTCACAATGTCTCCTGCAAAAGAGCAGCCTTCACATCCTCTGAAGACAGGGGTGCTTGTAGAGCATTTCTTAATGACAAACTCAAGGTCATAGATTTGACAGGCACTCTGTCAGCTCAAAATTGAAGTCCAAGATCACAACCATCAAACTGTTGGTCAATCCCAGCCTTCATGCACACCAGACCTATAACTTATTTCATAGATTGTTTTATTTTTCAGTAATAAAGTCTCTACCTTTCTGTCTGCCCATCATCTAATTCCATATAATTTACATGAAAAACTTGTCACTGGAGTATTGTCTCCATAGGAGATCTTAGCCACATAAGTTTCCTAAATGCTCAGAGCCAGAGGTGGACCCTATCCTCAGGAGGCACTGTACCATTTAAACCATCAGCATGAGTCTATTAAGGAAGGGTATCTAGGTTGTGAGTGAATTGACATTCTTGAAATGTCTTCTGTTGCCAGCAATATCTTTTCAAACATTTAAAAACTCTTAGAAAACCAACAAAATCAGCTAGAGTACCTGTGAGCCTGCTATCCATGTCACCATCTCAGCAGTGATAGTTCAACAATGATATTGGTATATGTACATGAGTGTACATCTGTGCATGCATCCAAATGTGGGTGCATAAGTGTGTGCTTATGAGCATGTGTTTGATTATATGCATATGTGCATTCTCGTGTCTTTGTATATATTATTCAAGATTATATATGTCTATGAGTATATGAGTATACATACATAAGTATATATGTAGGTGTGTGTGTACATGAATATGTAGATGTGTACATAAGGTTAAGTATATACATGCAAGTGTGTATATATGTTTCCATATGCATTATGTATGCATGTGTGGTACATGTGCATGAGTGAGTGTGTGTGTGTGTGTGTGTGTGTGTGTGTGGTTTGCATTCTAGGGACAGAAAGCTCTCTAACAGTGCAATAGATGTACAGAGGGTAAGAGAACTGGCTGATTCACCAACATTTTTCACAGTGTAAAATGAACATAAATCTGAACTCACATCTGGCTCTGAATTCCATCCCAGACTGAAATTTATTACACATTTCCCTTCATTTTTTTACCCTTCATTTTAATTTACCCTTCGTTTGTAAGAAGAGGAAGTAGCTATGTGGTCTTTATTTTTACTTAGTAGCCTGCACCTCTTTAGCAATTCTCTGTGCCTCCATTTCCCATACAGGAATGAATGTATCAATGATTTAGATGATCTGGTTAATGTAAAACAAAATATGTAGTAAATAATACTTATACTGATATCATTTCTATCTTAAAAACATTGTTCTACCTCATAATTTCAGACAATGGAGTGGCATATTTTTGTAACAGTCAAAATACAAAAATAATTATCCTCATGAATATAGGCCTATAGAGTCTTTTCCTAAGATTTCCCTTCTGTTCCTACCTTTGTCAAATTCTTGTGACTATACACTGTTCATAGGTTCTACTAATCCTTTTCTTCATAGGCTTTTCAGACCCCATATTTTCATTTAATTTCCCCCCAAGATATCTTGGCTTTATATGGGATCCATGCTTTTGGAAAAAGCAAGACTAAAGCACAGTGAGTCACTTTGCTTCCAAAGTTGTTCACAGGCCTCATAAGCTATTAAATCAGCCTGGAGAGTTCTGTTTCACCACTTTGGGTGGTCTAAGAGGAGAGGAGCTGTAGCTCAGGTTTGCAGACATCTCCAGATAATGATCAGATAGTTATTATCTGATACATAGACAGAAGATCCCTTCCTACCCCTTGCTCATATCTAATACTTGCTCTATCTCTTCTGGCTCTGAATAAGTGCAAAAATGAGCATCCATTTCTTCATGACTATGCTGACCTTCCTTAAACCCAGAAAGTAGAATCTGATCACAATGAACAGAAAGAGCAGAGGCTGCCTTCTTTCTCATACTTTGAGTTGATTGATCATAAGTAGAATATAGAGAAGATCAAGAGTCGAAAATGTATCCAAATATTATCAGTAACCCCAAATGAGCACAGCTATCTAAACGTCTATTCCCTGTGAAGTCTACCTACAGAGATATGGTGAAGGCAAAAATAATCATTTATTATGAGAGCTGGCAAGATTTCTTAGAAGATAAAGGTGTTTGGCCTATAAGCCTAGAGACCCACATAAAGGTGGAGAGAGAGAGAATGAACTCTACAAAGTTGTCCTTGACCGATCTATATTTGCACTGTGGTATGTGTGTTCCCTTCCCTGTATCTACTTTCCCTCACCCTGTCCCTGTCCCTCTCCCTCTCCCTCTTCTTCTCCCTTTTCCCTCCTCCCTCTCACAAACACATACATACATATACACACCCTTTTTAGTTTTTGAAAAATAAATAATTTTTAACTTTAGGAGGATGTGAAGATATTAGTTTTACTTCACTTCTTCAAGCTATCATTCTTACATTTGTGAAATATAATAATAGCTACCATACAAATTGTACTGATAAGAATTTGGTGAGCACAGTCCTGCATAGTCCTAGACTCGAAAATATCTGTGTAACTGGGAAATTACAAGTTTTCTCCTAAATTAGCAGAAGACAAATGTCTCCAGGTCTTATATTCTGAACATACACAGACCCTTCTATGCATGCCTCCCTAGGGGAAAGCTTCTGCATATTTCTTGCTATCATATCTTCACCAATCTTGGAAGTCCAGGTGGCATCTAAACTCCTGCCTAATGAACACACTTATCAGCTTAGAAGTATCATTGCTTTCTGCCCTTGATCCTGTAGAGGGTAGAGAATTCCAACTGGTTTTGTTTGGCGTCCTTTAAGACGATATCCTTAATTCTGCAAAACATTCTGAATTACTCAAAAATAATCATGGAATCTCACTTTCTGCAATGTAGAAAGAGAGCATCCAGTAACCTCAGAAAAGTTTGTATTGGTTCCAATTCTATTCAATTATTGCTAATAGAGGAACTTGGGGCCAGTTATTGGGGGTTTCCAACATCAATTAATTCATTTTTAAATTTATAGATAGTGGAAATATGAGAGGGGAACTTAAAGTCTTATTTAAACCTCTTTGCCTTTAGGTAGAGACAACAAAACTGTTTATGGTAAATAGAATTTAAATGGGGCTTCATAGATTTCCCTGGCCAGAGGAAAGGCTTTAACACAAAATTATCTGTGACATATCCCCATGAAGTCCAGCCCCACTTTAAATGCATGACTGACAGAGGATACAGAGATTGAATTACTTTCTGAAATAGTCAGAGTCCAATTGGAAGGAATGAAGATGAAAACACAGATTCATGGAGATTGGAAGGAAGAAAGAAACAGTATCAGGACTCCAAAGGGGAACTCTGTAGAAACAGAGGGAATCTGAAGGGTGGCAAAGGTTGAAGACTAAAATTCAGGAACTAGTAACATAGCCAAATCCTTTAAGATCCAGAGCTATTTACTATCCTACCATGATAGCAAGAACCTTGCTTTGTTTTAAATAGTTGAGTAGTATTTCTTTGTGTAAATGAATCAGGTTTTCTGTATCCATGCTTCAGTTGAGGGACACCTAGGTTGTTTCCAGTTTCTGAAAATTGCAACTAAAGCTGCTATAACATAGTTGAGCAAGTGTCCTTGTGGGTTGGTAGGGCATTTTGGGGGTATATGCTCAGGAATGGTTTAGCTGGGTCCTGAGATAGAACTACTCCCAATTTTCTGAGAAACCTCCAAATCGATTTCCAAAGTGGTTGGACAAGTTTATACTCTCACCAGCAATGGACGGGTGTTTCCCTTTCTCTACATCTTTACCAGAATGTGCTTTTCCTTGAGTTTTTGATCTTAGCCATTCTAGTAGGTGTAAGGCAGAATCTCACAGTAGTTTTGATTTGCATTTTCCTGATGATTAAGGACATTGAACACTTTTTTTTTAAATTTTTTTTGGGGGGGGAGTATATTAGCTACTTTTCTACTGTTATAACAAAATGCCATGAGCAAGACTATTTAGAGAAGAGAGTTATTTGGGCTCATGGTTCCAGAGGGATAAGAGTCTATCATGGAACTATGGCAGCAGGCATGGCAGCAGGAACAACTGAGACGAACACTTCTTTAAAGACAATGACATCATGAATTTTACAGGTAAATGGATGGAACTAGAAAAGATCATCCTTGAGTAAGGTAACAGACCCCAAAGGATATACATGATATGTACTCACTTATAAGTGGATAGTAGCCAGCCATAAAGTACAAGATAACCATGCTATAACCCATAGACTCAAAGAAGCTAAATAACAAGGAGGGCCCAAGTGGTGATGCTTAAATATTTCTCAAAAGGGGAAATAAAAATAGATATCAGAGGTGGATGGAGAGGGAATGGAAGGGAAACTGGATGGAGTAAGGTGGATCAGGTGTAGGGAGACCAGGGCAGAGAGAATGTAAATTGGCAGTAGGAGGGGTATATCTCTAGAAAATGCCAGATAGGTGGTAATGGGGGTAGAGACCCCAGGGTGTCTATGGGGGCTAATCTAGCTGAGACTCTTAGCAGTAGGGAATCTGGATCCTGAAATAGCCACTTCCTATAACCAGGCAGTACTCCCAGTAAAGGAATATAGACAGCAATCCACTCACAAAGCCTTTGACCCAAAATGTGTCCTGCCTACAACATGTGCAAGGAAAAAAAGCAGAGACAAAGGGAATTGCCAACCAGTGACTGACCTGAATTGAGACCCATGCCATGGGCAAGAAGAACCAATCTCTGACACTATTAATGATACTCAGTTATACTTGCAGACAGGAGTCTAGCATAACTGTCCTCTGAGAAGCTCCACCCAGCAGCCAATGAAAACATACAGAGACCCAGATTAAGGGACATGAATCAGACAAGGACTCCACAGAAGGATCAACAGAGTCAACCAACCTGGACCCTTGTGGGCTTCTAGAGACTGATCTACCAACCTAAGAGCAAGCATGGACCTAGGCCCTCACCACATATGTAGCAGATATGAAGCTTAGTCTTCATCCATGTCCCCCAACAACTAGAGCAGGAGCTGTCTCTGAATCTGTTGCCTGCCTGCGGATTCCCTTCCCCTAACTGGACTTCCTTGCCTGGCCTCAGTGGGAGAGCATACATCTAGTCCTGCAGTGACTTGATGTAATGGGGAGGGGGGATGATACCCAGGAGAGTCCCCCTTCTCACAGGAGAAGGGAAGGGAAGAATTTTAATGTGAGAAAGATCTGAGGGTAAATTCTGCTATTGGAATGTAAAGTGGAGAAATTAAAAAAGCACTGCCTGTGTCTGGAACTTAATTGACTGACTGTCTTGGTAAGACAGCCCCTAAAGATTTAGACAATGGGATACATTTGCTTTCCCAGTCTCTGCCTAACCACATGTCTTCAGCAAGCAGGATTCAGCTTGTTAGACTCAGAATGTTCAGCAATTTAGAGCACAAGGACGCCTCAAGAGGAAGATACCAGCTCTTCTGCAATCAAAAGAGACAGATGCTAAAACACCACAAAAAAAAAAATTCATGAAATGCCAGTGTCAATGTACTTGTGTCCCAAGCTGGAGGAGGAATCCATAATAAGAGAACAAAGATAGTAGCCTATCTTGTAAGACATCATGAGATGAAAAGAGATAAGAAATGTGAAAGGCATCCATATGTGTTGCTTTCTTATTTACAGTATGGAGAACTGCACCCAGTACATTAGTAAGCCTCAGGCACTTTATGTTCAGTAAGTGATATGAACATGAAGTTGAAGTTTGAGGAGAAAGCAACTAACATCTTCTGCTTCCCTGGAGCCAAAGAAAGTTGAGTCTCAAAGGGACCTCAGAGAGAATGTTGTATAATCATCTGCTACTTCGGGTGGGGAAGCAAACATTTATACTGTCTGGGAGACTGCCCAGGGCCAACGCTGGGCAACCTCATCCAGCCAGGTGTCCTCATGCATGTAAGTGATACTACAACACTCTGCTGCCTCTTCTTATTCCTCTGGAGCCCAGCACTCAGCTCTCAAACCAGTGCACCAGGACTAAGTACCAGTACTTAGGTCTCTGCCATGGACTACCCCAGTCATGTGTGGGAGTCCCTGGGATGAGGGTCCTCGAAAGCTATGTGGGTAAGGATTCAGGAGTGACACTCAGATTCAAACTGCTTCTGTGTTTGATTCTGTTTATCACCACCAAAGGAAGTACATTTTTAGCCCTGCTAGGTTAGGAACAAGTATGTGGGAGAGTGACTAGAGAGAGGTTGGAAGAGGTGTTTAAAAAATAAGGGATGGTGGGAGATGCGTTTTATAATTCATCAAAGCTACAACCACTGGCACCTCATTTTTTATAATAAAAATTTTGTTTGTATAGACTACAAATATAAATGCATGGAAAAGAAGAAAGTAAAATGGCAACCAGAGAGATTGTCTGTATTACAGCTAAATATCAGTCCATCCTCAGATCATTCCAAGTGTTCTCATCTACCTTTTCACAGACTGTTCTATTTTGAGAGAGAAAAGTATATATATCCACATTCAATCCACTAGGAATAAATGATACTTTGAATGTTCCCTCTAAAATCAAACATAGTTACTAATACTACAGTGGCGTGAGGAAGGCTAGCAGGTAATCAGTACATGAGGACACTGATTAAAGCAATGATTTTTGATCAAATCTACCATTCATCCCTCCCTTCCCACCCACCACTGTTCCCTCCGAGTTTTGTAAGTTCAAAACTTACAAAAGTTTTGTAAGGTAGTTATTGAAAGTATGGATTTGTTATGGAAGGCTGTTTATCGCTCTTTTGATTTCTTGCATTTAGCTTTTCTTGCCCTTCACATTTCTGGGGCATACATGAAAATTCTTTCTACATGCTATTGTCATGCTCTTGGACTTCTCAGCTTTCAAGTTTTTTCTTTGTAAGTTACCCAATCTGCTGTTTTCTTATAGTAACAGAAAGCATACTAAAGCGATTCAAAATTTCACTTAGTATATATCTTGCATCCTGAAATAGAGCAACACAAACCACTGCCATTATGCCCCAGTGGTACTAGATAAGCACTGGTTACTCCCATAGAACAATAAAGAAGTGCTTATACCCAGTGGGGTTTTGATGTTGTTTTCTTTGCTTTCATATTTAAATAAATATTTTGTTTATTTGTATTAGTTCTTTGAGACTCCCATACAATATTATTCTGATCATATTCCCACCAAATCCTCCAAGCTCTACTTCCCTTCCCTATCCCACAACTTGGCATCTTTTCTTTAATCCATTAAGTCCAATTTGTGTTGCTCATATAATCTTGGCAGCCTAGCATTTCACTGGAGTCTCATTGACCTGCCAGATACCACCCCCTCAAAGAAAACTGGTTCTTCCTCTCCCACAAACTAGCAATTGCCAATAGATTTTTGACTAGGGGTAGGATTTTTTTACTCACTTCCTCTTCTCATTGCTGGGATTTTGAGTGGCTTGATCTTATGCATGTCTTGTGCATACTGCCATAATCTCTGTGAGTTTACATGTGCAACTGCCCTGCTGTGAAGGGAAAACACTATTTCCTGATAGTCATCCACAACCTCTGACTTTTACACTTTTTCAGTCCTCTCTTCTTCAGTTATTCTCTGAGCTTTGGGAAGAGAGGATGTGATATAAATATCTCACTGGGGGTTGAGCATTCAGTAATTAGTAAACTACTCTGTACTTTGGCCAGTGCCTCTGTCTTAATCACCCTCTATCACAAAAAAGAATCATCTCTGATGTTCAGATTAATTCCTAGTGGCTCTAATGGCCATGTGTGCATTGGGATGCCTTGACATTATAAAAGACAAAACTCATAGGCAAGGCAAATTGTGAACCTGGAATGGCTGTGCTTGCACATCAAGGGCAGGGGAAGTAAACCTATCAGCTTCAGCAGTGGTGAATCCATACTGCCCCCAGAGCACAGTGTTAACAAACTCCCATCAAGTGACTGGTTGCTTTCCTCATGGGGAACTTGAGTGTCAAGAGTTCAGCACTGGCCTCTGTGGCTGACAGGTCATATTAATCAGCAACAGAACCCAGAAAGGCCAAGGTGAATGTCAGCCCCAGCTATTGCTGTTTTAATACTAGACCAGCTGAGGCAGGAAAATAATTGACATTCTAAGACAAGTCTGGTCTATGTGGTGGTTGGAAGATGCTCTGGTATGTACTACCTGTTAGGCATAAAGTAAAACACAGAGATAAGTACCCATTATCATCAACTGCATCTTTCCCCAAACACATATCTCTAGTTAACCATTTAGGCATCTGATTAACCAGCTGCTTGGACTGTCAAAACAAAACAAACTGACACCATCCTGGGAGTGAAGAGGCAGCTTACATAATGAAAGTAAATTTACCAGCTATGTAAATGACAGTGGGTCAGTGCCTAGAATACAAAAACCTTTTAAAAAATCTAAATACCGCAAAAATAAACAACTCATTTTTAAAAATGAGGCATAGAACTAAACACTGATTTCGTGAAAGAAAAAAAAAAATCAAAGGGCTTAGAACTACATGTGGAAATGGATAATATGGTGGATCTATTTCCAGCGTTTTGAGAAAACTCCACACTGATTTCCATAGTATCTGTACAAGTTTGGACTCCCACCAACCGTGAATACATTGTTCCTCTCTCACATCAACATGATTTGTTGTCCTTTGTCATTTTATCATAACCATTCTGACTGGGGTGAGATAAAATCTCTTCATTTGTATTTCTCCTATGGCTAAGGCTTTTGAACTCCCATAGATACACTGGAAGTACAAAGCTGACTTGTTGGCATTAAATGATGAATTTACAAAACTTGGAGGGAACAGTGGTGGGTGGGAAGGGAGGGATGAATGGTAGATTTGATCAAAAATCTATATGCACCCACCAAATTCCAAAACAACTCAAAATTCCCGAGTAACTTAAAAATTAATTGAAAGAGCAGCAATAACAAAAAATATAAAATGACTGCTGCCAGACCATTAATCAGTAAATATCTATTCACAACAGATTCACTCTTTAAAAATCAAAAAACATGAATGGTTATTGATGTGCCAAATTGACTAAATTGAACTGGAAGCCCCCATCTTTCCCTTCTAGGATGCTTTAATTACTGTGGACTACATAAGATCTTCTCTCCAAGAACTGTGAAGTCAGTGGGAAGTATGCAGGTGTCATACAGCAAACATGCTCCGCCTTCCTGTGAGTCTACTCTGAACAGTGCTGTCACATGATTTAAACACAGACACTCACACACACACACACACACACACACACACACACACACTAACATGCACCCTACCACCACCACATCTATCTTCAAGAAAGCCTATAAGATTATGCCTGACTTTTCTCTTTCCTCCCAATCTCCAGACCTCCTATCCTTCCTATTCTAGAACTTCAGAATTATCAGTCCCACTACTGTGTCAGCCAAACTGTTATAATACTGGTCAGTCACTCTGGTCCAGCAAGGTCAATTTTAAGAGAAAATTAATTGGAAGCATTCATAGAGGGGGATAGAGGGAGAGGGAAAGGGAGAGGAAGGGGGAGAGAGGGACAGGGAGGGAGGGAGAGAAGAAGGGAAGAAGGGAGAGAGAGAGGAAGAGGGAGAGAGAGAGGGAGAGGGAGAGGGACAGGGACAGGGAGAGGGGAAAAGAGAGAGGGAGAGGGAGAGAGATCACTGAGAACAGTGGATGGGGTCACACACGTTCCTTTTACATTGAACTCAGTTAAGCAACTTCTTGGAGATATATTTTCTTATCATTTATTTTTCATTCAACTATTTTTATTATCAGTTTATTTTTCTTATCAGTTATCCATGTATCTAGAATGCCTTTACCAATGAAAGGTGCCCTGCCTTCAGCTTCTGTGTTCTCTACCCAACTGTGACCTTTGTCAAAGGACTATTGGTACTGTGGTTTAGTCAGTTTATCTAGATGGGGATGAAGAGCTGACTGACAGCCATGCCTCCCTAAGGTGGTCTGTGAGCAATGGCTGGCTGGTGATCAGCCTCAGCTCCCTTGCCCTGAGTTGAACTCTAAGGTGCAACTTGCATTCAACTTAACTTTCCAGACTCCCAGCTTTCTTGCCCTCCTGAGTCCTGGGAGGAGGTTCTCATGTAGTTTCTGGGTATGTTCTTGCAGCCCTTCCTTAGATATACTTTGTACTCAAGTTCTTGACTTAGAAACTGTAAAGAACATGGCCTAAAACGTTCTGCCTCAAAGCCCCTATAACATGTATCTGACCATATTTGCAGGTTAATGTAACATCTAGAAAACTTCAAAGCTGCTCTATCTGTTTGGAGTGAAATTAATCATTTCCAGACAAAAAAAATTATATTTTTAAAGATTTTATTTTATATATATATTTGCTCTCTTCAGATACACCAGAAGAGAGAATCGGATCTTATTATAGATGGTTGTGAGCCACCATGTAGTTGCCGAGAATTGAATACTCAGGACCTCTGGAAGAGCAGTCAGTGCTCTTAACAACTGAGCCATCTCTCCAGCCCACAAAAGTTATTTTATTTTTTTTTAAGTGAAGCAAAGCTCTACTTACAACTGAAGAGTAGGGAACAGATAAAGTCACCTATTCAGTCAACAGATGGCTGGACTTGACACACCTTCCCTGTGCTTCCTCTCCCCAGGACTGTTTGAGCACATCTCTCTAGAACCTAGAGACTGCATGAAGTATTTCTGGCAAGAAACACATTGGGAGGTTTCTCTGTCCCCCACCCCCACCCCAGCTATCTGATACTCTGGTGAACTTCTTACATCAGTTTCCATTGCTGACAGCTGGCTGCTGATTTTCTCTGGGCCATGCTCTGGTCCCTGGTAGTACCCTGCCTATTACATTGCCATGTTCCACTATTAACTTCTATAAGCCAGGAGAGCTTTAATCTTCTTCCCCTTTATTGCAGTCTGGAGTCTCATGCATCATACTGCCAAATGTGACCACAAGTTGCAGCAATCAAAAGCCTTTTGGCTTTGGAGTCTGGATTTAGCAGTATCAGGTGCCCATTTCCTGCCACAAACCTGACTTCCTGTGTATAACAATTCACCACTCCTAATTTTGTTGATCAGCCAATTCCCACAAGTATGTTGTAACCTTCAAAAAAGGAAACTTAGCCTACTACTGAATCATCCTAGAACGATTTATGCAAAGGCCTGAAAATAATCAGAGAGTATCCTCAAGATCAGTAAAACCTGGTCCCCATCACTTATAAAACTTGTTCTCAGACATTATCCCCTTTCACATTTCAATTAAAAATAATGTTCTCCTCAAGTTTTTTTTAAATCCCCAAATCAACATTTAGTAGATTTATCAGAATTAACCCAGAATGAGTGTCATGAGGAAGAGATGACCCAGGACAGAAATCATAGTGAGAAACATTATGGCATGGTATAGGCTCAGTTAAGAGTTGTTCTTTTATATCAAAAGGCAGGGATATAGGTAATCCCTTCCCAGGCTACCAGCTCAGAGGAATGAGGTGTTAACACGGCAAATACAATAAAGTGAACACTACATGATCTCACCCACAGATGGGATCTAAATTATTTATTTTCTTAAGAATTAATTGTAGTGTTGTAATTATAATATTCTGGAGGAGAAGGTATAATGGAAGAGAATAGCCAACAGGCATAGTGTTACAAGTAGATAAGAGGCATTGTGGTGTTGTTCCCCTGCTCTGTGATGTAGTAAAATGACTACAGACATAAAGAATGTATAATGTATGTCAGAATGCCCACAACAGAGAATCTTGAGTATTCTTTTTAAAATTAATTACCTTATTTACATTCCAAACATTACCCCCTTCTTGGTCTCCTCTCAAGTTCTTCACCCCATCCCCCTCTTCTTTGCTTCTGAGAGGGTACTCTCCCACCCCTACCCCCTCCATCTCCGATAGCATAGCCCTTCAGGTTTCTACAGGATTAAGTTCATCCTTTCCTGTTGAAGCCAGACAAGGCAGTCTTCTGCTACATATGTGACAGGACCATGGACCAGCCCATGTATACTCTTTGTTTGGTGACTTAGTCTCTGGGAGCTCTGAGGAGTCTGGATTAGTTGATACTGTTGTTCTTCCTATGGGGTTGCAATCCCGTTCAGCTCCTTAAGTCCTTCCCCTAACTCTTCCATAGGGGGTCCCCTTTCTAGGTCCAATGATTGGCTGTAAGAATCTGCATCTGTCTCAGTCAGATGCTGGTAGAGCCTCTCAGAGACAGCCATGCTAGGCTCCTGTCCCCAGGCACATGTCATCAGTGATCGTGTCAGAGTTTGGTGCCTCTACGTGGGATGGATCTCAAGTTTGGCCAGTCTCCAGATGGCCTTTCCTTTAGTCTCTGCTCCATTCTTTTCCCTGAAGTACAAGTATAGATACTTCAATCCCACTTGGAAAGGGGAACAAAATAATCACAGAGGTAGAGGGAGGGAGGGACCTAGTTGGGAGAGGGGAGAGGGAGTTTAAAGGAGGACAGAATCAGGTATGGGGACAGACAGGAGAGAATCCCAGAGGGCCAGGAAAATGAATGAAAATATGCAGCAGTGTAAGGTGGGGGCAGGGAGAACCTCTAGAAAGTCCCAGATATCAGGGATGTGAGAGGCTCTCAGGACCCAAAGAGAATGACCTTAGCAAAGACACCCAACAGTGGGAAGATGGAACCTGAAAAGACCACCTCCAATAGATAGGCATGGCTCCCAGTTGAGGTATGAGGCCACCCCCCCATCCTCAAAATTTTTGACTCAGAATTGTTCCTGTCTAAAGAATCTTGAGTATTCTAAACACAAAGAAATGGTCACTGTATAAGGCAGTTGACATGTTATTTGAATTGCTTCTATAACACTGCATACCATACTTGTGCTTCAAACAAGCCATTGTACCAAATAAACACAGATAGATAGATATTGACTTGAAATACGTATCCATGGGTAAAATGTTTGCTGCCCTAGAATACAGACCTGAGTTTGGATCCCTAGTGCCCACGTAAAACCCAGGCAAAATGACAGGACTTGTATCTGTAAACCTAACATATTGGAGAGGCAGAAACAGAAGAAAAAATATGGCTTGCTGGCCAGTAGGGTATGTAGGTAAGAACTTTAATGTATGAATTTTGAAAGGACGTAACTCAAGCCATAAGACTAAAGTAATTTTTATATATCAGTTTTAAATATGTAGAGCATATGACATGTGTGTAATATGATTTACATAAATAAATGTATACACGCATATCTATGCTCATTCAGATGAAACTATCATCTCCATGTGACATGTCCTTTACTTTCCTATGGTATATAGCACATGACCAAATTACATAAGTATTCAAGTCATTATTAAATCACCTCAACAAATTGCAACACAAGTACAATTATGCAACAACTGAAACAATGGCTGGAATTTTAGCTTAGCTGTACACATTTTCTTCTCTGTTTCCTAATGTTGACACAAATTTTGAATGACTGCATTCATACACATGTACTTTCAGTCCCATTTCTTCTATAACTAACAGACTTACATGGCTTTAAGCCAGTTGCAGAATTAAGGTCTGTTAGCTACTGTGAAATAATAAATTAGTCGAGTGATTGTCCCTTTATCTTCTAAGCCATTACAAAACATTTGGTATGGACAAAATGCTGGATGCATGAAGATGGGAAGATTACAGGGGAAGATAAGTGCCAAAACCCCACAGCTCTCCCTACTTCATAACATAGGACTTGGCCATTGCTGGCGGGCAGGCACCTCCCACAAGCAAAACACGAGAAAAGTAGCAGATTCACTGTTGATGTAGATTCACTAAAAAGAAAGATCTCCAATTACTAGGAAAAAGTTATTCTGGCATCTCTAATCCACAAATTCAAACTAAATCTGCCCTACACCAGCTTAATTCTATACTTTATCAGTGGTTACTATTAGCCCTATGATATGCGCCCTCACTATACCCTAGAACAGAAATACAAATTCATGTAGATTGACTGCCACAAACATGCTCTCCTTGCTCTGTGCAGCCAATCATAGTAATTGTCTTGAAAGCCAGCCACACACTTATCTGTTTTATCTTCCTAATAAACAGTATCAACCCCCCCCCCACTAATGGTACCTATCCAAAATACACCAAAATTATTAGTAGTGTGCCATAGCTCACTGAATGAGAGAAAAACTCATCTGCCTCTCTGTCATAATCCTCCTTGGAGTTCCCATGCATTTTCCTATACCAGACATTAACTAAAGCATACACAAGTCAGCAATGTCTGCTCCCTGTTCTCCAGAGGCAAAAAACTCTGAAGGAAGCTACAAAGATGTAAACCAGTCAACAGAGAATGTTAATATCTTGTTGCAACTGTGACTTCAAGAGTAGTCCCTTACCCAAGGCAATGTAATGATAGAAAGCAGACCAAATGGCTTCACTTGATAGTGTCACGGAGGCACAGCACAATGCCACAGTCACTTGGCTATGAAGATTACATCACTAGAACTCATGGATGGGATCTCAGCATGGGCCATGCTTTCTTGCTGTCTTCTGCTGGTGTGATTCCCCTACTACCTGGAATTCACTCTCTCCACACTTTAAGACAAAGCTTCTCTAACATGAGTCTAAGAACATCATCCAGAAGCTGGCTGATAGAAGGTACTCTTTCAGAACATTTTCTTTCTGAGAGATAGTACTGAGAGGGATGTGTGTTGGTCCCTCCTGTAAGCTCTCATCTTATTTTCTGCTCTTTTATAGCCACTAAAATGGCTAACAGCCATTGTAAGCAGACTCCCTGCTCCATTCATTTCTTTAGCTCCTGCAGCCCTAAGTACAATGAATTGCATTTAGTGGGTGATCTATAAACAGCTGCTCAACTGAACTGTATTCCTACTTAGAACTTGTTTAAACCAGTGACAAGAACTTCCTTAGACCATCACACATGTTTTTACCTTTGATACCCTATGAATGCCAAATGTACAGCTCAGCTCTGCAATTTTCTCCTTCACATCCCAGTCCCCTGATAATTCCATTCATGCTTCCTCTGGATTCTCACTACCCAGGCTCACTATGTCACTCAGGATAACCCCACTGCCCATTTAAATGTAATGTTCTACATCTCTTGCCTCTGCAAACATAACTAAGGTTACTTTTGCACGGTTCTCATTTCTTTTCTTACTGCTACCAGAAGTTGTTCTGTTTATCCCTGTATTCATATTGCTTCCTCTATCTATTCATTTTAAAGCACAACTCCTACTTCTTCTAGAACATTTTACACAATAACCACATTTTGGACTAGTTGTATTGTAATATGCTAGGTGGCTTGGAAGTTCTAGGTCAAAGTAGGTTACAGAAAGAATTCCAAACCAGTCTCAGCTACATAGTGACACTCTGTTTCAGAAAGAAAGAAACAAAGAAAGAAACAAAGAAAGACTAAATAAGAAGATAAACAAGTAAAGTAAATAAGTAAATAAATAGTAAAGCACTTTCCCTCCAAACTCTACTTCGTCGTTGTTGCTGTGGTAGTAGTGGTGCTGGTTTCTAGTCTATGTGTAAGCTAATAAGCAGAATTAATCTTGCCCTCATCATTGAGGACAGTAGAAAGCAAGGGACCTTCTGAATTTGCACCCTCTCAATTCCAAGCATTCCTCTGATACTATTTAAACTTTCCCTTGCTTTCTAGAATCTTCCAGTTCATACATCTGAGAACAGTCTCAGTTCATACATCTGAGAACAGTCTCAAAGTCTTTGCTGCTGAGCCTCTTTGTGATGAGTAAACCCTCCATCTTCTCACTGATGGAAATTTTCTCAGCCCAAACCCTCTAAACAGTCACATATCCTATGTTCCTCCAAGACATCTAAGGTTACATATTCTTTTGGTTTTTGCCATGAGTCTATCTCCTTATCACTCTTTGTAATTCCACAGCTATCTTTATTCCCAGTTGAACCCCTAGCCTATAGAACCTTAACAGCAGCCAGTTTCTGCACAATCATAACAGCTTTCCAGTCTGTTCACAACATTAGTGATCTCCAAACTTAATTACATTTAGTTGTTTACTACAACAGTTAAACTAGTTTTAGCAAGGCTTTCATCCTTATCTGTCTGTCTATCTGTCCTTTCATCTATCTACCTACAAGCCTGCCTGTATAATTACATGTCTGTGTATCAATCCCCATACTGATTTGTTAGGCATAGATACATGTTTGTCACCACTGATACAAATTTTAATATTTTTATAGACTTAGAATTATCTGAATTTATATTATATATTTATATCACCATTACTCTATCTTAAAAATGCTATTTGTACAAGGTTTCTCATGGATATAAATGTTTTCTTTATTGGTACATAGTCAACAGCATTATGTGTATAGTCTTTTGAGATAAGGACAGAGAATTCCTGCAATATTCAGACCTAATTGGATTCCATGACTAACTCATAGTTGACACAATTTTGAAGTGCATTTATAATACTCCTCCATTCAGTCTTTCTCAGTGGAGATTAGGGTTTAAATTCTCTGTTCCCCTTCAAATTTCAACAGCACGGCTCTGATTTCTACCATCATTCTTTTCATCTTGTCTGCAGCTAAACTTTATGATATATGTATAAAATTTATTTCCCCATGTTTAAGACCTATTGTGAGTTATATAAGGTATTCATGACTAACTGCTCTTTACTCCTAAGTAACATATGAACAGAACAACATAGAGCTTCAGCCCAAGATAAAGAGTTAAAAGTCATCACACCTGCCTACAAAACAAGAAAAGATTGAATGTAGAAAATTTGTGGCTTGTTTTGGATGCATTCTACCCTGTCACATTGTTTGTTTTGAGGTTTCTATATCAACTTATTCCTAACAGAGGGCAATAACAGACCAAAGATACAATTCCATCTAAATATACCATGGTAAACCAATGACTTTATTGGCTTGGGGGACAGGAACATGAATCTTGTACCTCTGCAGTTCCTTCCACCACTTGGAGGCAGCTACTCCAGCAGCTATTTTCCTATTTATAAACTGTAGTGGAGGTCTCAAATGTCTTGTGAGATTTTTATTTTTATTACTTTTAATACACAGTCCAGTTGTTGTCCCTTCCTGGTTCACCCTCCTAGATTTCTTCATCCCATTCCTCCTCCCCCATGTCTTCTGAGATTTTTATATGAGATTGATGTGCCTCTGAGCTTCCCTCCTTCTTCCAAAAGGAGGATGATTCAATTTGGAGGAAACCATTTCACAAAATCTTACAAATGTGGAAAGACCTGAATACATGAGGCAGAACAAGATAAAGCCATGATCTTGTGGCAACACAGAGATGGGAACATCAACAAACTTGTAGTGACTGAATAAGACTAATGTAACAATCCACAGGGGCCTTCATACTCTCTATGTGTTACTCAGAAATCCTTTCAAGTTCTGTAGCAAAGAGGTAACAAAGAGCACCCTGTGGCCCTAGAGTAGGAAAACAAAAGTAATTCTTTACACCAGCAGTTAGGTGCCATCCATAACAATTATTGATCAATAGTAGAAGGAATAGAAAGAAATTTACTAGTTTTATTTCACTGGACAGAAAGCATACTCTCCCATTCATGCCCCTGTACTACTCACTACTACTCCTTCTACTATTTATCAAGACCCTTTCTTAATCACTCAAAGTTCTCTACTATTCATCCAGCCCCACTACTTCTGATCAAGTCTCTCTACTATCCACCCAATCCCCTCTACTATTCATCGAGCACATCTATTATTCATTTAAAGCCCCCCCCACTATTCTCTCAAACCCTCACACTAAGTATTCAAGCCCCTCTTGTATTACTCAAGCAACTTGTGTAGTCACTCAAGTTACTTTACTATTAAGCCTGCCCCTTTACTATTCACACAAGCCCCTCTACTATGCATCAAAACCCCTCAACTAAGTACTCAAGAACCTCTACTATTTATTCATTCTCTTGAGAGGAATACAGAAAAGCTGATTAATCTGTGAATATTGCATAGAGAAGACATAAAAAGTCTAAGGATTTACTCATAAGATATATATAGAATACTTCCTCTCCCTCCCAGATCACCATTTTAACAAATCTCCAGCATAATAACAGTGTTTACAGTTGAGAAAACTTTATGGATACAGGTCATCTCTGAGGAGGGTGACTGAAAGAGGCCAATGTCACAAGAATATAAAAAAGAACAACAGAGAATGAAGCAAGAATTAACCATAGCACAGTAGTAAGCAAGAATACAGTCAAATATTATCTTAAGGTGCTACTTATATAATATTCTGTTATCAAGCTTTCAACAAAATATATAAGGCATCCTGAATAAAATGCAAGGGAAAAATAGTCAGAAGGTGCAAAGAAAATATCACAATCTGAAATGGCATAGACGTTAGGATTATAAGAGAAGATCATTATATTTGAGACATTATGATTAATATGTCACCCTGATGAAATAAAAATTAGGCTATACAAACAGAATTATGTAATTATGTAAAGAGATAAATGCCAATTCTTAGAAATAATCAAAATCATATGTCAAAAATTTGAAAGATCAAAAAATAATATTTTGATTATTAGTTTTAATGTTAGTTTTGTCATCCTGACAGAATGTAGAATCACCTAGCAAGAGAGTCTCAATGAGGAATTGTCTAGATCCTGTTGGCATTTGGGCCAACAAATGCCAACAGGTAGAGATTGTTTTGATTTTATCAACTGATGTGGGGAAACTCAGTCCACTCTGCATAGGACCATTCTCCATGTTTGGATCCTTTACTGTGTACGTTTTGAGGTGGTGATGAGTATAAGAACCTTGGGTGCACTCATTCTCTCTCTGTCCCCCACTGTCTATGTAGGCTATCTTCTTCAAGTTCCTGAATTGACTTCCCTGAAATGATATGACCATAAATTGACATTGTGACCTAAATAGAAACATTTATGTTCTAACTAACTTTGTGTGTGTGTGTGTGTGTGTGTGTGTGTGTGTGTGTCCCTTTGTTAATGTCATACAAGTCAGCAAAGGAAACCAGGACAAGTATGAATTCTTCTGATGAGCAAATTAATAGACTGGACATAAATGAATAAAGAATATAGATAAGAATTGGTAGTGTACCCCTTCAATACCAGAACTGAAGAGGCAGAGTAAGAATGAAGATGAATTCATATCCAGCTTGGACTAAAAAATAAAAGACTGTAATATAAGAAAGAGGAAGAGAATGGGAGAGGGCACAAGGAGAGAAAATATTAGCTACCTTAAACATAGGTCAGCCTCTGCTGAGAAGCATAGTAGAGCTAGCCCAATATGTGGAGGCTGTGTGAGCCTGCCCTGAGGGTGTGAGTGAGGGAGAGCTGGTCTCGACTCTTTTCTGCTGTGTGGGCACAGAGAAGGGAGAGATACCCTCCTCTCCTCCCTTATCCTTGGCTACCTATGGCAGACAGAAGAACTGGTCCTGGAGTCATGAGAGCTGGAGAACCAGCCTAGCCCCCCACCTGATGCAGCACTTAAGGAGTGCAGAGCCTGAACCTGGCCTGAGCAGCACAATAAAGCCTGCCCTGTTGGGTTGTGAGTTGATGAGCTCACCCTCAAGGAGTAAGAAGAGGAGACTTGGCTCTGCCCCTTGCTGGCAGTAGCATTGGATAGGCCAGTATGGGCAATGCAGGAGAGCTCATCCCATTGGTGTGGGTGCAGGAGAGCTGGCAGGCTAACCAGCTCAGATACCTCTAAGGCCCAGATTCAGTGATTTGAATTAGCCCACCCGAATATCTACCCCACTGATAAACTTCTGAAGTACTTGAAGGAGCTGGTCCTACAGATCCAAAACTACAGGAGCACCATGACTTAGGGCAACAACAGGATATCCAAAAGGAGTGTCATTGAGGACCCACTATAGATAGTGTAATAGAAGCCAGAGATCTTAAACTAGACTAATGACTCATTGCAATGAATATTTGCAAGCAAAGAAGTGTAAACAAAAGACTGTGGGACACACTGTGACACACTACAACTTCGACAATGAGATTATTTTTCTCTGTTTGGGGGGGAGGTTGTTACAAGGGTGAGTAGGAGGGGTAGCATAGATGAGTGGGATTCGGATGCATGATGAGAAATTTACAAAGAACCAATAAAAACAATTTAAAAACAAATGGGTCAACAGAAATTTTCCTAGCTTAAATACAAAGAGAAAAACTTAGTGAGATTAAAAATATAATAAGCTGTAGTTTGTATATAGTATACTATAGTTTGAATATAGTATACTATATGTATGACTGATATATCAGAGGAAAATGGTAAAAGGGGATAGTTAAAGAAAAATCTATGAGCTTTCAGGTCACTTACACAAAATGAAGAAGTATTTGCATGTAACCCATTTTTAAATAGTCTCTGCATTAAAGTTCCTGTAATAATTAAAACACTGTACATACTATGTAAATATTTGTTGTATTATACTTCTTAGAAAATAATACAAGAAAAATTATTTGTATGTGTTTGGCACAAAGTAAAATGGTTTTTTTTTTTTCCCCATCATGTGGCTGGTAGAATCCATAGCTGTTAGAGCCATGGAAACAGTAGACCAAAGGCGTATGAAAACTGTTCAAAGGACTACTCATGCATTTACAAAACAATATTAAATTAGCACTTTCTCTAGCAGGTTAGAATATCATTTAAACTCAGTGCTGCTGAGACTGAAACAATATCACTGATGGACTGCCACTGGGATGCCAGTAGCCACAAAGACCCTGTTAGACAGATGTTATTCTGTCTCCCCATCAGAGAAGGCAAGGTTCCAAAAAGATAAAGCTCCAGGCTGTTTAAATTGTCCTACCCCTAATTTCAAATCTTCTCCATCCTTTAAGACTAGACTCAGATGTTATCTCCTTCAGGAAGCCTTCTAGAATACAGCTTCTTAAGCTGGACTTGACACAATGCAAAATTCCTTGCCCGTCCTTCCATATCTGAACTGTGCAGTTCTCAGCATGCATTTGCATATGACTTCCCCTCTACCCCCTGGGGATTATGAATATTAAGGAGGTATGAGTTGCTCCTCCACCAAATCTTAGCTCTCTATACTTTGAAAAGGGATGAGCTAAAGGAACACGAATTAAATTAAGACTACAAGATGATGAAAAAGAAACAAATGCCAACCTTTCCGACCTCAAAACGCAGGCCTTTTTTTTTTCTACCTTATACGGTCTTGCTGACTGAATGAAGTCTAGTTTCTGAAGTCTAGGAAACAGAGCTTCTAGGGCAGCCTGACTAAAAGCATATCTCCTTCACTAGGTATCTGAGATACTCCCACATGAAAAGAGCTTGCTTCATCTTTCTCAAGGAAGACAAGAGTGTATTGACAAGCTTTGTCTCTCTTGGGAACAGGCACCTTCCATCAAACTCACCTGTGCTTTAATTGGAAGGGAACTAGTGGCAGTTGCACTGTACATGAACATGATTGGTCCCTGGCTTCTATTATCCAGGTATCTTCAGCCCCAGCGTCCAGGCATCTGTGATGACTGAACTCTAAAATGGATGACTGCGTGACTGTTTCTGATGAATGAAATTAGTTTCTTTCTTTTTATCCTATTTAACTTCCTACCAGTTCTACCAGGTAGACGTTCCACTCTATTTTGTATCTGGGGAAATTGAAGTTCAGAAAAGTATGACAGCTAGTTCAAGGTCACAAAGAGAGTATGTACATGGGTTGGAATTGAAATCTGGTTACTCTGACCACTGCCAGGTTCCTAACCACTGTGTATCTTCTGGTGTAACTCCATGCTTTTCCCTTCTTGCCTTAACAGTAGACCCTGCACAAGCACTTCGGGTGCCCACCTCCCTGATGACAGCACTATCAGCAGAAATGTCATGAGTACCTCACTTCTAAATAAGCTTCCTCACCCCACCAGAGTGCTGGATGACAGCCACCTATACTTGGAAGCAAGTCTCTCCCTCCACTGCCTCCCACTGACAACTTCACAAGGCCTCTCCTTTCTCAAGCTTCAGAACAATCACAATTTCTCATTATATTAGCCAGCCAGCTCCAGGTCAGCACCTCTCTCAAATTGAAAATTATTATTATAGATAGCCTGCACATAGTTTTCGTTTTCTTCCTCTGTGTGCTCAGTTCAGAAAAATAGAGATGTGTTATTTCTTCATCTTCTCCTCTTCTCAGGCAGCTGATGTAGACAAGTGGAACCTCCACTCTGACATTCCTGCAGTTTCTTCAGGGAGCGGCAGGATTTTTATTGAGGTGAATTAAAGACCCCAAATGGAAGGAAATTCCCTCCAGTCAGCAGGCAATTTGCAAGAAGAAACGAAAAGAGGCATTCAGTCAGATGACATATTCTTACTAAATTTAATTCAACCCAATGGGTCTTCACTGTACACCTCCAAAAATTTTGACAAAGAAAACACAATAGCTAGATCCTGACTATCTACAGTAGGTCAGTACAGAGCACTGTTACAAAAGTCACCTGGAAGAAAGTCACCTCATTTTAAAGTGACAGATTTGAAAAATATTCCTACAAGTGTGATATAAATAGATTAACCAGAAACAAAGTTCATAGTAAATGATGAATACCAGTGAGACAAATTCAAGATTATCTCTGTACTATGGACACTCATGCAGTCATGCTCAAGGAATGCCTGACAAAAGCTACCATTCCAGATTGTTTTTGCATAATTTGTAGGCAGTTATGCTACTGAAACTTCTCTGTTTCTGTCATAAATATTTTCTACTTGTAGAATTTAAAAAAGGCCCCAAGGGTCCCGTGAATTTCAGGTGCCCCTATGCAAAACTATGCAATGGAAGATATATGGTGGTCAGATCAAAAGAAAAAATAACTAAGAATTTGAGAGTGTATGTGCACATGTGCACATGTGTGTAAGGGAAGATAACTGTAAAACCAGGAGAAGAGTTTCTTAATATAATAAAACAGTCAGGAGGAAAGGATGGGTGTGCAAAACATAATTTCTGGAGAAAGGAAAACAGCACAGAAGTAAAGAATGTGGAACTGAATGGAACCAGGGTCAGAGGAGAATGATGAGCTCTATGAACAGGGTATGATCCTTTCCAGGAGACATTGAAAACTATTAATAAATAAAAATGTTCAGTAGAAAAGTGTTTTCTTTTTTCTTCTTCTGGTAGTAAACCATCCTTGTATTCTTGGAATAACTTTAATTGGGCCCCCCTTTCTTTCAACCATCAGGTAGATCAATAACATCTTTATTATATAACCTGTTTGTTTTAATCAAATTTTTACCAATGTCATGCCATAGTTGGATGGCTTTTCACTTTCTCATTTTGTCTGGTATCGAGCATATATTATTTCTTCTCTAAAAATGCATCAATAAAAGTATCTATGTATGGCAATCCTGCTCTCTCATATATATGTTATCTGAAGAGTGAATTCCCACATACTACTGCTTGATCCGTCCACTCTGATTTCCATGAGGAAATTTTCTTTCCCTTGGATTTCTCCATCCTTTCTCTCCCTTTTCTTTACCATCATCAGGCAATGTTTCAGATAGTCTAACAGTTTTTTCGTTATGTCACAGAACCCTTCTGGGCATAATGCAGCTGGCAAAGCCCATTGCCAGTAGTGGCAACGTTAATTAATTTAAATGTAATACTAATTTAATTGAACAACAATAATAGCACTTGTACTGGCTGGTTTTGTGTCAACTTGACACAAACTGGAATTATCACAAAGAAAGGAGTTTCAGTTGAGAAAACGCCTCCATGAGATCCAGCTGTAAGGCATTTTCTCAATTAGTGATCAAGGGGGGAGGGCCCCTTGTAGGTGGTACCATCTGTGGGCTGGTAGTCTTGGGTTCTTTAAAAAAGCCAGTTGAGCAAGCCAGGGGAAGAAAGCCAGTAAGAAATATCCCTCCATGGCCTCTGCATCAGCTCCTGCTTCCTGACCTGCTTGAGTTCCAGTCCCGGCTTCCTTTAGTGATGAACAGTAATGTGAAGATGTAAGCTGAATAAACTCTTTCCTCCCCAACATGCTTGGTCATGATGTTTATGCAGGAATAGAAACCCTGCCTAAAAGACAGCACCTAATCTTTTGGCTAGCAATAATAGCACCTAATATTTTGGTAGATTTGTTCCATGTTAGTGCTGTGTGGATTGCTGTTGATATGCAGGTGAAGGCAGGTGAAATGTAAGACTAGAGTCTGTGATTTTGAAATGAAAAAGCAAGGTGGGCTGAGAGTTACAGAGAAAGAGGGCAGAGGACAGACAGAGAAAACAGAGAAGTTGGAGGAAAAGGACGACCACACGACTTGAAATAGCCACAGGTAGCTATGAAAATCACAGAAGGGATAGAATAATATAGGACAATTTGTCCAATCTAGGTGGGTACCTTGTATCAATATCAATTGGCTCTGAGTTCATTGTCTAAGTTCATTTGTGAGTTAAGAATTTATTGTTATAAATCTGACTGATAAATTATAAGCCTCCAGAGTTTTGATTTTACTAGGTTACAGGGATTTATGACAGCTAGCCACAGAGGGCGAGTGGCTGGGAAGATACAAGCCATTCTGGAGGCAAATGAGCCTAACTAGGAGAAGTTGGGCAGCCGCTGCATGATGACCATGCCGTAGCCGGAGAGTAACAGATGATAGCAAGGACTGATTTTTTATTTATTACATGCAACAGTTCTGTACTTGGAACATTACCAAAATCAACTCCTTCATGTCTTACAGTAAGTCTCTATAATATATTTCAACAGGAAGCTGACAACGAGACAAAAAAAAAAAAAAAAGACAAGCCTTATGAAAGTCTGAGTAAGGGTGGTGTATGAAAAGGCAAGAAAGGACAGTAGTCTGGGTTGGTAAATCTAGGACTATAATCTTCCAAAATTAGGACTATACTCTAACACAAATCCTCCAAAGATTACTCAGAGAAAGTCATGGTTGTTATAATCTAGAAATGCTAGTAACAGAGACACAATGACCTAACAAGAAGATGCAACCCAATTGAAGTATGACTCTACAATGAGAGAACAACCTTATCGTACCTTCAGACCTCCTAAGCCTTTCTAGAGTTTCCTTTAACGCAGTGGTTCAGAACCTTTCTAATGCTCAGACCCTTTAATACTATTCCTCATGTTGTGGTGACCCCCAACCAGAAAATTTTGTTACTACTTTAAAACTATAATGTTGCTACTATTTACGAAGCTTAATGTACATATCTGATATGCAAGATATCTGATGTGTGATACCCAAAGGGGTTGTAAACCACAGGTTAAGCACCACTGCTTTAACTAAAAATGAGCAGAGCTATTTGGACCAATTTATACAAGGATGCTATCTGTGTCAACAAGTGATGTGAAGGAAAATCCTGATGAGAAGGAGAGGCATGCCCTGGTGCCCTGAAAAACACACAAGTCTTGTAAAGATGGATATCCAATATTACAAACATCTTGAGGCCAGTTTGATGTAAATATAATTCCAGGTAATAAAGATAATTAAGAACACATGTTATCACTTGCTTGCTTTTGACAGCTTCCAAGAAGCAAAGACTCATTGCTCACCTTTCTCTCCCTAACATCCAGGCTCAAACCACACATAGCATAGTTCTGTGAATTGCTTAAGAATGAAGGAATCAGAGGCACAGCATGATCTTTGGTAGCTACCTGACCTGCCAAAATAAGGTTTTGGTTGGTAGTCCACCCACCTGCTACTTTGATTGGATAATGAAAGGATGATCTAAACAATCTGAATTTATACTAGTCACTCTGTGTCAATGGTCCTAAAACCATCTTATTCACCTTTGTCAAATAAATGTTGAAAACACTCTCTGCTGTAACCCAGAAACCCACTCTTTGCTGGGTATTCAGATTAGCCTACAAAGAGTGTAGTAGAAGCCAGAGCTTTTAGGAAGCTAACACATCAGTCCAGACACTCTGCTGTCAAAAGGCCCTCACCACTGAATAGCTTATTCACATTTCTGTTCATTCATGGCTTGCTCATGCCAGTTCCCTGCTGTGGCTTCCTTTGGCCAAATTCTCCTGCTATTCAGAAAACCACAGCTGCCTCTACTGCATGAAAACAATGGCTTCTTCAGAAGACAGAGTTTAAGAGAATGATATAGATTATTCTTATCTGGTACTTTGTTTACACAAAATTTTTGGTGCACATACCTTGTTCAGGGAAAGTACCTAGAATGTATTAAATATTTGTTCAGCTACTTCCTGTGACTCAGGCAAGAGCCCTTCTGTATAAGTAAAAAAGATGTGGTCCTTTGCAGATGAGGCTCTGAAAGAACTAAGTCATAGCTTTCAGTAAATGAACAGCAGAAAAGTTGGAGGGAACAGTACAGTTTTCCTAATCCCACGATAACACTCTTTATGGAAAAGGTTGGTGAATTGTTGAAGATTTCAAATAACTGCTGGGCCAATTTTATTGTGTTGAATATACCTATTCTAATCAACAATTCAAAACCCTGTGTTAGTTCGTAGCTGACAAAGTCAGCTACTGTACAGTCTACAGTCTAAACTTTTGACATATTAGTAATAATAATAATACTTGATTTAAATAAAATAGTAATTTAATTGAGTAGCAATAACTAATTTTCTTGGCCAAGTTACTCCGTGCTGTCTCTGTATTAAGAAATTTCTTAAAATCAACACCTTTAAAACCTACTGGAATCTGCTGCTCTAAGCACCATTATCTCTTTTATTTCTCAATGAGAGAAGAGATAAAAAAAAAGTCATGTCAGTTGTTGAAACCACAAGCAGTTACTGGAGAAGCTAAGAACCAACACATTCTAGATACAGAGACAATGTATTTTACCATCCCGTGACATTATCTCACTCAATTCCCTTGCAGAAGACATAGGACAAAATAGGATCACTAATACATTGTAGTTAAAGAACCTGAGGTTTAGGGAGTGGCAGTGACTTCATATGCTGCATAGCATACATACTATACAAAGGGAGCTGGGATTCTTGCTCAATATTCTTTATCAATGTCCTAAAATGTATATCTCTTTCTACTTATTTGGTTACTACTGGGGAGTAAAGACAACATTGGTTATAAGAGTCTTGCTGGATAGATTTATTTCAACTTGACAGAGCTAAAGTCATCTCACAAGAAAGAACATCAATTAAGAAAATGCCTCCATAAGGTTAGGCTGTAGACAAGCCTCTAAGACATTTGGTAATTAGTGATTGACAGGGGTGGGTCCAGCCATTGTGGGTGAAGCCATCCTTTGACTAGTGGTCCTGGGTTTAAAAAGAAAGTATGCTGAGCCAGTAAGCAGCATTCCTCCATAACCTCTGTATCAGCTGCTGCCTCCCAATTCCTGCCCTGCTGTGTTCCTGACTTTCTTTAATGATGAACTGTAATCTAGAAGTGAAAGATGAATGAAGCTTCTCCTCTCCTAGTTGCCTTTGGTCATGATGTTTCATCACAGCAATAGAAACTCCTAATTAAGATAAATCATACATTATAGTTTCATGACAGCTACCCATTTACAACTATTCCTTCAATTCTGATGTATTTAGTGAATAATAGATCCAGGACAGAGACACATTTCCATCTCAAACCCACTGGTGTATAGTGTGCATGGTCCCACAGCTTTAAGCTTTATATGTATGAGCTGTTCATTTCTGTAGGGTAAAATCAAAAGAACAGAATTTAGACAAGGAAAATAAAGCAGCTTCCACCAAAAAAGCTTTCATGGAGTCCTTGGTTTGATAAAGCTCTGCTGAAAATTCAGAAGCAATTAAGAGATGTGTCTCTCTATCAAATGAAGTAGGGAACCTCGAAAGCAATCTCAATGTGAAAACTCCATAGTAACTTCATTGAAGTGTAACCCTTTTAACATTTATCATACCATCAACAAATATTTCTTGGGTACCTCCATGTGCCAATGTTAAGGAATCTACGATAATCATGGCATATCAATGCTACAGTGGGGGAACTTGTGGTCTTATGGTGGCTATGAATAAGTGAGAATGTGAAGATGTATGAAACTTGCTATAGTAGAGTAGTAGATCCAAACTTTAGAAATAAGTAGGAATGTCAAATTATGCTCTGATTTCATATGCTGTACTCATGGAAGAGTATAGCTCTTAGACCTCAACAGCTAAGCTTCTTTGCACAATAGACAGAGGTTCAGTGCAACTCGCAACTGGTCATGGTACAGAGAGTGAGCACCTGTGGAGCACTAAGCTGTAAATCTCACCTTCTCTTACAGTAAGGCTTAGACACCATGATGGAAGAAGAGGCAGGAGTCAGGTCTTGACAGAATCATTGGACCCATGAGCTCACTGCATCTGTGCTTGCCTGCATAAGATCTGCACATGATCAAGTCAGTCAAACTTCTAGCACTGTCAAGAACTGAGCAGCTACTGGCAGCTGATGACTACTGGAAGAGGAAGAATCCGTTTTTCTTAAGTATGTGGCCCCTGAGGAGTTGGAATGTTATTTCAAAGGCAGGAAAGAAGCTGAGATGGAGGAAGATTGGATCTAGGAGGAGTTAAAAGGAGGGGGTTACATAATCAAAATCTATTGTGTGCATGTGTTAAATTAATAATAATATTATATTTTAAAAATAATTACTTCAGGTTTTTAAATTTGATGAGACACAAAATATATATCAAACCATATAACCAAAATTGATGGAGATAGGACCTGGGAATAGATATTAATTAAAAACTCCTGGTTTATTTCAGTGGGGTGCCAGTATTAAGACACATTGCCACAGTAGTAAGTATTGCATCCTATGCAGAGTCCTGAAATTATTCCAAACCACTGGAAAGTATGGCAGAGGCTGCTGGAAGGAGGTAATTGGTAATTTGAGACCTGCAGTATTGTCTAACTGGGCACAGGGGAGGTAGAGAGGGTGGAAATGTAAGCTTAGAATTATTTAAGGAAAACTTGCAGTCCTGCCTTAACTGAAGTAATTGTTGTGGTCTCTCTTACTATCTCTGCAAGCTCCAGTGTCTCTGAATAATGAGATTCCAGCTGAGAATTTTAGAATGGAAATAGCTCTTTATTCAACCTAAAAATCAAGGTCTTGTGACTATCTATTTTCCCTTGAACAGGATAATTCATACGTAGTTAAGTTCATGGTTCAGAAGGCTGGACATCTAAGAATGGAGCTTCAGCTTCTCCCCAGCATCTAGTGAGGCCCTTCTTGCTATATTATAACATATAAAAAGGTGTCACATGTTGAGCTAGAAGGCACATCTCAGTTTGCATCTGTCTTCTCAGCAAGACACCACTTCCAGTATGGGGAGGGGCGAACCAGACCAGTCACAGGCAAACAACCATTGCTCTGTAATTCACCAACAGACTTCAAAATTAAGCACAATCTTCCATGAGAACTGTGACAGGTGTAAAGGAGAGGATTAGCTCCCACAAATCTCTTGGTGGCATTCATTGTAATTACAGTTGATGACTGAGAAACTGTCTCCACTGAGAGTATCTAAGGACATATAAGCAGGGATCCTCCTAGCCAAAGCTATAGTCTAAAAATATATTGGAATGACTGCACATAGCACTCAATAAATATCATTTTGGTAAATGAGTACACATATTCATAAATGGATGAATGTGAGTTGGAGGACCCAACAACATACACTGCAGCACCACAGGACTCTATTCTCCACAGAGTAACCTGATGTCTACCCTCAAACCCTCTAGAAGAACACCATACCTTTTCCATTTTGCTATGGCTTTGTTCTTATTCTGAGATTAATGTATCTGCTTTGGGCAGGGAAGCTTTAGATAGCCGTGGGTGGCTTAGATCCCTTTGTCCCTTCAATGCCTTGTATAAAACCATGAAACCTCGATTTTCCATCTTGTAAATTGAAAATAGTAGCACTGTCTTACAGGGATTTTTCTAAGAGAAAACAAACAAAGGAACACATATAGAGCTGGGGATTGAAATGAAATGCAAGCAAGAAACCATGGGATGTTCTATTTTCACCCCCTAATCCTCATTCTCTACTTTTCGGATCAGTTAAAAAAAATCTGATTTTCTGATATGAGCATACTTTTTTTGGCTTCTTCTCTAGAGTTTTTTTTTTTTTTAAATGTTAAGAAATAGACAAATGTAGATCAAAAATATAACTATTGATATCTCTATTAGAGGATATATTAGAGATGTGGGCTGACTAGCTAGCTAATCTGACAAATCTCCTCTCCTTATTTGTCTAATACAATGCAAATACCACACCTTGCTTTTGCACAGTGCAAACAGCAGACAAATGTTTATAAATTTTGGGGTCTGTAAGAAGATGAGAACTCCCTACCACTCTGATCTCAGGCTTGGTCATGTGACTGTGGACTAATGAGAACAGAAGCAAAACTAAGTGAGGATAACCCAGAAGATAAGGGCCTGCCTTATCTTTTTTTCCACTGCTACAAGATTGATATGTTTTATAGACTGATTCAGGCTTCTATAACCAAATGACCATTGTTTGAATGACTTATCCAATAGAAACTAATTCTGAGCCTTCAAATCGGAGATTAACATATGGCTAGCCTGGTGACTTGTTAACAAATTCTCCTCATCCTGACTTCTCATGTATATCCTCACATCCTCACACTGAAGGGCTGTGGAAAGTTTGTTCATATGAACTTTATAAAGATACAAGTCCTCTCACAGATGTTTCACACCTCAAACCTTATTCCAACTTCATTATTAACCAAAGGCTCTTGTTCACAATGCCATCCTATTGGGGATTAAGGTTTCATCAAAGACATTTTGTGGGACACATACTTCAGTCTATATTATTTGAGCAGTGTATTGTGGGGCAGTGATCTGGCAGGCAGTCTGGCATACCGGTTGAGCACAGGCAAACTCTGGGAGACCCCAAGAAGTAATTTGCAAGGGGCCAGAAACATTATACCAAGATTCCCAGAGGCTTTTTGGCTCCAGCCACAGTCACATATCACACCCAGGTAGAGGCATGCCCACATAGCCCCAAGCCATCCCTATGTTAGTGAGACACCTAGAGGCTTAGCCATGCCCCTTCCCAGTTACTCTATCTGCCCCTCCTCTCTGAGAGACTGAGGAGGTACTGTTCCATCCATGCCATTTTCCACATGATGAAAATAAACGTCTTAGAATTATGGACTGTCTCTTCATCTGGACCCTCTCTGGGAAGCGAGGGATCTGGTCCTTGATTAATGAGCCACAGCTAATCTCTAGCTGTGGTAATCCCAGCGCTCTTAGATGGGATTCATTCACCCAAGCCTAAGCAGTTAGCCTGATACCCAAAGCAGGAGACCCAGTCCCGGTGGGAACTCCAGCTGTGCTCTGGCTAACCCATCTGCAGCACCACCCCACTCATAGGCAGGACCCACAGAGGCTTTCCAGAGCCCCCAAACTGCCCTTTGGACTGTGTGGGAAGATGCAAGGCCACTTCCCTCATGTCCTGTCCCACCCAGAGCCGCAGTGCCCCAGGACAGGCACATGGGGCTTCATTCCACTGCACCTGGTTGTTCCCAACAGTGTATCAAAACAGAGACTTGCTACACACCTGTTAGAGTGAAGAATCTGTGGCTCAGAGACACTGCACCTCCATTGAAGCTTCTGTTATCACTGTATGCTCTAGCCTATCCTGCGTGAAATATGACCCTCTTCCTTTATATCTCTGCTGAATCCATTCCCTGAGTGAATGGAAAAATCTACCCTTTCCATTAACAGACACATTTGAAATTGGGGAGAGGAGAGACAGACCAAGTCATGTTTGTTTTCTTTGCTCTAAATCAACACTTGGTTATTATATCTGATCCAGTTTGGGGTTGTTGGAGAACAAAAGGTAAAAATATCACTCTTACAATGAAAATATGATTAGTCAATATGTTTTGAATATATATGTTAATATGGCATATAGTTAACCTATCATCACACAAATCTGAACGCTAAAAAACATCTATGCTGCAAATGAGTGAGTCAGAGTCTAAAAAGCCACACAAACACTGTCATTTTGATATGAAAATATGGAAGGCTGAGATTGGAATAATCATCTGTATCTATTCTGATACCCCTTTTACATTTACTTATTCATACTGTAAAGTCTTTAGAAGGCACCACCAAGTCTAGTTCAAATCATATTCTTCATTCTCTCAGCCAAGATCAATTTTAATATTTTTGATATCAGTATGCTTATCAAATAATTATACCTTTGTCTTGGCAACACGAGGTGTGGCTCTCCATGCCTTCGCTCTTATCTTGTGACTCTCTGGAATCCATTCCAGGAATCCTGGGTCCAGTGAGGTGGCACTGTCCAACCCCTTGCTGCTGCATCAAGCATTTCTGACAGCTTTAGGTCTCTTACCCTAGCTTCTTCCTGGCTAATGATCTTCCAACTCATGGTCTCAAATATTCCTGCCAAATCCCATCTCTAAAGAGTTCACTTGGCTCTTAGCAGCAGCATCTCCAGCCATCCTGCCAAGAATAGAAGAAGGAAGATGACACTATGAACAGACAAAATGGAGCTAAACTGCAGTGCTTGTGCTGTTTCTTTTCAAACGAGTTCCAGAAGATACAGAAATCTGGAACACTCTTAAATCACAATTGGCTTGCCCTTCTAACTCCCCACAATAAGAGAAATCACAGTGAAAGTTTGTAAGAAATGGCTATTGGATCCAAAGCATCGAATCTTGTCTTTTAGCATTGCCCTACAGAACACAAATGACGTTACATGGTATGCATCCTGTGAATATTCTTTATTATAAAGATAAATGCAAATACTTCATTTTGTATAAAGAATCAGTAAAACAAACTCAGTTAAAAGATGCTTCTCTATATCGAGGCATTCAACAAATCAGAGCAGGATGGCTATACTCTGCATCAGAGAATACTTCCCTATCATACTTCTTCAGTTGACACACTTGACTATGTTACACTTTCCTCTACTCCTCCTTATTATTTTGGACCTACTCAGCAATATTTCCAAAAGAAACTTCTTAGGAAATCACCTGCCTGCCATGTAACATGAAGCAGACAGACTGTTGACTTAAACTGTAGGAACTATCTGCACACAAAGCTCAAGCAGACCTTGATGGCATGGTCAAGGTTTCAGAGACATTGCTCCACCTCAAGAAAGAGTAATTTAGAATTGAGTTTGCAGCTAAAAGAAACCATGGTTGTAGAAATTTTAGTATGTCTAGAGAATTAATGTGACAAGATAGCAGTTGTCAGTATATATCAAGAAGCATCATCTAACGTCTACCAACATAATAGATTACTGGCTGCATATGTTGCCCCTCATATTATAGCTTAGTCCAAAGATGAACTATAACACTTCCAGTTGATTATTTTTCTGTTGTATTTTACCTAGGATAGACAGATTAATTAATTTAGCACTAAGATTTTTGACTAGCTGGCAAAAACCAAGGCTTTCACCATTCCTTTATTCATTTACTGCTCTTAGTCCCTGATTCTCATTTGCCTGATTCTCACTACCTGGTACATAGACCTTCAGACTGTATACAAGATAAGAGGCCCTTTGTCAAACCCCAGATCTACTCTTTAGGAGTTGTAAAAGTTAAATGCAGAAATAGGAACTGATTTGTATATCATAATGATACTATTTAAGAAAAAGACCTTTATTCTCTGTTCTTAGTACTGGTGTGAGTATAGTCCCACGCACTCTTGTCACATATGATTGTATGATGGTTATTTTTGGTTGGCAACTTGACTATGTCTGGAATTAACTAAAATCCAAGAAGCTGGGAATACCTCTAAGCAATATTTTTAATTAAATCATTTAAAATAGAAAACCCAATTTTAATGCAAATATTTTGAGATGGAAAGATGTATATATTTATTCTATAAGTTCTGTTACTGTAGAGAATTCTGACTAATACACACTAGTTATATTACACCAGAAGTAAAAAGAACAGTGGCTTTGGAAGAGCAGAGATAGATAGATTAGATAGATAGATAGATAGATAGATAGATAATACAGATATAAATACATAGGTATAGAGAGACTGAGATAAAAAGATATAGAGATAGAAGCATTGAGATAAGACAGGGATAAGATTAAAAATACAGATCAGTGATAGAGAGAGAAATATAAAGAGATACTCTCTTGTTGCTTCTATTTGTCTGGAGAATCTAGACTCCTACAATGCCCATATTAATGAAGTGGCCTCACATTCCAGTTCATAAAAGAGTCACTAGCTCTCCTCCTTCTTTCTATACCTCTATTACCCGTCAGATCTTCATTTTATCTCCCCCAAATTAACACAACTAATTTTCAAAGATTTATTTTTATCTTATATATATGAATGTTTTGTGAAGCACATATATGCCTATTGCTCATGGAAGCCAGGGAGTTACAAAGATTTGTGATATGCTTGTGGGTTCTGGAACCCAAACCCTGGTCCTCTGAAAGATTAGCAAGTGTTCTTAACTACTAAGTCATCTCTCCAGCCCAATGAAAATGATTATTAATTGTCTCTTTGTTTCCTTTCCTACTCTTTCCTAATCCATCTTCCTCATCTGTGGAAAAAATCTGCTAGTTAAGATGGAAGTCTTCCATTGACTTGATAGCCTTCTGGGACTCTGAGCTATATGCAGGACTGCCTTCATAGGCAAAATTTCACCTTCTCTGACCTTTTCTGCAGAAAAAAAACCAAAAACAAACAAACAAACAAACAAACAGAACTCTACCTGAAGAATGTGAAGTTGCCTTGGTTAAGATTACAGGTTCTGCTTCCTTTCTCCAGATAAGAACCCATCCATCTAGCACCTGAGATTCTTGAAATACTTTCCATGCTAATGATCCCTTTGCATATCTTAAGCCTTCAGCCAATGACCTTCCCTTTTTGTGGGTATTCCTTCCCCCAAGAGGTATATAATCTCTGGTTCACTTTGAATAAGTATACACTTTCACAGCCACTACCAAATAAAGTAGTATGAACAAACAAGGATTGTCACAGCGAACTGCTTCATTAATGATCAGCACAGAGAAGGCTTCACTTAAAAGAGCCACTCCTAAGACTACTGAATAAGGTTTTTCTCTTCTGCCCCTCTAGTACTCAGCACTCACTCCCAATTAGGCCTGATCCTGTTCATCTCAGGCTCTACCTTCCCCTTCCCGTCTAGTGAGTAGATGTCTAGAGGGGAAACATAGACACCCCAACCCTGTTTCTGACTTCCTCTTCCAGTCTGATGTGTAACAATGTCTGACCCCCAGTGGGAAACATTGACTGTGGACTCTCCATTCAGCCCTTGCCTGCCTCCTCTGGGCACCCCATGGCAGAGAGGTAGACCCCTATATAATCCCCATAATTATAGGATTTATTATCTCAAAAACCATCTACTTGACCTTTCTTTGTACTAAATATATACAAATACTAATGATGATGATGATGATGATGATGATGATAATGATGATTTAACACCACCAAAACAGTCATATGAGATTAAATTCATTGTTCCTTATGATTTATATAACTCTTATTAATTTCTCCAAGAAACTCTATAAGTTGGACATTTCCATTATTTCTACCTTACAGGTAAGAAAAATCAAGACATAGAGTAGTTGAGTCATTTTCTCGTAAAGCTGTTAATTCAATTAGTGCATCTCCTGCTGCTTGTTCTGAACATTGACACTATAGTGTATCTCATATCTGTTTGTCATTTCAACATAAGCAGATGTTCTTAAACATAGGGAAACATGTTTCCTTCATTTATTAAGCTAAACAACCCCAAAGACATAACTCACAGCCTACTATACCTACCTGTCTCCTGAATTCTCATGAGTTAGTTTTGTAATCTCTCCTATATCCTATCAATACACCCTCCAATTTAATAAACTTTTGAAACACACAGTGCTGTAAGTTTCCAACCTTGAGAGCTTTATTCAAGCACTTTATTCCTGAAGAATCTTGCTCACAAGCCACTCAGGAACTCCTTGGGATTTGTGCCCTTTGAATGCCTCTAATATTGCTCTTCTAAGTTCTTTAGGGCATCAGAAATGGTCCCCAGTGTCCATGGTGCCTAGAGCTAACTCTTACATAGCACAAATCAACTCAGCTGGAGCCATTTAGTAGTTCTGTCTTGGATCTACCATTATACCTGAAACCATCAACATATATGCTAACTCAGTCAGATGAGTGTTTAAATGAATGAATTCTTGGTTGATGCTAATGAATTATAGATTCAGGAAGCTTATCAGAAATGAACAAGGCAGCTAATTATTAGATATAGAGATAGTTAATTGTTCTCAGAAGATATACTGTCCTACTAAATGATTAAAACCATGACACACCATTTAAGTCTTCCAACTTTAAGGCAGGACTAAGTTTCAAAGCAACCCCTAACTCTGAGAGAGCTTACACTAAAGTTAACAGCCAACCTCAGCACAGGGTGGGGGTGGGGATTTGGAGGAAACAGTTCTTCCCTTTCCAGTAACCTGTTCTAGGAAGATATGTTGGAGATGACTTTTCTTAGCTTGGACTGAACATCCCAGTACCCTTCCTGGCCCAATGTTTAATGATATTATGATGTCCTTCTTTTTCTTAACCACACCCCCTTCTCCATTCTCTCTCTCCCTCCCTCCCTTCCTCAATCCATCTCTCCCTCCTCCTCTTCTTCCTCCTTCTCTTTCTCCTCCTCCCTCTCTGCTCTCTCTCTCTCTCTCTCTCTCTCTCTCTCTCTCTCTCTCTCTCTC
>JADRCH010000060.1:7305704-7391896 GCA_019843965.1 Rhynchomys soricoides | reverse complement strand
CTCTCTCTCTCTCTCTCTCTCTCTCTCTCTCTCTCTCTCTCTCTCTCTCTCTCAGTTACCCAACCCATGCCAGTGAGTCACAGTATACAAGTTTATTTGTATTTGTGCATGTGCAGTAAAGAGACATGAAGCTAAGAACACTGATTTGGAATAGAGCTTTTAGTCCAAACTCTGGATCATCCAGCTTCCAGTTCTATGTCCCTGGACATGTCACTCCCATCATGATATATGCCATGAATCCTCTGTGCCAGATGGCCTGTTCAATATTTTACATCCAGAGGTTAAGGCTCCTAAGTTCTGTCAAGGAGATAGTGCTATGATTATGGTACTTAGGAGCAGATTGGGGCCTAGGGACACTGAAAGCTAAATGACCAGCTAAATGACCAGCAAGCAAACAGATAGAAATCCCAACATAAGACAGTTCACTCTAGCTCCTTCTCTTCCTATATGCCCCTGTGTCTGGTTCTACAAAATGAAGGGGTTGGAATGGTCATCATTCCAGTGCTCTCATTTTATCACTTCATACTCACTTGTGACTGGGGCAGGATCAAAACTACATTAGAGTCTTGGTGCCTGCCAAATCATAATCAAACTGCTGCCTGGTCCAATGCCCAGGACACAATACTTTCTTTGCCCATGGCTCAGTCTGCCTGGTGATGGTAGGGACATGTTTCCTGATTTTTTTTCTGAAGCTCTGAGGGTTGGGGGCTTAAGGAGGGGGTTATATCCTTTGTGTTCCCCACAATAAAACATCAGGCTGCACAACACACTGGCATGTTCCTTTCTTCTGCCATCAAGACATCAGTTCCTAGGATGTCTCAATCACTATGATTTATTTTAATAAAGAAGTCTTCCAGCTACCCTTTGCCAATGCATCTGGCCAGCTTCTATTTGGTTTCCTGAAAGAATACTCCCCACCAACCAAAATGATTGAGCTGGCCAGCACAGAGTAAGGCCATTTGGCCTCTGCCTGACATCCAAAGACCAACAAATTTAGTTTTTAACTATTCACCCAAATAATAACATATAAAAACAGTATAGATTTTTGTCTATTTTCAAAGCAGAAATTTAAAAATAGAACTCATTTTTAAATTATATGTCATAGTTTCTTCTTAATTAAGGGGAAAGTGGTCAAAAAAGAACAGCACTTGGCCATGAAACATTGAGTTGATCCAGGTTTTGCTTCTTCCTATAACTACCTTCTATGAAAATTTCTCTGATTGATCTCCATCTCAGCTTCCAAACACACATGCTTTAAATTTATAGACCCTGTCCCAAGTGTAATTTTTGCTTGTATATTTCATTTTGTCTTTCTTTTTAAAATATAATTGATTCCTATGCAAATTATTCATCTACAGATCTGACCCTACCTCCTCCCTGCTTTCCAATTCCTCCAAAATATCCGCTCTCCCTCCAGAATTCATTATCTCTTCTAAGTCAGTTTACTATTGTTCATATTTGCGTGTGATCAGGGCTGACAAAAAAAAAAAAAAAAGGAGCTATGAAATTTACAGGTAAATGGAACTTAGAAATATTATACTCAGTGAGGTAAACCAGATCCAGAAAGACAAAAGTAGCATGTCCTCACCTGTTTGTAGATCTTAGCTTTGAACCTGGAGATTTGAGTCTGTCACTGGAAGTATTTGAAGCATCCACGAATATAGAAAATCGTAGGCCATAGTGGGGGTTAGAGAGGAGTTCTAGAGAGAAGCAGAATAGGAAACAGAGCTTTCCTTTCTTTTTCTTTCTCTTTCAACCCTGTACATTTTGCAAATTTGCTTTGGATTTGCATAAGATCTAACTGACAAGGCATGAGGACATTTACAAAATTTAAAACAGACAGGTATTAAAATAATCTTTTTTTTTTTTTTCAGGAAAGTGGAATAGATGAGTAAAAGACAAGAAAAACTTAATTATCACTATTGTGGTCAAGCACCAACAATAAAGAGAGCATGAGTGATGTAGAAGAAAAACAATCATATGTGCCTATGGCAGACATGATTCTTAGTTGGTCTTCATTTCATTCTCCTACTAAGGCCATGATCGGTGATTCTCCATTCCTATTGACAGATGACAAAACACATTGAAAGAGTTTATAAAATTCTCCCAGGTAACTATCCTCTGAGACATGTGGTCGAGTGTTAATGTGGAGCTTCCTGTTGTGAATATCAGGTGGTTTCCTTCTGTACTAGTCAAGACTTCTGGGGAATCCTCCCCGGTGCAAAGTGCTGTACCCACCACAGACCACTGGGGCACTATAAAGTCATCATGCTTCTGTGGGTGGGCCTAGGCAAGGATGAAAGGTTCAAAAATAAGCATCTCATTTGAAATTTGGGAAGGAACAGTTGTGTTTGTAGCAGATCCTAGGAAGACATGGGGGGGGGGGGGGGGGCAGCTGTTCTGTGTTTCATTTCTTAAAGCCTAGAAGGTTAGAAAGAGATCAAGTCAACTTTCAGCCTATGCAGGAAATTTTTTACAAGCTAATAGAGAGGTGAGCTCCAACCCCAAGCTAGATGACCTCCAATATGCTTGGAAATCACCACTACCCAAGACAGTACTTTTGCCTGAAGAGTTGTGATCATCCATATGAGTGGAGCTCTGTCCTCTCTTTCTAATCTCTCTGATACACAAGGACTTTGGGGTTTCACAAAAGTGAAACTTGTTGCAACAATCTATTGACATTGCTTTGTTGTTAAGCTAATATTTATTAACCAGTGGTGGAGCAGACGTGTAGTACTGGCATTTGATGTCTTGCTTGTCAGAGAGCTAGCCTGCCCACTCCTACTCCCCCTTCTTTTTTGTAATATTGATTGGACTTCTGATTAATGAAGTAATACATATTAATTATCAGTACATTAGAATATAATGTAGATAAACACATCATTATTAATTTCTAATTCTGGACCAGGTACTGTTGTTTACTACATACACTTTAATATACATTACTTCATTTAAAATTCACAATGACCCTGCAAGGTCACCTTTATTCCTACTTCAGAAAGAAGGCTCAGGATCCAAATCCAAGTACCTACCATAGTTCAAAAAGACAATGCAACCAACTTAGAGCTAATGTGTCTTAATACTTTCTTCTAAATTTATCTTCTTACTTAAACTTCCAGTGATATACATGTGTAGTGGATGTGCACGTGTGTATGAGAGAATGAACCCCTGAATACATGCAGAGGATATAGGATGATATCTGGTGTCCTACTCTATCATTCTCTGCTTTATTCTATTGTGAAGACAAAGTCTCTAACTGATTCTGGAGGCATGCTGGACTAGTGGGTCTCACCACCCTTACCATCACTGCCCATCCTGCTTCCACAGTGCTTGGGTTACAGTCAGGCATCCATGTTGGCTTTGCAAAAAGATGTTGGAGGTTTTAATTTTTCTTTTGGGAATCAAGCACTCCTACTTGCTGAACCATCTGCCAAGCCCAGAACACCATCATTTTTGGTATGAGACTAAGATCATACATAATACATGATATTAGCCGTAATATACCAGGCAAAGGATATGCTAAGAATTAGTTTGAATATTTCTTGTTAATATATGATTAGTTAGTTATCTACTTTCTTATTGATATAAATATAATGAAAAGTATTCTTAGAGATGAAATTTGTGCAACCCACATGTTTTGTAGAAAAATTCCTTTGAATTATGAGAGCTGACATGGGTAAGCAGAAAAGAAAAGGTGATGGTGAGCATAACTAGAAAGCATTAAATACATTTATGAAATTGTCAAAGAATGAAGTTAATAAAATTGATGTTTCTTAAGAGTTTTAAGGTCATTGGTGCTGAGAATAACCCTCCCAATAATGGTTCTATTTCATGTAACATGTACAATTGTGCCAAGACAATCCTTTGTTATTTTTCTATTATTTCTATACAAATGTAGCAATCTTGACTAGGTCATACTGACTCCTTGTGCCATTAACTAACATATTAACTAACATATACGAGATGATACTTAATATTTTTTAATAATTGAATGAATTGAAATGAATTGAATTGAATTGAATGTGACGACTGCAGAGAGATTCTTAAGTTTGTTAGGTCTGCTGGGAAGAGAATGAGTTCAGTGGGACACTGCAGTATAGTCTATCCTACCATTTGACTCAAGCATGCTTGATTTTCCCTGGCTGTTCCTAGTCTCCTACTCAGCATGAATCCTGGTGCAAATGAGGAAAACCAAAATCTTTATGCTCCAAAGGGAACAACCCAATTCTACCATGTACAAGCTAGCTGTATCTGTACAGGCTCTGTTCGATTTGAGCATACAGCATCTGTAGCGAATAAATCAGATGACATCTGTAGGTTTCATGACCACCATCAGCTAGACAAGAGATTACTTCATAGTTCAAACCTCTCTATTCTGTCCAATTCAAGGAAAGCAGAACCAGTTTGTCTTTGAATATAAAATTCGGGTTGAACTAGGAAAAGTAGTCCTTGAATAAAAAGGAAGGAACTCAGTTAGTGGGTAAACTAGTTCCTATTTCTCTAGTGTTTCACAGTTTACATGCAACTGGCATGCTTGAGGGTCAGAACTGACAGAGAAGACAGTATTATTTCTGTTTTTAAAGTTTATGAAAATAGTGTTTGAAATTTAGTTTCTTCACTCACCCAGAAATCAGTCAAAAACAATACAAATGTATAGACCCATAAAACCAAATCTGGTGTTCACTCCTCTTTATCATCCTGCTGATGATATCACCTGCCTTCCACCCTGGCTTTCACATTTTCTTAGAATCTCTATCACGTACATATATTCTTAGATCCACCATAGTTTTTGCTGTGAGGCCACCTCTCAAAGTGGCTGAGTCCTTCCACCTGTCTCGGAGATTATGCCCAAAGAAAAGGAAAGGGCAGGAATCTGTGAGTCTTTTTCACATAAGAACAAGAAATTCTTCTCTAGTCCCTTCACTATCCTGAAAACACATCATTTTTCAGACATGCTATATAGCCCATCTGTCAAACAGAAGCACTTTTTATCACCAGGAATTTGGGCTATTTGCAAACCAATGACCTCAAGGTAAAATGATTCAGCCAAGTAGCTTGTTAATAAGCCAGAAAGCCTTTGAAGCCAAGCAACTCTCCCCCAACTGGCTGCCCAAATGACAACCATTTAGGAAGACATGGTGATGAGGGACATCTGTGGCAATGACTCCAATGCATGCCATCTTGATTTCCCAGGGGAGCCCCATATTTTTCAAGCGAGAAGTAGACGATTCCTTGGCCAGCCTGACAATAAATCAGACAAGGCTAAGAACTGGGCTTTCACCAAAATGATCATTGAAAACAAGCAATATTTTCCTAACCATTCAGAGATTCGGAATGGCCAGCCAATGATATTTTGAGGCTATAAGGAAGAATGAGTCCTGGGTATGTCAGCAACAGTGATCTAGCAAGAGACTGGGGTGTCCAGCAAGGTAGATCGTGGGCAGATAATATTGTGATTAAAGTGTCTGGCAGAAATAAATCAACATGGGACAGAGCAGGAATTATTGAATTAAATTTAAGAGTAGAGAGTGGACAAAATATATGCATATCAGGAAATTCATTAATTCACTCACTAAATATTTACTGAGCATTTATCAAGTCCCAGGCACCATTCTGAGTAACCTAAATATAAATTTACCAATTGATAAAATTGATAAGAATCTCTGTACTGTAACTGTTTATTTTCTGGTGACACAAGACCATTAATAGACAACAAATTTAATAAATAAATCACTTGATACAGTATCACAGATAAAAGAGGTAAATTCCAAGGATGGTCTAAACTAAGACAGGATAAACATGGAATGCAAATACAGCTGTGAAAAGTGGCAATTGAGAGGTAACACTGATGGATTTGGGCTGATCTCTGAAAAGATCATGCAGGGCAGATATGGGGAGGTCAGACAATCTGGCCTGGTGCCACCTTGGAGCATTGCATTTAAAATAAATCAGTCAATAGTCAGGAATTTTCTATCTCCCAAAAGTAAGTCACTCAGTTAAGCTTGTGAGAATTGGGAAAGATTCCCTAGTCTTAGGGAACTAAGAATCCAGAGAAAAGATTTTCAGTGTAAATGACATTATCTGGGGAAGTTAACAAACCCCAATGTCCCACTCCAACCAAAACTTCACTCTTAAAGGCTCTGGTACTATAGTATAGTCATTTTCAATAAAATTCTCATCTAGCTGTTAGATAAAGGGGAAATGTGAGTTATAGATAAGTAATTGTAAGTGGTAAGAGCCATGACAGGCACATGTAGAAGGCAGAGTATTCTCAGCAAAGCTACATGCCCTAAAGGGTACTCCTCAGCTAATCCTTTAACATCAGTTAGATGCCCCAGCAGCTGTGGAGGAAGGACTCCCAGAAACCAGAGAGATGTAGAACCAGCCATGCACAGAAGTTTGGGACAGAATGGGCCACACAGAAAACACACAGCAGTTGTTACTGTTGGAGTCCAGAGAATCACAGAGAGAAACTAGGACAAGGTAGTCCTCATTGAATGAAACAGCTGGCTTTTAGATCTATCGATCCTCTATCCCACAAGCTCACCCTTTCTTCTTGAGAAATACCACAGGCAGGGGTTCTGAGACTGACTTGGCTGCCCTCGGGCTACTGTACTGTGCCCTCCTTCCTTTATTCCACCCTCATGTCCTCCTACCTAAAAGCACTCTTCCTGCACGATTGTGCTCTTCCTGGCATAGTGTAGTCACTCCATATGTGTTTGTTATTAAATTCATTCCCCAGCAGTTGCTTGGCTGGAGAGAGCGTCCCAGAGATGACAGTAAGGATGTGCCTTAAAGGTTTATCTTTAGTACCCTCAGCAAGAGTACAGAAAATAAGAGCCCATGTCTGCTTTGGACATTATGATAGCTTCAATACAATTGCTAGGCAGTTGTCAGGGAAAGGGAGGAAGTAGAGAGTACAAAAGGTTAAAGGCAGGTTTTGAAGTTTCTTGAATGTTGTGCAGAAGAGCCTAGACTTCACTCCTAAGATAAAGGGTCATTTGTTATTTTGGCAAATGTCTTTTGAACACTTTCTCTTGATGAGCTTGTACTGGGGGCTGAAGCTGCAGCAGTACCTTCTGTCTTCTTAGAACACAAAGTCAGGAGGGAGACACAGACAACAGATGACTGAACTGGACTAAGAACTACTGGCTGACCGGTTCCATCATCAACCGCCTTAGTGACAGATGGAAACATCTTCTTTGCATCATTATCCCTCTAGATGTCATCATCCTGTGCTTAGTTCATGGGTGTTGTAAATATTTAATCTCAGTTGGGAATTTCTACCCTGCCTAAGACCATTCTGTTCCCAGATAAAAGATCCACGACCTTTATATTTATAGTAAGTCTTAATCAGCATTAGTACTGGGCAGATATCTAGCCTCTAAGCTATTATGTCTACTTCCCTGCCAATAACTACATAATGTGAGTCACCATGTTCCACCTGGGTGGCTCTTACCTTCAATTGGCCAGCCCTCATGGCCATATTTTTAAGATTCCTACACCCATGGTATCTTCTCTTTCCATCTTCTTCCTTCTCCTCCTCCTGGTCCTACTCTGATCCCAAGTCCAGGAACCCAAAACCTCGCTTATCTCTCTTCTGCTCAGCTATAGGCTATAGTCATCTTTATTCACCAATTGGAAATAACTTCGGGCATGGGAGGCAAAGTTAGATAGTTACTGAGTCTATGTGAGGATCTCCTCATCCTTGGGGGCAACCAGGGCCAGTATTACAATGCATAGCAAATGACCAAACCTTAATGCATAGGGAGTTAAGAATGCCCACAGAATTGACCAAGATACCTTATAAAATCAGGTCAGAGTGAGAGATGCTTATGTCCACAGTATGGATCTAGACAAAACATATTTACAGATGAACAGTTAACAGGACAAAAACTATCTGCTTGTCAACCCCAAGTCCTGACCACTCAGGATAAAGGAAAAACTGGAGGGCTTGGTTGCTTTGCTCTAGATTGCTCGTTATAAAGATTCAGATTATCCAGGCAGAGTGGAAAGTACTCGACATTGGGACTAGCTGTTTTTCTGCCTTACACTTGAAACAGTGACTTCACATCTTAATAGAAAAGTACACAAAACAAATGCAAGCAACATGCCAGAAAGCAAACCCACAAAAAATGGTCATTTTCCTTCTCATTGCCTTCTGAAAGCTCATTATATCTGAACCCACTAAGCAGGACTTCTCAGACTGTATTTGTCTAGTTTGTAATTAAAGCACTAGTTTTCCCTAGTCTGAGTCAAAGGCAGGGAGGGGGAGTAGGGAGGAGGAAATGGGACAAATTATTCTTGAAATGGCATTATTTTTAAATTAGTTATAAAATTTGCATTGCAACCTAGTCCCCATTAATAGAGTATATATTTTAAATTTGTGTTATTCCAACTTAATTAGGTCTTGGAACTTTCAAAAAGTAATCAGGAAGGCAAAGAAAGAAAAACCGTACAATGTCTATGTTCAGTAACTGCTTAATGATCCCACTGCTACCTTTACACTGAAATAATTCTATCACTCTGAAGTCCCTAGCACTGAGGGTTCAGCACTGAAAAGCACACCTGCAGGAAAGTCTCTTCTTTGTTTCAAATGGAGAGTTTGTGAGCGGTGTCTTTCATTTTTGTTTATGATATATGAACCATACCTGTTAAAGAGATTCAGTGCCATCTCTCTGTACATATATGAAATACATATTGCTCAAATCTGCTCATCTTTTATCCACCCACCACATCCTTACCAGCCTCTGTCAATCACTACACTACTATTTGGATGGACTTCTCTGATGCCACAACAGAAAGGTTATATACCTTCTGACCTTTCTGTATTTGGTTTGTTTTACCTTCTACCTTATCTTTTACTCCTACCAAATTTCTTGTAAATTACAGCATTTTATTCTTTTTATGCCTGAATAACATTACATTACATACAAACATGCATATGTCATATGCTTATGCCTTTGATTATTAAAGGGGACCTTGGCTGATTTCATATCTTAGCCGTTGTGTGCTGACACTAACCCTAATACTGATAAGTGATGGAGATAGCAATACAAAGCTGTCACGTAACTTTTTATGCAGAGATATGAACAGATGTCTATTCTCCAGAAATAGGAGACCAAAGACAGAACAATGAAATATTTTGACTCACCTAGCTTGTCAAACCTCTGAGTTTATTGGGCATACTTACAGGAATATGGGTGAGCCCCAAGCATTTGTATTACTAAAAGCCCACCCCATGATGGCTCATAACTCACAAGCAGAGTCTGTGGGGATCCCTGCATGACTTTCAAGAAGTTCCACCAAAGATTCCACCATTGATTTGCCAAGACATACTTGGGTCTATCTCTTTCTTTACACTCTAGCTGAGGTGAACAAACATTTGTTTATGTCTCTTCAAGAAGAGCCACACAATCAAAGACGTAAAAATGACATAGTATCCAAACCAGCTTTTAAAGAAGACACATGGAAAAGGCATGAGCATTACCAATAAATAAGAGGTAAGGGAACATGTAGAGCTTACCAGGAACCAGAGATCTTCTACCTTGATACTCTGCCACCCTCAGCATATAGTTTCTACTTCAGAGCCCAAGATGGATGCTCAAATATGAGCCATAATGTCACCTAACAAGAAAGATAGGATAAGCCAGGCAGTGGTGGCACACGCCTTTAATCCCAGCACTTGGGAGGCAGAGGCAGGCGGATTTCTGAGTTCGAGGCCAGCCTGGTCTTCAGAGTGAGTTCCAGGACAGCCAGGGCTACACAGAGAAACCCTGTCTCGGAAAAAAAAAAAAAAGAAAGAAAGAAAGAAAGAAAGAAAGAAAGAAAGAAAGAAAGGATGAACAGACTACCATTTGAAAACCTCCCTGTAACCATACCTTGCTTGCACAGCATTTGTTATGCTTGCACATGATGCTTTGTTATATCAGGCTTCATGGGAGAATGGTAAAGTTTTATTCAGAGCACTTTCACATTTGACTAAGTTTTCTGGTCAGGGGTGATCACAAATTTAATGCAAGAATAAAGAGTCAAGGACAAATAGCAGAGCCACTGAGGACAAGGAATGGATTATAGCTTGTCATACAAGATCATTAAGAAATCCTGGGAACAATAGCATCTCTTTGGTTCATAAAACCTTGGTGGATGAAGAATGCACTAACTACATCTCTCTGGAGTTCATCCCCATTGTTGCCAATCTTATCCTCTTTCTAAAAGAGTCCTATAGTGGGAGACTATTTTGCATATCAGGAGCAAGGCCTTCTAGACTGTTCCTGATGAACCCTTTCAAGCTTTCCTGGTCCACAGAAAAGGGATTTTCATCATTTCATACTAATTTCCTGACACATTTTAAATGTTTTAAGAAGAATCCCTTGCTCATTCCTGGTCTTACAAATGGTATTGATGGACTGTGGGCAGGTAAGAAAATGGAAGAAGGAACCACTGTTGATGTTTAGAGCCCAAGGCATGTGTCAGAAGGAGAGTCAATAATGGCTGAAACCCAGCCCTGGCTGCCCATTGACCCTCAGAAGACAACCACCTCAGACAAAACTACTTCTGTCTCCTCACAACTCTTCTTCAAAAACAAATTCCTGCCTAAGTAAGGAGACAACCAAATATGAATCTTGTCTTTTTCATGAACGGAGACAAAGATGGGATCCAGTACTGTTTTGTTCATGCTGCAGGGTGCTGTAAGAATAGAGCATGAAAGGCAAAGACACTCCAGGACTTGCTCACCAAACCAAGGGATTCATGATGTGTGGGTGCATCAGGCTAAATCACTCTTTCTTACTTCGAAAAGATCTCACTAACGTGGAAAAAAAAGTAGAACAAAATGAAAATGTCTTGTTTCCGGGGGCCCTCATTCAACTCCCTTCACGAGGCATGACTGCCAAGTGGTGAGTTCCACTGTTTATCATGAAGTGTGCAGGTCATGCTCAGATCCTGATGTTCTGATGTTCATCTGAAAGCCCATGGAGAAATTCCAAGTCACTAATCAGAAAGGAATCTATATGTTTCAACTTACATAAATAAGTCTTCTTTCTAATTGAAGACACACACAGAAAGATATGCATAGAAAATATAGCAAATTATTTGACAAAGAAGATAATTCAGAAGGGAGGTTAGCTCATTTGTCCCACTCCTAAAAAGAGACATTCAGACCTTGAGTATTTCAAACGAAGGGATGTGTCAAATGGATTGAGAACAAGGGTTCTTGCAGATAATAAAAATTCAGTGTCAGGTCTATGAAAGCAGAGTCTTTTCATAAATGCCACATTTCTGAACAGGTGAGTGCTTCCTGAATCTCTCATTGGTCTAGGAAGCACTGGTCCATCAAAGGTGTTGGGCATGCAAAAGAGCACAGTGAAAAGCTAAAATCAAAAATTGAACTATGATTCTTATGCATCCACATGAAGATTATTCCACTATCATTAAAGCAAAGACAAAACCCCCTCAGGGTTCTCTAGAAACAATTAGGAATCTTCCTCAGTAGCTCCCATTAAAAGATAGTTTTTTTGTTTTAATTAAAACTTTTAAGGTAAGTAAAAAAGAGAGTTCTGGGAGGAGGCTTATGGATCTCCCTGGGAAGGGAAAAGAGAATAGATTTAGTAGGTAGACTAGAGGCAGGTAGAGATGAGAACAGAAGAGATCAGGTTGGAGAGGGAGGAATAGAGAGAAACATGAGTGGAATTGGTGGGAAATTAGGAGGTAACATGGAAACCTATTTCTGTGGAAACTTCCTGGAACCTATGAGGGTGACCCTAGTAAGGACTCCTAGTAATAAAAAATATGGAACCTGAACCAGCAATCTACTGTAACCAGGCCAGGCTCCCAGTGGTACGACAAAGACACAAATCCAGTCACAAAACCTATGACCCACAGCCTGTCCTGTCTGCAAGATATGCCTGAGCAAGGATAGCTCAGAGCTTATGGGAATGGCCAACTGATGACTGATAGAAGACCAAGCAATGAGAGGGAGTCCATGCCTGACACTGCCTGGATGGCTAGGAACCAGAAATGGGCTTGCTTAGAGACCTAGCATAGACCAAAACACAACTGACAAAAGAAGTCAGTGAAATGATTTCTAATGATATTCTACTATACACATAGATTGGTGCCTAGTCCAGTCATTATCAGAGGGATATCATCTAGCAGCTGATGGAAGCAGATACAAAGACCTGAAGCCAAACATTAGGTAAAGCTCAGGGAACCTGGTAGAAGAGGGGATGAAGAAATGTAGGAGCACAAGGGGTTGAGGATACCACAAGATCATGGTCAACAAAATCAACTAAGCAGAATTCATAGGGGCTGACAGAGACTGATACAGCAACCACGAGTCTGTGTAGGTCTGTTTTGCCCTCTGAATGCATGCTATAGCTGTTTAGCTTGGAGTTTTTCTAGGATTACTAACAATGGATGGGGGTGTCTCTGACTCTTTTGACTGTTTGTGGGACCTTTTTTCCTCCTACTGTGTTGAATTGCCCAGCCTTGATATGATGGTTCATAGAGTAGCAGGAGAGGACGCTGTGGTCAGGATAGAAAGTCCATTGTAACCACTTAAAATTTTTAAATTATATATGATTAAAAGGCATTGCAACATGAGTGATCTTCATACGAGAAGAACTTAGGACACTCCCATGGATGGTAGAGAGAAATGAGTAGCAAAGAGAGAGAAGTAGAGATCAATGAATTCCAAAACACTTCTTGGAGAAATTCAAGGCAGAGAAGAGAGCGAGTTGAGGTACTTATATGTGAAGAAGGGATTATAGCATTGAAAAAAGACAGGCATCTCCTATATGATGGGCAAAAATTATTAGGAAGAGAAATACAAAGAACGTATAACATTACCATGAATGAGTTCCTATAAAGAACAAAGGAAAAATGAGAATGAAACACTCAGGTTAATTCCAGGAAGAACAAATGGATTGTCAGTACACTTTATACCATCTGCCATAGAAGCCAGACAAAAATGAGATATTATCTTTGAAGAATTGAGGAAAGTAACTGCCAACTTGGAATTCTAGAGCCAAATAAATTACTATTCGCAAGTAGAAGCAACATTAAGATACTTTTGGATCAGTTCTCATAGGCTCTCACTCTAAAGTGGTACATTAAAAAAAAAAAGTCTTGCAGAATAAAAGATGTAAAGGCCAAAAGAAAAAATAATAACAAGTGAGCAAATAACACTGATAATTGAGTCAGAATGACTTTTGTAATACATACCATATATGTTCTGTCTGTGGTCCTATGAAATAAAAATTTCAACTATGCAATGAACCATGAGATCTTCCACTATGGATGCTTCAATCTCACTTGGGAGGGAGAAGAAAGCAATCACAAGAGGGGGTGAGGGAGGGAGGGACCTTGGTGGGAAAGGTAAAAGGGAGGAGAAGAGGGGAACATGATCTGGTAATGGGGGAGGGGGAACATGACTGAAGCCCTGAGGGCCAGCAGAAAAATTCAAAACAGGGGACCTCAGAGGGTAGGACGTGGGGGACCCTCTGGAATGTACCAGAGACCTGAGAGGTGGGAGACTCTTAGGACTCAAAGGGAGGGAACTTGGATGAAATGCCTTACAGTGGGGAGAGGGAACCTGTAGAGTCCACCTCTAGTAGAAGGACAGAGCATCAAGTAGAGGGATGAGGTTGTCACCCCATAGTCAAAAACTCCGATCCAGAATTGTTCTTATCTGGAAGAACTGCAGAAACAAAAATGGAGAAGAGCCTGAGGCAAAGGAGGTCCAGTGACAGGCCCAAGTTGGGATCCAGCTCAGGAGGAGGCCCCAAGGTCTGACACTATTACTGATGTTGTGGTGTGCTCAAAGGCAGGGGCCTATCATGACTGCCCAACAAGAAGCTGAAAGAGTCAGGTGCAGATATTTACACCAAGCCAATGGACAGAAGCTGGTGACCCCTGTGGTTGAGATGGGGAGCAGCTGGAAGAGGCTGAGGAGGAGGGTGACCTTATGAGAAGACTGGCAGTCCCAACTAGCCTGGATCTCAGGATCCCTTGGGGATCCCTCGGACACTGAGCCACCAATCAGGCAGCATACATTAGCTGATATGAGGCCCCTGACACATATACAGCAGAGGACTGCCAGGTCTGGACTTAGTCAGAGAGTGTGCACGTAATCTTTGAAAGACTTGGGGCCCCAGGGAGTGGGGAGGTCTGGATGGGGTGGAGGTGGGGGCATCCTCTTAGAGACTGGGTTTGGAATGGGGAGGAGGTGAGGACTGTGGAGCTATGGGGGGATTGGACTGGGAGGGGAATAAAGTCTGGACTGTAAAAAAAAAGAATTAAGGAATAAATAAATAAATAAAAAGAAAAAATTTCTTTTAACCATTTGAATTAAATCTATTCTATTTAAACATAAGTATGTGATTATTAGTAATCTCTGTTTTACATATCAGACAATAAAAATTTCAGTATTAACTGTAATAATAAAAATTGGAAAGGTATCAATTTCAACTAGTTTAAACACAATACAGAACTTACATAGCAGATTGCGTTACGTGGAAACAGAAGAGTCATTGGCACTAGACTGCAAGCAGGTCTATCATGACTAAAAGCAGCCATGAAAGAATCATGATAAGTGGTGTTTCACTTGAAAAATCAAAAATGGAAATAGAGTTGGAGAAAATTAAGTTTACTTAACAGAGGTAGAAGAAGAATGACAATTGTGCAGTAAAAAATAAAAAACAAAAACAAAAACAAACAAGGCAAAAAAAGCATTGAATAGGGGCTACAGAGAGAGACCAGCTGTTAAGAAACTTTGCTGGTTTTGGAAAGGACCTGTGACATGTAGTTTCCAGCCTCCACCTCACATGATTCACAGCTGCTTGTAACTCTGGTTCCAAGAGATCTGATGCCCTCTTCTGGCTCCCACAGACACTGCACACACACACACACACACACTAAATGAATAAAGGAATAAATAAATATTTTTATAAAAAACATTAAATAGAACATGCAAAATAAAGTGTAGAAATATCTCCAAATATCCGCCTAATCATGAAAAAAAATGTATCTACAGAATTATTTTAAATATGTTGTATGTACTTTTCATTCTTATAAAACAAATAGCAAGTGATAATGTGTAAATCAATACACATATACCAGGGGACAGAAGAGATCAGTTTATGATTATAGAATCAAACCTTAGTAGAGCAAAGCAATATTAAGTAAAGGAGCCCACGAATATGTGATATCTAATATAAATAAGTTTTTAGTGGGTTGAATAATATCCCCACATACTTTACATCTACCCAGAAACGCATAATGATTTTATTTTGAAATAGATTCTCCACATAATGCGGCTAAGATGCCAAGGACCACAGATGACACTTAGTAACCTCCTGAAGCTGAAGATATAGAAATATATTTTTCCTCAGAGCATTTCTAGGGAAATCAGCTCTGATAGCAATTTGAGTTTGCACTTAGTACCTGTAGAGGTATGAGAAAATAAATTTCTCTGTTTAACAGAACTGAGTTATGACTGGGATACAAATGAAATGTCATTTTGAAAGATAGATCGTCAGAGAGATATAGCAAAAGAGAGTAGAATATAGTCATTATGGTAGATAGAAATCCAATGATTGCTTGTCACAAAGGTGGGGAGCATTACATCATAGTTGTAACCCTGGACAAAGAACCAAAGAATGGTCAAGTGTAAGACCTGTAGATAAACGTTCCTGGCATGTTCTGTAAGCAACATTTAAGCCAATATAAGAAACTGGGCATAACAGGAAAGACACCAATCAGAAACAACATCTATGAGGTACTCATGGGACTATTCAGAACTTGTAATCCATGGTAAGAGTTTTGGATGTTGTATGTGTGGTTGAGAGCTGTGTACAGGTTTGAAAAAGTACAGTTGCCATTTGAACACATTTAATGATAAACATATGAAGGATTTAAATAAAGCAATAAATATAGAGCAAGGAGATATGAATCAAATGATAGGACAGAGGCATTAATACCTATCAAAATATACAAAATAAATAAAACACCAGGGAAATTATGATAAAGGGCCAATTCATCAAGATCAGAAAACAATTGCAAATATCCATGCATCAATTTAGTCACAAAACAAACTTGAGAGAGAAAAAAGGGAGAAATAAAATAATGATAAATGCAGAGAGCCAAAGATTTTGAAATTTTTCTCTCAAGAGCTAATACATCAGAAATATAAAAATGAAATGCTGCTTTTAATAGGCTAGTTAAATATTTGCATCTTGAGTGAGTACATGGATGTAAGTTAAATTGAGCAATAAGCCCCTATATTAAATATACTACCTTTCTGTCTTCCAATATAATTTATTAGCATATATTAACTGTAGCAAACAATGAGTTTCACTACCATGTTTTCTGGCAGGACTATGAGCTACTTTTGTAATATTCACCCAGATTGTTACCCTTTCTAAATCCTTGATCCCCAGCCTCTTCCCTAATAACCCGGCTTCAACTTCCATGTATTTTGCTTTCTTTATAGAATCTATCTATGAGAATAACCCCTAATACTTACCTTTCTGAGTCTGGTTTATTTTGCTTAATATGATGAGTTCAACTTCGATCTATTTTCTTCTAACTTCCACGATGTTATTTTCCTTTTTGGCTTAATAGTGCCACATTTTCTTTATTCATCCATCTGTTGTGGAGTACCTAGGATGATCACATAGTTGTCATAAAAAGCAGCACAATAAAGAAGGTTGTGTATAATTTCTCTGATATGCTCATTTTAATTTTTCTGGGACATACCCAAGGGAACCTAGCTGGATCATAGGGTACTTTTTGTTTCAGTTTTATAAGACATGGCCATACTTACTTTTTATAGCAATGTGATTAATTTACATTCTCACCAAGAAAGTATTAGATTCCTCTTTCTTTCGCCCAACACATCATCACCAACATTTATAGTGTTGTGTTTTCTTGATCAGACTTCTGACTAGAATTTTGTGGAATCTCAAAGTACTTTTGATTTAATTTTCCCTTATGACTAGTGATATTGGACATTTTTGTGCATTCAATGGCCATTGCTATTTCTGTCAGCCATATAGTAAAAATTTAACAACATAATACCGGAACAAAATTGGAAAAAATAAAGCTGGTGGTATTCTTTGACTGACTATATTCTCTGAGTAATAATCAAGATATATTGAAAACTTAAGGAGTATCAGATATTGTGTGCATCCGTTCATTATGACATCAACAGTGTATCCATTTCAAAACAACTAAGCCTGAAGAATAAGAAGTGTAAACAACTACCCACAGGTGACACAGGTGAATACCATAGTTAGATTGTTTTCTTGTTGGCTTACTGAATAGTATATTTTTATCAATTTAATTGATATATGTTAAATTCTAACCATTGGTAAGGTTCCTCTTTATACTGAGAATATCTAGATAGAAAATTATAATAAAACCCTTTGGAACTAGAGTGCTCTTGAATCTGATTTTGAATCTACACATCTAATGAGCAATTAATTTCTTTCTTACTTAGTTTTTTACCCTGTTAAATGGATTTAGTAAAAATATCTGCCTCACAAATTTATCATGGAAACATAAATGCATAAAGGCATGTGATAAATTGTAAACCACGTAGGACCTATAATGGTCACTTGCTTGATATCAAATGACTTTTTTTTCAATAAAGGTACATGTTCCCAGAACTTCATGTTTCACTTCATTATATTCTTCTTTGGCCTGTTTCCAAATTACAATTATCCCAGTGCCTCTTCTAACATTGCTGAGTTTCATTTTATCTATGTGGTCTTTGTTAAGGTTGCTAACATTCTGCCAGACCTTCTCCATGTACAGTGGCTGATCTTTCATTCCTGCCCATTTTGTTTCCTCAAACTGTCTCTCTATCCAGCATCATTTTAATTATTTGGGATTGAAACACCTCATATTAAGGGTATCTGCTGACCAGTCCCCCCTACTTTGTTCTCAATACCACCAGCCCCTTCGACTTATTATATGCATAATCTACTGCAACATCCTTGTAACAAGCCTCTTGTGCCTTCAGTTTGTTCCTTCCCAATCTACCTTATTTTAAATTAACTTTGAGTTATTTCCTAATTCTTCATATTAATTTATCTAATAAGTTAATATTATGTATTTTAATATGCATCTGATATATCTATTCAACAGATCCAGAACAATTATCTTAGTAAATATAAACTGATGATGTTACTTCTCTGCTTCTTAGCCATCCAGTCTGAGTGAAGCCTGTGTTATTTCACATGGTATTGGCCTGAAATAGTCATTGGTTGGCCACTCCAACAAGTTTTGTACCAACATTACCCCAGCACATCTTGTGGGCAAAACAAATTATAGGCCAAAAGTTTTGTGGCTAGGATGATGTCCTAGTCCCACCATTGGAAGCCTTACTTGGTTGCAGAAGATAGCCAGTTTCTTATTTATTCTTTGAGAATTTCATACATGTATACAATGTTGTTGGATCATATCAACCCCCCTCACACTCTCTCCAACTCCTCCTGGGTCTCCATATTTCTTTCTCAACTGCATGTCCTCTGAATTTATTTTATTTTTTATTTATTTAATTTATTTTTTGCTTTTGCTTTTGTTTCTTAACCTACTAAATCTGGCTAACCTATATGCATAACAGTGTAGGCCCAACCACTGGAGCATGGTTAGTCTACCAGGGACCACACTTCTAAAAACTGACACTCTCTCATCTATCAGCCTTTACTTGCTAGTATTTCAATTAGAACATGCTACTATCATTATGCTAAACACAGATTATATCAGCTGTCTTCTAAATATATATCTCTTTACCCACAGATTAATCCAGCCCCCAGTCCTGGGCAAAAAAGTTCGTTGACGCAGTAGATACCAGTTAGACTAGATACCAGACTAGAGACATCATACCTTAGTAAAATAGAAGAGGGCATCTGTGCAATGCTCAGCCCTTAGCCTTCTTTAAAGGGAACATTATTCTTCATGTTTCCATGACTTTTCATAAGTTCCCCCTCTCCTTAAGATAGTTTTGCCTTCTCTTCATGTGTCTGAAGAGTACCAGCGTACAGATAATTGATCTGTTTCAATTATTGTGTAATAATTGATTAATATAAAATACAAAAGGTATATCATTGAATTTGTATTTTTAAGAATTTTTATAAAGAGAGTTTTAAATCCAGAGAATAATATGTCAGACTCCGATGTCATGATGGGGAAATAACTAGTTAGGCTATAGAAGACTAGCCAGAGAATTATATATTGTTTCAAGTCCAAATGCTACTGACTCTGATCTTGATATGTGAGTTTTCCAGAGTCACATAACTTTATAGCTTAGAGGAAAAAAAATATGCAAGCAGGATTTTATTGCAATGTAATTGGAGATTCAATCATTGAGCAAATCAAATCTGTGAGCTAGCTTTTCATATTTGTGTCTATAGATATGGAAACGCAAAAGTGGGTTTTAATAAAGAGACTAAAAAAGTAAAAACAAAAAATAAGATCCCCACATAGGGTTTGGAATGATGATAAACTTGAATAGCTGTGTGTTCAAGGAATACAAGGTAATTGTGTTCATTTAATGCACAACAAGTTCATTTTTCTAAAATAGATAAACCCAAATATTCAAGTACCAAAGATCTTTGCATCTGTATGACACACGATAAGGGGATTAGAACTAGGATGAACCTGCATGCTTTTAGAATGGAGGCAAGCTGTCACTGTTTCTAGACCACTAGTAGGTAGCATGTGTCACGTGGCAGGTAGATCAATCCTGCTCCAATGCTCATAATATCTAATGCTATAAAGAACATATAGAAGTTTTATAAACCATCTAATCTGTAAAATTTTCAATGAGGATTAAAAAAGCAGTCAGGAAAATGAAGACCATGCAGTATGCATTTGATCATGCTCAAATTGCTCCTGAAACATACTTTGATGGTCAAGGATGCTAATAAAATGTATGGTGACATCAATGACAACCATTATTTATACCACATAAGAAAAATAATGAGGAAAGATAATGGGAGGGGGATCAGAGGTTTAGTAATAAAGATAGATCATTTAATTGTATATAATTTTAATAGTTTGAAATGTTGTCATAGCCACGTGATGTTCTTTATCTGTTATGGATGAAGATCAGAATATAGATTCAAGTTTTTGCTCTAATGAAAAGGATTGACATCCAGAAAAGAATGTTGCCTTGAATTATAATTCAGCCTCAGGGAGGTCTTGGTCTGAGAAGAAGGTTAAACAATGATTAATATTGAAATGATTAATCATCTGCCTCTGGCTACTTTCCCAATTCCCATTCCACGCTCAAATATCAGGCAGGCAAGGCTCCTGTCTCCCAAGCTCTTAGTCTTGAAATCAATTTGCCCACAGATCCATTCAACTTAAAAATGGGTATACAGACCTACTTTGCAAATGTTTGTTAAATCCAGTCTCTATGTATATGGAGGTCTATTGAATTCTACTCATAGCATAGTTGGCTTTAAGTATCAACTATTCCATATCACTTGACACATTTTTGTTCAATGACAGATGCTGACAACCACTGAGCATCTTCTATTAGACTATCTCTACTTGGGGGTTAAGTAGGTGCTTTTGCCTGATTGACTTAAGGGATGCTATCTATGATAATGAGAAGTAGTTTGGGTATGCCAATGGAAATATTTTTAAAAGAGATTAGCATTCCAGTCAGCACACCTAGCAAAATATCATTCCAAACAATAAAAGCAAACATCTCTTCCACTGGGGTCCAAAGTAGAACAAAATGGTTGAAAAAATTGAGACAACTTATTAAGTTTTAGTTGAGACACCTATTTCTCCTGACCATGGATGTCAGTGTCCTAGATTTTCAGGCCTTTGGGCTCTGTCTAAATTCTACCCCTTGCTTTGCTAGGACTTCAATTACAGATGGCAGATCATGGGACTTCTAATTGGTTTTAGTTCTCTAGAGAGTCCTGACTAATATACTCGATTATTGCTCTCAATTAATAACATGAAATGTAAGTTTAGGGAATTAACAGACAGAGTAAAGATCACACAGTGATCACAGGAAGCATGACCCAGGCCCAGTCTGTTATATTTCCAAGGCCAGTTCTGCCAACACCGCATAATGTTGCCACAATTAATTAAAGCTATCGCTCTCCTTAGCTATTATCATTTTAGAGTCATTGAGTTGTGATATGTGGAAATGGTACAAGTGTCCACACAATCATTTTGCCTTTTTTTACACCCCATGTGTTTGATCATTGTCTATAGGCAGAGCTAAAACCCTGACCCTTCACCCATCCAAGCCTGTTTCCTTGTAGCACCCTTGTATAGAATATTCAGACTGCTTTAGAACATGTATCTTCCCTGACTCCTTCTGGCTTTCATATTTTGCATTCTTTGTGTTCATATGATAAAGATAACAATTCTAGTAACAAGGTTAATTCATAGATTTGCTTTCCTCTCTGCTGTGTTTCTGAATTCTAGAACTCTAACCCAAGCTTGTCGTAGTCTGTAGCCATATGAGGTCCTTTTCTTTTTTCTCCCACACAAAGGCACTTGAACCTTGACTCTGGGCCCAAACTGTTTCATATTCCCCTTGGACTGGAGTCTTGTTTTATTCTTTCCCTTTTGCTGTAAGAGTGACTCCCTCCCAGAGCTGCAGATCTTGGGTATCATATTAATTAAATTTTAATATGTGTTATTATAGTCACTATTATTATCATTACTGCTTTTAATAATGTTCTTTTTGGAAGTTTTTGGAAGCCTCTCAAGCAATGACATTTGGCTCTGAGGATAATGGATCCTTTTGTACACAGGCTTGCAGACTCCATGCCTGCTGTTTTCCTTACAGAGAGAGGTTTTTCTGATATTGGGAAGCTGTAGGAGCTGTGAATCTCTATGAGCCTTGGTTGTACTTTCTAAAGTGAACCAAACCCTTTGGGTACCAATATGCAAAGACTCAGCTATTGGTTCATTTGTTGTTTTAGTACAAGTGGGTTATTCATTGGTAGAACAATAGTGTGTGTGTGTGTGTGTGTGTGTGTGTGTGTACGCACGCACGCACGCACGCTCGTGTCTATGTGTGTGTAAATAATGTTGTCTAAGAGATGTGACAAATGAGGACAATATATTGAACTTCATTAGTTTCCTGTCATAACATATTTAAGTGATAAGATATAAAAAGCAGGTACATGAGCTTTAGGGCTGAGATTTTCAGGTGTTATAGACAGTGTTCAGAAACAGAGAGCATTGCAAAGAGACTTTTTAACACATGTGTGAGCCCAGAGTGTGAAAATGAGAAGATATTCTAGTCTTGATTCCATTGGAGGTGGGTAAACCAGTAGGCAACTGATGAGAGCTGCCATGGTGAGATGTCACTGAGAATATACAAAGCAAATCATGTCTAGAAATACTGCAAGCTATTGATCTCATATCACTCACAGTATAGCAGAGGCAGCAAGGCTAAACATGTGTGATGCTCTACGTACTTCCCCCCTCCCAAAAAAGCATGATTGTATTTTGGAGATTTGAAATATCACTAACCATAGTATTTGGAGACTTATCTGAAGTTCACTGAACTAGATCAGAAAAATCCAGCTGTGTACCTAGAGTTGGAACTATATAAGATTGGATTAGAGCATGCCACTTTGGACCCTTAGGAACTGATGTAGATTGCCACACATTTCAAAGACCCAGAACATCAAGCCAGAAGAAGCAATGAGAGAATAGCAGTGAGGCCACCAAGTTGTTTTCTAGACAGAAGAGACCCATGCAGGTTGCTGGATAGTCTCCAGGACACTTGGGAAAGGAGACCATATTCAAAGTGGAGGTGGGAAAACTAGAAAACTCTCTGGTCTGCAGAAAATACCATATTCCCTTTCATCAAGTGCTAAGTGGTTAAGGATGGAATCAAGGTCATGGGGTTTTTTGGCAGGCAGCAACAGGGCAAGTATCTAGCTCAACTGATTTTATTGCTTTGACTTTTTATATATTTTCTCGTTTTTATCAAATAGAACTTGCTTGGCCCAAAAATAACCTGGCTTTTCCAACCCTGAGGGTCTGAGAAAAACAGCAGCTATAGCAGAAATCTATGAAGTCCAATATGCAAAAAGCCACATATTTTCAGGAGCCTGAGAGTTCTTAAAATAAACTCCCAATATACTTCCACAAAATAGAAAACTTTTATTTATTTATTTATTTATTTATTTATTTATTTATTTATTTGCATGTTGAACCTAATATGTAGAAAACAAATATGGGTAAACATCTTTTGCTTCAGTTCACCACTAAGTTGTTGTGGAATTTAAAGTCAAAATTGTTCTCTGCTGCTTTTCTCTTAACTGAAAGTCCCAAGAGGACCATCTGGTATACACTGAATGCTGGTATGTTTGCATTCATTCTGTATATGCTTCTGCTGTCCAGCACAAATTCTTCTAAAGCACTTTGCTGCGTATTATCTACTGGGCTATCTCATTGCTAGGGAGAAGTCTCTATTCATATTCTACAGTAGTGACACTAAAATTCTGTGTGCTAAAGTCTATAAAACATAGTACAGGCTGGGGTTTAAATATGCTCTGTCTGCTCCCAAGTCCTATGCTTGCTTTGTCATGAACGACACCTTCTTCTCAAATGTAAGCATCTGAATGCCATCTTCCCTAAATAGTCATGTTTTCTTGGGGTGTAAGGACTGTGTGCAGATATACATTCAGAGGTCTATCAGATACATTGGGTCAGATTCACTTGCCTATTCAAGCAGTAAAATCATGGAAACAGTTACTTGTCACAAAGCTTCTGAAGACTGCAAGAAGCTTGTAATTTGAATAAATTCTTGAAGTTTAGTTTCAGTCTCTCATACAATTTTCCTGCAGCTATTCAATTATTCAAAAACACAAAATATTGTCCATCTTACCATAGGTAGGCACTTCTACACCATTGATTTTGTCAAATCCTTGCCTAAACTAATGAAATGAGTATTCATACAAGGGGACTACTGGTGATATATTTTATATATTCAACCTGACTTCTGTATATATTTTTCACAAGGACATGAGCATTTGGATAATATAAATATGAATCTAGTGATGTACTCTAGGAAAAAGTCATGTCAATGAAGCAAAAGACCAGTTTACATGCTTCCTCCCATTAAGGCATACCTGACACATGGCCTTTCCATTCACATTCTTCTGGTGGCTCCATATTCACTTTAAGACTGATTAAAATGCATTCCTCTTCACCTCTTTTGTGTGGTATACATCTAATATATTAATTATCAAAGATAGAGTCTTGAATATTAGAAGGCATATTTGGAAAATCAGATGTAAATTGGGACTTTGCAGCACATGAAATCTCTTCCTATGAACAAGCAGGTAAATGTGAAGACAGTATACTGCTAGAATATTTGCTGACTAAGCACACAGATGAAACCAGCACTGCCAGGAATCTGTGTGTGCATTATTTACAAGACATCTAGGGATCATCTTAAAATACAAGGATAAAGTAATAGACTCCAGTTCTGAGGCAGGACTTAGGGTATTCAATGGTCTCAAATTGTCATATTCTAGATGGTAGCAGCTATATCTCTATTTTGGAGAAAGCTTCCCTTTTATGAGCCTAGAAGATTGATAAATGATAATTATAGAATAATTTTAGCATGAAAATCAACAAGTAACAACACAATGAAACCAACAAGAACAAGGGGAAGCTTATATAACATATAGGTATGTTATATAGAAATAACATATTCAATCCACCAAGGCTTACTAACAATGGAATTTTGAGATACTAAATAAACTAGTATAAAATATTTAAAGAAAAATGTCATCATCATGGAGATGAGCAAAATAAGACAATGTCAGGAATAGGGGACAGATATAAATATGTCTAGAATAAAATAACTGCAGAAGAAAGGAACTCAGTGGATGGTTACACCACCATAAGCATATGAACTCAAGTGCTTATCAGCTCTCCTCTGTTACAGATAAAGTAATTGTTAAGGGACAGTTTTAAGCCTTAAATGCATAAAAATAAGATACATGAGCTAGAATACATGCCACTTTGAGTCTTCCTTTCACATGAACCTTTAATGTGGCTTCCTTTTTCTGTAGTGAAACTTCTCACCTAACTAAATAGTCATCTTTCAGCATGTACATGGGATTTGTGCTTGATCCACACATGGAAACCAACATCTAGTCACACTCAAATCCCTTAAATAAAAGGATAATGGCTCTTGGAAACTTACCACCCAGCTGTTCCTATTCATCGTCTCTCTTCCTCTCTCCCTTCCTCTCTCTGCTCTCTCCCCTCTCCCATAACATCTAACCCCTAACCCTAGCCCCCAACCCATAACCCATAACCCATAATCCATAACCTATAACCCATAACCCTATCCCTAACCCTCCCTCTCCCTTCTCCCTCTCCCTTCTTCCTCCTCCCCCTCCTCCACCCCTCCTCCTCCCCCTCCCCCTCTCCTCTTAGCCCAAACCTATAATAAAACTCTGTATTGTGGCTCAAGGGATGATTTGCAATTAGGAGTACTTGCTGCTTTTGCTTTTGGTTCAATTTCCAGCACCCATAAGGTGGCTTGCAACTACCCATAACTCCATAGCATCAGATTCATGGGATCCAATGACCTCTTATAACCTTTGGGTTCTTACATATATGTGGTCTACATATATTCAGTTGCACACATGCATTAAATAGATAGATAAATACATTAAAGAATTCATATTAATGTAGGGTGGTTGTAGTGGCCTGCCTATAATATCATTGCTCAGGAGGCAGAAACAGGGGATTCCTAGAGCAAGCTGGGCAGCTAGACTACACAACTTGGACAGCTCTGGGTTCAGTGAAAACTACCTCACTATATAATGTGGAGAAAAATCAAATAAGACATCCAAGATCAGCCTCTTGTCTCTATATACATGTGCACGCATACAAATATGTTCACACACAAAAAAGCATACACATACAAACGCATAACTCACACACATATGCACATGCAAAAACCTGTAGCAAAGTTTTTTATTTGTAAACTCAAAGGCAAAGTACTTCTATGTAACCTACCTACCTACCTCATCTTGTACTCTAAGTCATCTTTAAATTACCGATAATAACGGCTAAGGTATAAATGTTGTTTATTTAAATATTATGCTGCATTGTTCAAGAAATGATAGTAAGGAAAATATTTTGTGTGTTTATTAACTGTTTAATAGCTTTTGAGACAGTATGGTTATATAGCCAAAGCTAGCCTGAAACTCATAATTCTCCTGCCTCAGCATCCAGAGTACTGGAACTACAGGTATGTGCCCCCATGCCTATTTTTTCTCTGAATGTTTTAAGTCCACAGCTACTTGAATCCATATATGCAAAACCTATTGACACAAGAGCCAACTGTACAAAGTGCTCTAGGCAAGGAGCAAGAACATACTGATTTTTATCAAAATTATTTCCCTAGTCCAAAAATAGTCCAAGTTTGTTCAGCTATCCTTGGCAGGCAGAAGGATGGACATATGTTTTTAAAAGTGGCTTGTGGGAGGGGAAGAGGTCATTAGGAGGCATCCCACTTAGGAATTTAAGGGGAAAATAACTTATTTATCACAAGAGGAGACAGTTGTACTTCTGCATGGCCTTAAGCTCTGCTTTTCTTCTGGGTTCCTATTAGCTTCAGATTTACTGTGGGGAGATGTACCAGCCCCAAATCAGCCAAGATAAGAGGATGCCTGGTGAGAAATGAACAAGAAAGACAGGAAGCAACAAAGAGGGCCAGAGAAAGATTAGGAGAAAATGCTGTCCTAGCAGCCATAAATAAATCATTTGCTAAAAAGGATATTTGGCTAAATTGCCTCCAAGTGTATATTCCCAGTGGGCATTTTTTATCAGGAAATGCAGAGCATCTTAAAAAGATTCAGCAATGGCGACTCTGCTGCCTGGGAACCTAGGAGTTACAAAGGATGGAGTTTTGTGCTACCAATGTATGGCTGTGGCTCCAATCATACTTTGTGAATTACTAACTGAGTGACCTTATGCCACAATTGAATCCAAGGCTCTTTCCTTTTCATTATCACCTGTAACCTGGAGCACACAAATTCCACTGCTCAGAGGTGTTTGGGGGTTAAGGCAAGTGAGCCTGGCTCCTGGCAGGTGAACAAATACCATTGTTCTCCCTACATTTTGTTCTGATTTAGTGTCATATCAGACATTGTTTTATCAACAGGGGCTGCAGAATTTTTACAAAAACTTGTTATCAACTATCAAGGCAAAGTAGTGACTTTGAAATGCAGCTGAAACCCTGAAACTGAGGACCCAGATCCCAAATTCCCAAGACCAATATCTTCTTCCTGTCTCCTGGGAAACTGTCCATTTGTTCCAAATGTGTCTGTCTCCACAGCCCAATTCTTGTCAGTAGAGTGCAAGTAGAAATAACTACTCAAACAATCCTGGTATCTACTACATACTAGATCTAAGTTTATTAATAGGCTATTAAGGTCTTCACCCAAATCATGTGTGCTTGTAACACTATATATTCTACAAAAGACATTGACAGTGGTTACAGTGTTCTTTGTGAACTAAGTCACAATAATCTTTGTTTTGTAGAGGGTAGTCAGGATAAGTATCAGTAGCAATTGTAGAGAAGGAAAAGACCTGCAGATCTAGACCAATTCACATGGATTATGACAGTCACTAAACAAAATGAATCATTTGAGGATATGCTACTAAAGTGCAGTTCTGAAACTGGAGTCTTCTATATTTCCATGCACCTCTGGCTCCATGGATCTTCACATTTCCAGGCATCCACTCTTCCCTCAAAGATAACAATGAAGCCAGGGTTTGACTCCATCATAGCTTAGCGTCTCCTGGCTGTCCTGTACATCCTCAGTGCCTTGTCTATATCTGGTCCATATAAGCCATTCAGTAAATACTGGTTGAATAAATGAGGCTATCTGAACCTTGAAATAATTCTAATAACAAGCCAGCACCAATCATTAGCTAACTATATCTTAATTCTGGAAAGTTAGACTGAACACTAGAAGATAAAATACTCAAATTAACCCGATTGCCCAAGAATGCCAAAAATTGGCATCTGGTGTTCAGACAAAGCATAAAAACATTTTATTGTCCAGCTTAAAAGCCACGTATCTCCTCTGGATATTTTCATTTTACTCCCTTGCATAATCATTTCATGGGTCCCTTTCTTCTTCTCTGTCCTTACTCTGTCCCACTCACATCTGTAAATTGGAGTAATAGAAATTCTAGTTCCAAGTTACTAGGATTTTATTTTATTTAGGTACTATATTTGTGATAATGTCTGACATGTAATCAACACTGCAACTAAAGTGAAATTTTGTCATTATTTCGATCATATTTCACCTTTGCTACAATTTTAGCAGATGAGCAATGATTAAATCAATGGCAATTGAAATGTCTAGCTTTGGATGGAGAGCTTCTGAGTATATAGTCCATGCTAATCCATTTTCCTGCACTGGAAAAGAAGCCAAATAAACCTTCACTGAGGCAGAAAAGGAAATAAGAAGAGCCAATATTCTCCTACAAAACATACTCTCATTCAGTTGGAAAGGCAAAGACAACTTTCATGTCTTTACAATTAAAGTGGGAAATGGCCCGTTGAGAGCAAGGGTGAGTAGACCATCTAACCTCTAGTTTTTATGTATCCAAGTGTCACACTCAGATCCAGGCAGGAGGACATGTCAGGAAGCTCAGATGTAGAAATTCAGAAACACGATTCTATAAACAGAGAAAGGCAAAGAGGGAAAATGGACTGTCCTCATTGGCAGGTATCAGGCCCAGCAACATGGAAAGGGACCAAGGCTCAGCATTATTAGAAAGACAGAAGCAATGCAAGGGTAAGCATCAGGGGACATGACCATGGTGGCTTAGTAACAAAAGGCATATTTTATTGATCATCTGTAATTTCCCAGGCCTTTTATACTATGATCCAATTTATTTCTGACAGCAGCTCCTTAGTATTTCTCTACAGTAGTCAAAGTTACTTGGGCTCAGAGAAGTTAGATAATTCCTCCTAAACTGTCAGCAAGTAGACAGGAGAGCCAGATTTTCAATGTCACTTCTGTTCTTTGCCAAACAAAGTAAGTGCTCTTTCCACAGCTTTTCTGGTTGTGTAAAAAAAAAAAAAAAAAAAAAAAAAAAAACTAGACACGCTGTTCAGAGCCTCACTTTCTCAATCTAAAGAGGTGATTCTCAACCTTCCTAATCTGCAACCTTTGAATACAGGTCCTCACACTGTGGTGTCCCCAGCCATAAAATTATTTCGTTGCTACTTCAGAACAGTAATTTTGCTACTTTTATGATGCATGATGTACATATCTGCTACTCAGGATATCGGATATGCAACTCCTATGAAAATATCATGCAACCCACCAAAGGGGTCGAGACACACAGGTTGAGAACCACTTGTCTAGAGTATCCTTAGGGCAGATTTGTGATTTAATATGACTACTGAATAGCTACTTCCTCTAAAACAGTTTGTGACCATTTTGACTAATATTCTGGTTTCTGGACTGGCTGCTTCTGTTGGATAAGCTTGCATCCCTATCATTTTAAATGCATGCACTTTACTTGCTTCTCAGAAGACAAAATCTCTGTCTTTCCATAATTACCCCTTCACCTTCCCCTCCTGCACCCAGCTCTTGGGAGCAAAGTCCTGCTCTTTTCTAAGTGCTTCTCTCTGAAGACACACACTAGACTATGCTTTACCAAGCACCATCCAAGCAGAGTTACAGAGTAATATGCTTGTCTAGGAAATGTTCCCATGGTATCTGTCACCAACAACACAGAAATTTATCACCAACAATATTCTTATTGTTCCTATTGGGAAATCCAAGTGTTTAGGTGAATTTTCTCAGACACAGCTAATTTCATGCAGAAAATGTGATTTGCCATTGGCTCATACTTTTGGCAATGTAGCCAGATGACTAGTGGAAATGAACTTTCATCTCAGGACAGGACAGGTCCATAGTGAAACCATAAGCCAAAATAAACCTTTTATTCTTTAAAGTATTTTTCAATCAGGTGTTTGTCATACTGATTAGAAATTGACTAATAAAAATCTTCACTTAGCATTTTTTAAAAATAAAGGAAATAAGATCATAATGCAAAGTTAATTCCATTTAAATTTCCAGTATCCCATTAAGTCAATAGAGCATTTTCATTTTGTAGACAGATATACTGGAAAAGAGAGAAGCCTTTTCATCAAGTGATATTTCTTGAAAATTGTATACATATAGACAATATAAGAATTATATTCACAAACTCCTATTTGCCATTAACTGTGCGTGTGCCTTTCTAACAGATTCTCTTATCTCAACAATTTAGTCACCTTACGTCTACTGGCCAGAAATCTCCAACTGGCATCTATTCTATCAAATAAATGTTTTGTAATGGATCCTTCTATCATCAAGCATGCAGAAGGTCCCCATCCCTTCCCAGAGAGGCAGATGCCAATCTCACAGAGCTTTCTTTATCCCCTTGGTTGGTGCTGTGACACCTCTCACTGAAACAGGGAACAAAGAATTAGCTGGTGGACGTTTAGTCATGCTTTGGTGGATAAATTAAATCAGGCTCAGAACATTGATCTTTGTCCCTTCCTTCACCAGCAGCCCCAGCAGCCCCAGCATCTCACCTTCACTTCCTATTAACTTACTCCACATTTCATGTTATGACAATAGTTAATAAATGAGATGCTATTAAAGCTATAAGAAATTAAAATTCTACTAACAATATGAGTAAGTTCAGTCTGGCAAATATCTTTTAGCCTTGAAAGAAACTTACCAGAAAAATTCTACCAAGTCCAACAAGATTTCTGACTCACAGTAAGGAAAAAGTGCTGTTTAAGGCACACCTTCTTATACAGTGGGTATCCAGTGTGGAGTTTGCAAAACATTTGTGACAAACTTGTACTAGGTTTCTGAACCCAAGGACCATGATGTAATTGAAAGCTGAAACATGATGAGTCTAAGGTGTCTCTGACAATAATTACCTGTGTTGCATTCGCACTTCACTGAAGCCCTAGTCTGAGCACATGGCACACTCACTCTGTATCGGATACTGCCACACACTCCAAGGCCATTGCCCATAGCCAAAATGTCTCAGCTCAATTTGAGCCTCTTATGTTTTCATTAAACATATGAATTTTCTGTTCTTGCAGAAATATCACAATTTACTTATGAAAACATAAATTTTTCAATATTTTCCTACCATCATCCTTGAACATGCAAGTATCAAATTACAATTTGTATCTAATGTAAACAAATACATTTTTCATGGTATTGTACTGGATCATTTGCCTTTAAAAGTTGTATTTGCATTGTTGATTTTAGTTTCATTTGCAAAAGATCATTAAGTGAATTTGACTTTGGGTTAGGAAAGAATTTGCAGCAACTTCTGAAATGAGGTTAAATATACGTCTGCCATTTTGTACCATGTATTTATACAAAACAGTATTCTCAGCAATTATAAAATCAAACTATTGATTAGCTCTGGAAAATGTTGCAAAAACTATGTGCTGCAGTATCAAATATTCATCCTAGACATAATTCATTATATTAAATAAACAAGCACATCCATCTTCCCAGTATGAAAGGTGAACATTTTAATTATCAATTAAGTGTATGTTTAGCAAGGAATTGTTTTAATAAATTTCTTTCTGATACATTAACTGCAAATGTTTAATTTGCATATCATTTGAGTGCATATCAAACACTATATATGTGTATATAATAGATAAGAAGATCCTTATGATTGATAACTGAAAGAGGTTACAAGTGAAAAAGTTTATAAAGTCATAGTTCAGATTCTGGATGTGTGATAATTTGGTAAGTACCAGAAGAAAATTAAAACAGCCTTTATATGTGGCAGTGACCCCAGTCTGTAGAATACATCCATCCAGAAAATGAGGAGTTGAGGTGTCTTACTATCAATGGCACTGTTTTATGAATCCTGGAATAAAAAGGCCATGATAAGTTATCCTAAATGGTCCAGTTGCCACAGATGAAATGTTTGCATCATGATTACAAGATTCCTAATCAATTTTAAGCTACATCTGTAGCCCAATGACTTCAAGGTCCTGCTGCCAGGAGTCCAACAGGCGAAGAAAATAGTCAACATCTTGGCAGCAGTAATTGGCTCTGATTGCCAGAAGTCACTGGGCATGTCTTACATATGGAAACAGGATTGGAAAATTCTTAGGAACCTACGTGCCACACTAGGAAGCCTCTTGATATTTAAACTACCCAATTGTGACAGTAAATAGACAAGTTCTGCAGCAACATCACAAGAAATGTATGGCCACCAATAGCTGTAGGGATAAGGATGTGTTAGCATGACAGCTGTCAGATGGAAGACTGGAGGTGAAGAACCAGAACTGCCAGAAAAGTTTGGAGATGGTCTCAAAACCAGTTAGAGTGGAGTTTTCTAATATTGCCATGAAAAAGAAGGTAACAAGAATCCTCCAGGAGTCCTTCCTCAACAAGACACAAATGCTACGTAAAGCATATGGATCAGGGTGTTTCAGTACGTGTTCCAAATCTCATATGCCACCCAAATCCTAATGGTAGCAAGACACTCATTCCACTAAGTATGTATTTTAATTTTTTGGTTCTCATACCTAAAAGTCCAACTAAAGTCATTCCTTCATCTTCCCAAAGGTCACTCATAGCCAAAAACTTGGTCTTGAGTTCTGGACAAGTTTCCAAACATTAATTAGTACTTCCAGGGCTTCCGGTTGATTAGCTGTTCAAACTGTCTCACTGGTCTCTCACTTCTCTGCTCTACCATAGATTCCCAACCTTTTTAGAGAAGTTGCTCTTCTTTAAAGTATCAGATTTAAACTAACCATATTCAAATCCCACAGGACCAACAAACCAAACCATGGAATTCCACATGTCTTAGTTAGGTTCACTATTGCTGGGCTAAACACCGTGACCGAAAGCAACTTGGGGAGGAAAGGGCTTATTTGGCTTACATTTCCGAATAATAGTTTATCATCGAAGGAAGTCAGGACAGGAATTCAAATAGGACAGGAACCCGGAGGCAGCAGCTCATGCAGAGACCACAGACTGGTTCTTCTTACTAGCTTCCTCAGCTGCTTTCTTGCAGAACCCAGAACCAAAAGCCCAGGGATGGAATGACCAACAATGGGTTGGTCCCTCCCCCATCAATCACTAATTAACAAAATGCCTTACAGCTGGATCTTATGAAGGCATTTTCTCAATTACAGTTCCTTCAGGTAACTCTAGCTTGTGTCAGGTTGGCATAAGACTAAGGAGAACACTATATTCTAATGGAAGGCATCAGATTTTTGAGATAGTTAAGCCTAAGTTAACACTAGCTCCTAACTTCTGTGACTTTGGGAGAAATTATTAACTTATACACAAACAAAAGATGTGGGAACAATCCATTAAGTGAGAATGTGATGCTGTAGGATGCTAGGATTCTTGTCCCATCTTATTGTGGGAGGCAGGAGTTCTTTCACAGGCGTACAATCTGAATGTCTTTCTGCTAAATGCTTGAGACAAAAAAAAAAATGTTGTTGATTTAGAGTTTCCGGTTTGGGAAACTTTGTAGAAGGCTTCACCAGTTGAGTATTCTTCATTCAAAAATCCAAAATTCTCCAAAAATCTAGAACTTTTGGAATGTGACCTGGGAGGTTTAAAAGCTTGCAGTTTTATAGTTTAAGATTAAGAATACACAGCCAGTACTGAATTTCTGAAATAACCTCCCATTATCAGCAAAGATCATAAAAGTTTGACATCATCTCAATCTTTCACCATTTGATTTCCAAGATGTAGATGTGGGAGGGCAGAGGCAAGAAGGACACAGAGTTTCTTCATTTAGATCAAAGATAAAGTAGGATTTTGATCTTTCTGGTGCTGCTGACAAGTTCCAGCCAGCATCACTTGCCTCAAAGTAGTTCATGTCATCATTGTGAAAATGATTTTAGAGTTTTCCATCAGGAGGTCAGAACAGGCATTTCAGAAAGATGGTGAGGATGGGAAGCCATGAGCAAATGTCAAACTTCCCCCAAGCCCTCACTCCCTCCTTAACTGCTATTACCCAACACACTTGGCTGCTCCAGGCTCCTTGTTGTGTACCCCCTCCATCTTCCCCCACCTACTGTAGCATATTTTTGGAGACAGATCAAGTTGTTTCAACATTGCAATAATTAAAGAGCAATCACTGAGAAAAAGCAAACAAATTAAATCCAAATGCATGTGGGATGTGGCACATTAGGAGTCTGTTTCTAGCTGGCAGACACAAAATTAGTTTTGAAGTTACAAGAATGTGTTTCCCTTGGTTCTCTTTCCACCCCCAAAGATCTGAGAATCTTCATACAAGAGTTGCATTTGCCCTGTAGAAAAAAAGATCCCATGACAGATGCTAGTAAAGCACCAAATGAAGTCACCAGCCTAATCATGCCATCCAGCCATGAGATAAGCATAAGGGTAGAAATGTTGTTTGCAAAAAATCAGACTCAGCCAAAATACACAAGATGAAGCCATGTGATCTATTAAAAAGGACACCCAAGGAAATTAGAAGAGCTAGAAACAGCACATAGGAACACAAACGGCCAGAGCTAGGCTCAGGAAGAAGCTGCCCTTAAAGCTTGATTTTACTCATGTAAAAGCTTTTTTTTGTCCAACTAAGCATTTGCTACATTTGACAGTTCTGACATTGACCTAATAAGAGATTGGTTTATGAAGTATGAGCTCCCAATTATGACAGAGAATTGGCCAAACTAATACTAATACACTAATAAAATTTAATTTTCTGTTTGTGTTGGTTTTAATTCACAAAATATTTGTCTAATTATCTTTAAAATTTGAATAGAAAAATCAAAATTCATTTGATGGAAGAGAAATAGAAACATAGTAATTAATTCTCTGATGTATTGCATTTGAGTCTCCATAGCTTGATTGAATTTAAAGAGAACCAAGAATACCCAACCAATGTTAGTTGAAATTCTAATGAATCTTATATTTTTATTCCTTCTTTTAATTAAAACCGAAATGAATTTTCTAACAGTAAGAAAAAAAAAATCATTACCAGTAGTAAATAACCAGAGACCGATAGTTAAATTTGCAGTCCTGACTTTTGAAAGGTACCACCACTGACTTCCCCATGAGAACAAAGACTCATGCAAGAATGTGAAAAAGAAGCCAGAACTGCCCTTCTTGTATACCTGTTTTCTTTAGTAGAAGATAATATCCCCCTCTCTCTCCCCATGTGTGTGTGTGTCCATCTCTCTCCATCTCTTCCTTTTCTTCCTTTCCTTCTTTTCTACCTCCCTTACTCCACCACTAATAGCATGAACAAATAGTAATTATAACAGTGTTAGAGGTAATCTTGGCTAAAGAGATCAAGTATGACTCTTACAACTGCACAAACAGTGAAAAGAAGCACATTTATGTGAATAACAATAAAGAAAAGAATCACCTACTTCTTTTGAAAAGATATCCTATAGCATAATTGTATGTGTAAGTTTATAATTCCTCTTCAATGATGTACCTCATTTGGACATCAAAAAAGACAATGCTGTGCCTTCAATGGCTCTCACAAACTCAAACATACAGTAAACCTTTAATAATAACAAATGAAAGCTTTACAGATCTCAAGCTTCATTGTAATAATAATAATTTATGACTGATGTTAATAAGGAGATCTTTGCTAAGTTTCCCTTAAAGGAATTTTATGTGAGTTGGACTTGGCAACAAATGTAAATGGGACAGGTTAAAGGAAACTATCTTTCATTTTCTATAAGTTAGAAGGAGGCATAATGATGAAGTAATCTTCAACTCTACATCTTGTAAAGATTGGGATTTAGACTGTGGTTTGAAAGATATTAGGTAGCTCTGCTCATGGGACTGTGCTGTGGTGGAGCTGCTCCCTGTACCTCAACCTACATTCTCCTCTTCCTCCCATCACATAAAACATCCATGATCATAGGCAGATTCATAATCACCTTCACAAAAGACATAATTTCCCAACTTTCTCCTCATCTGTGTGTGGCTTTATGATCAAGCTCTCAGCAGAGAGAATAATGAAGATGAGCCACTGTTGTGGGTTAGGTTCTGCCTTTAGGAAGGGGGAAACTGAATCCTATGCCATCCCCCAATATTTCTGCCCATCTATCCTCACATCCTATGGGCAGACTAGATTTTAGAAAGCCTCAATCTATGCAGAGCAATACAATCCATTCCTGACCCAGAGCCTGCTGCTGGAAATAGCTTTCATTCTACCTACAGATACTTCTGTTACTTAAGTCCAGTCTCCAGCAAGGACATCTCCTTCCTCAATCCTTTACACTCTTAGCTTCTAGAAGATGCTCTTTACATTCTCACCACAGCCGCCAGTGGCTCTCTTTTGGTCCTTACTCATGTACCTCAGGAGTTAGTATTCTCTTGTTATCTAAACCTTATTTTGCACTTTACATGGATTCCATAAGTAATCCACATTGGTAGTTGACTTGGTTGCCATCTTAATTCCTGGAGAGTTCATTTCACTGCCTTTAGTCCCTCCCTGTTCCTAACCTATTGACAGAATGGTTGCTGAAAGGCTCGTGTCAATATGGCTGTCCCACAAGCACACATCATCCATGAGCAATCCACCATGCCGACCACTCCTCCCACTTGGAACCTTCCGTTTTGTTTTTTGAGACACTTGAACCCTTTGTCCCTGGGACAGGGAAACAAGACTGGAAGCAAGGTCACCTAGGCAGGTCCTGAAAGAGTGTAAGAAATAAGGAAATGGTGTGGTGCACAAACGTTAGATACAAAGTTAGTCTTTGAATCTTTGATGGTAGGTAAACTTCCTTAGCATAAGAAAAAATGGGCTATCTGGCTAAACTTAGGATCAACTCCCATTGGCTTGCTGGATTTCTCAGTCACAAATGGTCCCTGGTTATCTGCCCTCTCACTTTCCTTGAAAAGATTTACACACACATACACCATTAACTGTCACTGATTCCAGCCACTGACCTCCACACACCATTATGGTCTATCAGCTTCACAAATTGCTTTATGTAACAACAGTACTTACAGACAGCTTATAGGTTTACCATTTGTCTTAAATCCTGGATTTGTTTCAGGCCCATCAGCAGTATGCCTGAGGCAGCAGAAATTTTCTAACCATCAGGCATAAATGAACTCCTGTCTGCTTAGCATTTTACTTTCCTTGCATGAAGAGAAACTCTAGTCCAGATCAATGGCCCGCTTTCCAGAGCTGACATTTTCCTTGGTCCTCTTTCCATCAGATAAGAGAAGAACAAATGGCAAACAGCACCCACAGAAGCATCTCAGCAATGCTCAAAACATGAGACCCCAGAGAACTCATCAAGGTTATCTGCTCGTTGCTCACTGTCCCTTTTATTCTCAGATGTCTTGGAGAGTACTTTCTCTTTTAGCAGAAAATGACTTTCCTTAATTGACAGTTTACCTTGGACAGACCTCAAACCTAGAGTCTATCCAGTGACTATTCCCTATGGTGAGTTGTCACTGTTTCAATTGTTTTGGGTTAGAGTTGTGGCAAGACAAGTCAAGATTCTCAGGAAATATGCTCTAGAACTAAGGGCACAATATTTTACATTGCCTAGATCTTAGATGTTCTCATTCCACACTAATCCGTTTTAAGTTGAGAAATTTGTATTATTATTGAAAAATAGCAACAAAAGATATGCAATTGTGAAAATTTCCAGAAGCTCTAAATGGGAAGCTGATTTCTGCCTACCAGCTTTGGGCGCTGATCTGCAGCACAACATAGGAATGCCCATGGTGCCCTTCTACTCCAGGCTCCAGAGATAAGGACAACATCATCCTGCAGCATTGAGTCCCACAAGCATAGCAACTTCAGTCACTGCCTCATGGTGATAGGAGTGATGAGAACAATGGCATGGACTTGCCAAGGACTGAGGGAGTGTATCTTCAAAAAGCAACTAACACAGTGCTTGGCTGATAGAGAGCTATGAACACAGGGCAATCAACACAAACATTAGAATTCCTTTATATTTGCTTTATCTTAAAGGTTCTAGAGGTAATTCCAGTGAGGATACTTCAGAAAAAAAAATACACAATACACTTTCATACTCGTATGTGCAAACACAGACAGACAGACAGACAGACAGGCAAGCAGGCAGACAGGCAGGCAGACAGATATAATTTATAAGTAATCATTACACCATTTCAATTTTTTATAGCTAGTTGACAGTAAGATTCTGGGAAACTTTAAGATTTCTTGACACAAATACAAGGATTTTCTTCCCACCACGGGCCCAGATTAATGCTCAGGAGCAACAGTTCATTCATTCAAGCTTATCACTTCAAAAAAGAATACAGGAAGGGAGAGAAGGAGTAAGTGAGGAAGGGAGGAGGAAGGCAGGGAGGAAGGGAGGGAATGAGGGAGGGAAGAAGGAGAAGACACATAGGAAGGATGTGGGGGAGAGGAGAGACAGGAAGGAAACACTCTTCTTTTGTAAAGAATTGGATACACAACCCTCTTCATGGTGAGATGCACTGGAGATTAAAGAAGCAACTGTCCTTCATAAGTCACACTCAGGCATGTTGAAAAATAATGTGTTATTATCTAGTGCAAAGAAAGGAGAGTAATTTATAGCCATCCATGAATACTTAGTCATTAGGCATTGCAACTTTACTCATATTAACTCAGACAAAATAAATCGTCTGTGTAAGTTCAAAGCAGGCTTCCACATGGCATCAAGACAATGAGTCAACAAGGGCAACATGAGGATATCTGTGTAATGCGATTATTAATGAGCAGTACTTCTCCCTCTGCCCTTCCCCAGAATCCAGACCAAATCAACAGCATCCCAGAAACAACATAGCAAGACTACATTTTATAACCAGCAATTAGATTTGACTATGATTCCAAACACATTAATTACTCCTAAAAGGCCCCAGGTTGTCTTTCTGCTAATTTTCCAATGGCTACATTCACTAGTATGTGACAGGTCTGGTAAAACTTCATTAGTTGAGAATGCCCAAGGGAAAGAGCTGGAGTTAGTGAAGTAACATTTAGGATCCAGGAAATACCCACTGCACTTCTGTGAACACAGGAAAATAGATGCGAGTTGGCAAAAGCTTCATGTGAGTCACTGTGTTATTAAAGGAAAAGGGAAAAGTATTACTTTTACCTGAAGACTGTTTTTCGATAGAATTTTTTAGATCTGATATAATAAAAACAGAAGGATTTTATTTTTAATGACCAACATAGCAAATGCTTGCAAATGCCATTTCACATAAACTAGAAGCCCGTTTTTCTATTTAATTGTGTTTCTCTTTTATATTAACTTCTATTTTTTTAATGTTCTCTATTCTGCTTAACAAATCCTTGAGTCTTGGATAACCTTTAGCCCAGTCTAAATTAGTTGTTATTTGACAATGTAGACTCCAAATTAACATGACCACAGTTCAGAATTCTCTTTTTGCTTTTTTATTTTTTTTAACTCTTATCTCTGCTGAGTTGTCATCATGTCATTAAGTCATGTGGGTCCTACTATTTCTATCCTATACTCTAAAGATTTATTATGATATATTTATTGTGCATCTTAAGAAAAGGCTCTATTCTTCTCACCCATTTATGGAACATTTTGTACTTAGAATCTCTAGATGAATATAGAGGCAATTGCTTACTATTTCTTTATAATATTCTTTCTCAAGATATGAGCATCTTCTTAGATGGCAGAGACAAGTTTTTATGTACCTTTGTTTATTTTCTACTTTTGCACACACTGTTGGCAGTGTCTGCTGCACTCAGGATGTAAGAATTCTGTCTGAGAGGCTACTTGCTTCCTTCCTTAAAGAATGAAAAATTATCATTCAGGCAGATCTCAATAAGCCATGGTTCTTGATCATGGGTATGGGAGAGGAAACAATCAGGTCAGAGCACTTACATCTCAACACTGTCCCCTAGCCAGGGATTTCCACCAGGTGAAGAATCTCAAAAATGGCCATCTACTCAAGATGTTGTGGCTAATCCATGTCCAATATGGGGTTCATTTGCAAGACAATCAAGGTGAATCTCTTTTGAGGAGAGAATTTTACTCAATAACTCTTCATCCAGAATCCAGTTCCATTTCATTTCTCAGAATGAATCTGACCAATCCATCAGAATCATGTTAACAGTCCTGGCTATTTCAGGAAGTAAAGACTAGACATTGTGGCTGAATTGTTTGCAAGGTAAAGGACTACTCATGTTCAAGATGAATTACAAGTACTTTAGTAGGAAAAGGTACAGGATACTGAGTGGACCCAGGCTCAAGAAAAAAATAACATAATAAAAGATTGTTTAATATAAAGCATTGAAATCAGCTTTCTGCTTCTTATACCTTGCATTCAAACTTCATCCAAACTGATGGTGATGGTGTGGGTACTCTGTGGTGGAAGCAGGTTCTTGAAGTGACAAATAAGGAGGAGACAGAGTGGCATGTATGAAAGACTACAGACATGGAAGTAAGATAGTTGACAATCAGCTTCTTTCCAGGAGGACCTTCTTACCATTGAACTCCTCAGTTAGACACCATTGATAAGTTCTGTCTGTTTGAGGTTCTGCATACTACAAAAGATAATACACAGAAAATGTCCTCTCTGTGTCTATGATGTACCCCAGTCCATCTGAGGGAAGGTCTAACTCACAGAACAACTAACCATGCATGCCTTATTTTCTTAATATTTGAAACATAATTGGAGAATCAAATATCTGAGCAGATAATTCAAACTGTAGTCAATTTCTTAAAATGAGAAACTGTAGAAATCACATTTTCTATCCTTTGAATTAAAGTTTCTCTTAAACACATAAAAGAATATACCTAGTCCACACTAAAAATTAAAGTGAAATCAGAAAATGACTAATATTGACTCTTGTGGAACAGAGGAGTGAAATGGAAAAGAAATGGCTTGACCAGATGAGATGGGAAATGCTTCTTTTTCCAGTAACTACAAATTGCAAGCATTTAATTATGGTTTGATTTTGCTGATTGCAATTAGAACATTTTATCTGTTAATGGGATACCATGTCAGCATCCCGATGTAGGTTAAGTAGACTCTGTCTTTGATAAGACACCTAACAAAAACCAAGAATCAACTTCACCTACACTATAGAAGGATGGGAGAGGGGATAAAACACCGGCAATGGTTTCTTTGAGAAACACACAAAAGAAAAGCTAAGTTCCTAACTCCCTTGGTCTTGGTTAGCAGTCTTTCTCATTATGGAGCTGAGAAAACAGAGACTCAGAAGAGCTGACTAACTTGGATGTAGGCCATCTGAACTATGTGCTACTAACTTCTTTGTTTAAAATGTATAGAGAGACTTCTCTATCAATGGTATTTCCATTTATCCTGGTACAACATAAGCTAGTCTTTGAATTCATTGTGTTGATGGTCTGAAGGAAAATAAAAAAGATTATACACATATATGATATATGATTATACATATATATATATATATATATATATGTATGTATGTTATCAATATAGTTAGTAGATTATGTATCTAACATGAACAAAATCCTGGGGTGAAGTATCATCACTACACAAACTGGGTAGTATATTCCTTACATTCCAGCACCTGGGAAGTGGTGGTAGAAGACTCAGAAATTCAAGGTCATCCTCAGATACATAATGACTTTGAAGGCTGCCTAAGTTATCCTTTTTAATATGTTGGTATTTCTATATATGTTTGTATCTCAAGGAAATAGATTCGGGCATATTATGAATAAATTCTTGGAAAACACACTAAAAATGCATATTAATAGTGCCATTATCCCTAATAACTCTAGTCAAAATACCACTTCAATGCGACCCCAAAAACGTGTAAATAAGTCAAGGCATATTCATCCACTGGACTTATTCCACAGCAGTAACCATGAATGAGGTCCACACAACACAGGTAAATCTCACAATCTAAAGAATGAAAAGATATAGACACAGAGAATTCACAGTGAATAGGACTTATAGGAACTGGGAAAGCCAGCCTCTGATAAGAGAAGTCAGAAAAGCAGATGCCACAGGCAAAGAAGCAGACCATGATAGGACCTTACGTAGTGGTACTGATTGTTGGGTGATTTTCATATGTGAAAACTCATCACACTATACATATGTGTACATCTTTCTGTGTAAAAATCAAAGCATCAGTTATGGATTTTTCTCAGAGTGTGGCACAGGGTAATAAATATCTGTCTGGTTCATGTTCTCTATTTGAACTCTGTGTCCTGTGTATAGCCACTCCAACATCCCACACTATCCATGACTACAAAAGCAAGTGGGCATTTTTTCTTCCTATTAAAAATCTCCTCGATTCGGATAAGTGTATTATTGAGCATGTGTCCATCCCTACACTGATAAGTCAGTGTACTATTGAATGTGTGGTGTCTCTTTTCCTGTTTATCTTCCAAAATGTCCTGTCTTAAGATAATGTTCCAAAGAAGGACCATCAAGTTCTGATTAGTTGTGATCCAAAAGGGATCTTTTCAATGAATGAAAATGAGGCAGGCTTTTATGGGCCTCTCACCCTAGGGCATCCAGCAGGATTTTTATTCTCCATATTTGACCTTAAAAATGTTTTGTAGTTTGTCAAGGATATAATTTTCACCCAGTCAGGCTGCAGGGGCAGCTAATTAAGTGGTGTTTAATGACATTTGTTCCTTAAAGGAGGCCAGATTAAATGTACCATGTAATTTTTTACCAAATCAAGCAATTCACCCAATTTTCAAATGTGCTTAATAAGCCAGGCCCAAGTCATTACAGCCTGCCAGCTGTGTGACTGATGTGCTGGGCTGCAAGGTTTTAAAGCTTCCTTGTAGTTGCCTACCTCTGCATCTGTCTTGGGGCCAAAATAATCTCTAGTGCCTCTTGATGATAAGATTTTACCTATTCTAAATTATTGATCTAAAATCCCAGCTGCTTTTTCTCAACCTAGACTTCTCTTTCCTTTATCCCATAAAACCACTTCCTACTCCAAAGTCCTACATCTCCTGGCATATGTCCCTTGTCTGGGTTTAGCACCTGAAAAAAAATTGTTTATGTAGTTAAACATTTTAATTTTTTTTCTGCGGATGGGTGTCTTGCCTGTATGTATGTTTGTGTGACACATGTGTGGGGTGTCCATACAATCCAGCAGGTGTCGGATCCTCTGATGATGGAGTTAAAGAGAGTTGTGAGAAGCCATATAGATTCTGGGGTTCTGATCTGGCTCTTCTGTAAGAGCAGTCAGTGATTGGTTGATTGGTTTTTTCCTCACTAATTTATTTATTCACTTTACTTCCCAATCCCTGCCCTTCCTCCCTGTCTCCTTCTCCTCACACAGTCCCTCCCTCATCCCCAAATCTCCCCTACCCTGTCTTTTCTGAGTGTAGAAGAAGCCCCACCCCCTGGGTATCCCCTAACCCTGACACATCAAGTCTCTGCAAGGCTAGGCACATCCTCTCCCATTGAGATCAAACAGGGTAGTCCAAGGATCCACAGGCAGGCAACAGATTTAGGACCACCCACTCTAGTTTTTGAGGGACCTGCATGAAGACTGAGCTCCACATCTGCTATATATGTGAGGGAGTGATGGGTACGCAGGGGTAGGTCCAGCCTGCATACGTTCTTTGGTAGGTGGTTCAATCTCTTAGAGTCTCCAAGATCCAGGTTAATTGACTCTATTGGTCTTCCTGTGGAGTTATCTCCTCCAGGTCCCTCAGGATTCTTCCCTCAACTTTTTTATAAGACTCCCAGAGCTCCATACAATGTTTGGCTGTGGGTCTCTACGTCCGTTTCAGTCAGCTGCTAAGTGGAGCATCTCAGAGGACAGTTATGCTAGGCTCCTGTCTGCAAGCATAACCGAGTATCATAATAGTGTCAGAGATTTGTGCTTGACCTTGGGATGGGCAGCCAGTATTAAGTAATGAGCCATCTCTTTTTTTCCCTGCCTTTTGAGTCAGCTCCTAGTCCTACCTGTATATACTTCCATATAAAATTTCTGCATAGGAAGTATCCCCTACCCTTTCACCAGGCCTCTTATCCTCCATCTCTCTCCAGCAAGTAGCTCCAACCTTCTGATATTGCAACATATTTCATCTACAAAGTTCACACTTGAGAACTTTGAAATTCAGTTAAACTAATTCATAGAAATAGCTGTTACCCCTTTGGGGTTGAGCTGTATTTGTAGCCATTCTTGAACATTTTGTTGCATGTTACATAGAACTGTCTTGAATCTAGGTAGGGGATGAGTCTAAGGAAATTTCTAGGCACTAAGGAGATTTGTTAGGTCAGTTTATCCAAAGCCCTTCCCCCTGTTTCCTCGCAGCCATTTTCCAGCCCCTCACCCCACTGTTCTTCTCTGTAACATTTCACTTGCTTACCATTTCTGTTCTCTGCACTGTGACACACTACTAGGATGCCCCATGTACCTATGCCATTGGTTCTCCACTGAACTTTAGCAAATGGCAAGAACTAATTGTTTTCCCTTTAACATTCCCACATCCAGAATCTTTTCTCCCTTTTCATATATTTGGCTCTACCATTCCCAGTTATATCATAATCAGTAAGAGTTCAGAAATATTTTTTATATATCTAAACCTCAGAATCACTTCTCAATCCTAAAGGCATTGAAATACTTTAAGTGTGGAGAGCTCAGGGCACATGCTTAAGGAGAATATTCAGATGTCGTTATTCTGCAGGACACAGGCTGCATGGCCTTGAGTACCTAATTATTAATTTTCTTCTTTAAACTTGAAAGTCTTTACATTTAAAATGGAAAAATGTGACTCCTTTTACAAGTCAAGTGGGAGTTAGGCAGAAAATGCAATGACTTTAAAACTCCATATCCCTTTTTATAAAAAAAAGCACTTGAGTGTCAAAATGAACATTTTTGAGCTTCTTTCTCCACTTTTCATCAAAAATACTAAACCTAGAAAGATGCCCAGCAATCTACATTTTAAAGACCTCAGCCCCATACATGACTCTGTTGATGATCTTTCAAGGAATCAAGCTTTGAGGACAACTTGGATGCAAATAATAGCAATTATTAATGATTACTTGTAATTATTAGTGTTAGAAAGCCAAAATTTAAGAAGTGACCTGATAATAGTTCTTCTATTTGTCAATCAATTCCAAAAAAAAAAAAAATCTTAGATTAAAAAGCAATAAAGTAGATATTGGCCACAGTGTCACCTTTTTTGCATAAAAGCTAATAATAGACCATGTGTCTAGTAATATCTGCAAGCAGGTAGAATTCCAAAAGATGGACTTGCATCCATCATGAGAATATTGCAACACTCAGTCCTGAATGGCATATCTCTATCACACCCTGCCCCTCAAGGCTCTGGGATGTATGTGAAAGGGGAAGTAGAAGTAATGTAAGAGCCAGAGACTGGGATAACTCCAAGGAATCAATGTCTTCCACACACAACAGGAGTGGCTATCACAACATCCACAAGACAGCCAATGTACAGCTTCAAGCCAGACAAAATCCCAGCACAGAGAAGTGGACATAAGGTCCCATACCTAACCAAAGATCTGTTTGATTCTGCTAGGAAAGATAAACTCAGTTTTCCTTAATTGATGTCGCTAAGTGTATCAACCAAACTCCAGCACTGGCCTTATGCCCAGGAGTGATTGACCAACACAAAACTGACTTGATGGTTGTTTGGTTTTTTTGTTTGTTTGGTTTGGTTTGGTTTTGGTTTTGTGGGGTGTGTATGTGTGTGTGTGTGTGTGGTCTTTTTGTTCCATTTGGTATTTTGTTGTTGTTGCTGTTTTTAATGATTATTTTTATTTTTGATTTGGGAGAGAGAGAGGGAGAGATGAAGTTGATAGTACAGACAGGTCTGGAAGACCTAATAAGAGGGCAGTAAGAAAAAAAAATGTGATCAGAATAGATTTATGAAAATTTTTAAATGAAACTTTTAAGAAATAAACAGAGAAAGTTCATGTATCCATCTTCTTTTTGTACAATTATCCTGTTTCTATACAATTTTTGGTATGGAATCACAGACGTCCTCTCCTGACAGATAAAGGCGTAAGCACCAGTAGAGTGCTCAGTAACAGATGGGACTTCATCTTATACCCCACCCACAGCTTATGGGACATCACAGAACGTATGGAAAGATTTTTAGAGGTAGAGGACAGAAGAGGACCAGAGCAAGACAGTATCTTCCACACATCCCAGAACTACTAAACTCAAGAACTCATAAGACCAGCACACCTGCACAATATCAAACCAGCCAATATTCTACCACAAAGAGGGAGGGTCTCATGAACCCACACTTCTAACAAGGAACTATTGGCAGTAGCTGTCTTCTGGAAAGGGAAAAGCACTTCTCTTTAAAGGTTACACCATGCTCCAATGGATGATCCTATACCCATGAGTATATAGGAAGCACAAATTGAACTCTTTGGACTAATATTTTTAGGACACAAAATTAGGAATGGTTAGGGGGTAGGGATAAATCTAGTAGGAGCTGGGTGAGGAGTGAGAGCAAACAGGATAAAAATACATTCTATGATATTCTCAAGTTAAAATGTAACATACACATTAAGAGATTGAGCTATAAAACAAGCAATTCTTTTTTAAAAAAACTTAACAATCTGGTATGGAAAGGCCAGAAATATTACATTAGTAGATGCATTGAATGAATGTAAGTAATGAATCCTAGCAAGAAAACACCAGGAAAAAAAACTAGCATTTCTCAAATATTTACTATGTGTTCTATGTGCTGAATGTTTCCATGTCCCATGATTCAAAGAGTGAAATATTGCCACCAGTGTAATGATAGGAGGGGAAGCCTCATGAGCAGGACAGGTATTGCTATAAGTGTGTTCTCAGCATGTGGGTCTCAGCTGCTTTGGGGGTCACATTATCAGATATTTACATTATTATTCATAACAGTAGCAAAATTTCAGTTATTAAATACAAATAATTTTATTGTTGGGGGTCACCACAACATAAGAAGCTGTATATTAGGTTCATGGCATTAGGAAGGTTGACAATCACTGGTATAAGAGACTGAAATGACCAGAGCTCTCAGCTATCAAATGAGGACCCAGATAGAATGATCTACTTAAGAACTAAAACTAACCCTCACTAATGCTGAATCTGCTGGCACCACAACTTTGAACTCCCATTTGAGTCTCCCAAATGTCAAGAATTATATTTCCATTTTTATATACTACCTAAGTAGTGGAATTTTACAGAAGTCCAAGTAGAACAACAAAGTATCCAGATGTATTTTATAGTTAATATGTCATTTAACACTCAGATGAATCTTTCACAAGTGAGGAAAAGAACCACAGCAGAATTAACATGCAGCCAGTCATGTTCTTCCATACATATTCCACATATATATGACTAGGGGCACACTGGTCAATCCAACTTAATTCCCAGGGAAACATTCAATAGAACATTGTTCTGCTCTTGTGGTCTATGTGGATGAAACCCTTCAACCTCAGAGATAGCCCTAACAACCAAATTATACCTTCTGAACCGGAGATAGACTATGGATATTTTAAAAAATGGACACATCACCCAATTAATCAAAGCCCTCCTATGACCTGCCTCTTCATGTGGCTATTGAGCTACATGACCATTCTCTTCTGACCCAGGTGTCTGACCCTAGAAGCAAAGCAGTCTGCAGCCCTTTGTTCCTCTTTTCCCATCTTAAAATGTCTGCAATGAAGCGACTTAAGAATAGTATACTAGAGGTGATTTTTGAGCACCTAGATCAAGTTATGCCTAGACTCTCTACAAAGCCTGAAACATTTTTTTAATGTGACCCCAAAAGATCTTTTTCTACTTTGCCATTTAGATAGTGGGTTTTTTCCCCAAGTTTCTCCAAGGGGATGGAGACAGGCATTGGTGGATATCAAATTACCTGATTATTTTATATTTGGAATGTCCCACACACAGGTAGGAAGCCATCCATCCCAGTCCTGTTATGGCCAAGGGTCAACTGTGGTGCAAATTTATCTAAACTTGGATGTACGCTTTTTCCATGTGTGGTGTGCAGCTTTGGAAACACAAGCCCAAGGAAAATCCAGATTCTGCCTTGAAGTCAGTAGCCATATGAGGCTTTCAAGACAAGAAGTGGTCCTCTAAGACAGTATTCTTGGGCTGGGGACCAGGGTCCCCAAGCCTCACTGGTATTTCACCATGCTAGACTGATGTCTTCAACTTTGATCAGAACTCAGACATACAGTGCTGCTGAGGCCAGTCTTCAGGCTTCCAGTTTTTTGGAAAATGTCATGGTATCCACCCAAAGTATGAATACATTTGCCAAGTGCTCCCTCTCACTTTTCACAGATCACAAGAGCAAGCAGCTAACATATATAACAAAAATACTTTCATGTTTTTCTTATCAATGAAAACTGACTCAAGTGTCCCTAGTCTCAACTTGGCCCTCGTCCTGCCTCTTTCTCAACCAAGCCCAGGCCTGGCTTCTTTCACAGACCTCATAGCCCTCTTATCTTTTATGGTCAGATGGAGACAAGTATGAAAAAGTGCTTAGTTTTGACCTGAGGTAAGGGAGACAAGATATGGGAACACAGTCAAACCGGGACCCATCAGAATCTTGGATTCTCACTTAAAAGTAGTTGTTTTTTATTTTTATTATTGTTGTTGTTGTTGTTGTTGTTGTTGTCATTGTTGTTGTAAATAAACATATTTGCTTCTCAAATAAACATTTATTTTCTTTTTATTCATGTGTGTCTACATATGTATATGCTCATGTGTGCACTGATATCTTCTGAGGCCAGAAGGGGTCATCCCCTAGAGCTGGTTTTATAGGCATTTGCGAGCTAGGGACCAAATCCCAGTCCCCTAAAGAGCAGCAAGTCCTCTTAACAACTAAGCTTTCTCTCCAACTCCTCAAAGGCTGAGTTTATTCATTTGCAAACCATGAACAATAATGCATTCTCCCTGGCAGGGATGATTGTTTAGGTGCAAAGCTGGAGTCAAACAAAACTTTTAAGCAGACCCCAAAGTGAAGCAGGAGCTTTCATGTCAGTCGCCTGACCCGAGGTTGCTGCCTCACAGTTCCTTCAGAATAAAGAAGGGAAGGTGGCCAAGGAGCTTAAAGTTGGGCATTAAGGGCATTGCAGTAGCTCCTGGGTTCATAAAAGAAATCAAAGACATTTAAGACAGTGTTGCAGATCCAGCAGGAGGAAGGCCAGAGAGCAAGCAGCACACAGTTCAATAGCCCAAAGTCCTATAGAGCCTTGCTTTGCAAACTTGAGGGAAAAAAATCAAACAAAAGACAAAAGATTTTCGCATTTCATTCATTTTATTCCTGGGTCCTTGTTCTGAGTCCTATCTGCCCCAAATCTTTCTTCTGTGAAATCAAAAGTTGTGATCAGATTCCTGTTTGTAACACAGAAGTGTGTCTCAGAGTTAACTGAGACCACTGAGATGGCCCCAGTAAGTCCCTGTTGCCAGAACATTCCAGATCTCTGTTCCAATTCTGTACCTACAGGCCAGGTAGGCCGATCACTCTTGCTCCATTTCACATGGTCATCTCTTGCCAGAAGGCTTCCCCTACCCCACTCAACTTTCCATTCCTGTCTGTCATCATAGTCATCATAGCTGTGTTGCCATGGGAACCTCCAGCACTTCTAACTTCACAGACTCCTGGGCTCAAGGGAGAAATAGCATCCCTCCCTGGATTCACTTCCCAATATTCAAATGACTTCCACCCCACAAACTCTACACAGTTAACTTCAGTGTTGACAGTGACAATCAAAGGCTTAGTAGAGTGTTGTGGGGTGACAGTAATCTCTGATGGCATCTGTTGTTGATTTACAAGGTCCTGACACAGTGTTAAGCCCTTAGCATTCACTATCCATTCTAATCCTCAGTACAATTTAGAAGGTAAGCACTGTGGCTATTTCCACATAGCAGATGAGACATGTGAGACATCTGTCTGCTTTAACGCCCAAGAACCAGGGCAGCTGCAGACAAGACTGATCTTACAACTTTCCTTCAAGGTCAAGGTCAGAAGTACTTCCTGCTGGCCATCCTCCATACATCTGAGGATTCAGAACAAAGAGACCATTTTCCCTATGCTATAGGTTATGGAAAATCCTGTCATTCCACCTTCTAAAGCCAAAACAGCCAAGTTGTGGATCTCTTGTAGAAACAGCTGCCAGTGTCTGTTCATGCCCAAGCATCTCTGAACTGCATCCAAGTTGCTGCTATGTTTTGAAACTGAAATTTCTCCCACAAGCTCATATTTTGAACTCTTACGCTCCTGCTTGTGGTGCTTTTCTGAGGGCTGTGGGGCCCTTAGGAAATGGAGTCTGCCCAAAGGTCACTAAAGGCTAGATTTTGATAGATATAGTGAGCCTCACTTCCCTTCTAACTTATTCTGCGTCCTAGGCCATTGCATATGAACAAGTGGCTGTGTCAAAGTCCCACCATGTACGGAACTGTTCCACTCTACTTTCCCCCACAATGATGGTGATGACCCAAAATCTCTCTGAAACCATGAGACAAAACAAACCTTACCTACCTTCCATTGTTTCCATGAAGATAGATTGTCACCATGATGAAAGGTGATATGTGATATTGACCCCAGAAAGTTTGGGTTTGGAATTATGGTAGAACATGCAAAAAGTACAGGGAAATTGCTCTATATAGAGGATGATGGGGGTGGGGGGGAGGCTGGTGGGTTGCTCAGTCTGTACAGGTAGCTAGGGCATGAAGGACCAAAACAGAGACATCAGAGGAGTGAATAAAGAACATATACAAATATATTAATATTATGCTAAAGAAGAGTCTTCCTCACACTCCCTGGCACCAGATTACCAACCAGTAGAGTCATCTCCTACTAAGGTATGAAAGCCAGAAATAGAACACCCATTAGCCACACAGAAAGAAATCAAATCACCTCTCCTTGTTTTAATTGTTTGAGAATTTCACACATATGTACATACATTATATTGTCTTAATCAACCCCACTCCCCATTCTTGCACCTCCAATTCCTTCTCTGAGACCCCCACCCCTTTAAGATCAGAGCTCAAGGGAGAAAAAAATATAGAAAAAGATAATTTCTCCCATAAATATGTTCTCTCTCTTTTCCTGTGCTTCCAGAAACAGACAAATTTACTTGTAAATTGTCTTGCTGTGTAGGCCTTTATTGCCTGCCTTAGGAAGTTGCATCTGGGCCAGCTGGGATGCAGACTGCCTTCAGGATTGCAGCAGCTTCTGGGCTCAGGCAGCACGAAGGCCAGTGGAAGCTTGATTTCCCCACAGAGCCCAGCAGCAGCCCCATTGCCTTGATTGCTTCTGATCAAGGCAAACTGAGAAAAGCAAAGCAGAAACATCTGTTCTCTTGTGTCACTTAAAGTCAGCAAAAGCCCACAGTCAGTGTGGTCACTCCAAACCAGTTCAAAAGCAAATTCCAAATATGGGAAGGCAGACAGTGTGAGTATGCATGCTGACTTCACTCTACCCTTTGTTGAGGGGAACCCACATGATGATTAATTTTAGTGAGATGTCCATGTGTCTTAGTTACAAATGCCACTGATGGGCAGCTACGTTTAAGTGTGACTTCAAGCTCCATCTTTGCCACTTGTAATATATATCACACCTTTGATGAATACTTTGGTTCAAATCAATAAACTTTTAATTAGAAGCTGCTGGAAACTATCATCTCTCACCTCAGTTGCTATAAAGCTCTCCTGGGCTCCCTGAGTACCTTCTGACCCTCTCCATCTGTTCCTTACAAAATCACCAGAATCTTAAAATCTTCTCTTTCCTCTTCTCTGCAGGTCCTACTTTCCAAAACCATATCAGACTTCAGGGATACATCCATTTTGTCCAGCATGCCAAGGTTCCTTTCAATTCTGTGCCCCTTGCATGATTGTGCCCTTTATCTTGGGTATTCTATGCCCTCAACTATCTTGTTGAGTCCCCCATGAGCCACCTCCTGTCCTTCCACCAGCATTCACTGCCCATCCTTTCTGAATTAGGTAACAATTCTCCAGAGTGTCATGAACCCACCTACCAACCCGGGATTGTTTAAGTTTTATACTGGGTTGTTTAGCCACGATTCTGTAGAAACATAAAAAGTAGTTACAGATAGACATATCACCAGGGTAGAAACACAAGTGGGAAAACAAAGGTTATCCAACCCCCCATCCCACAAAGCTTATGGAGGCATCTGTGAGGTTCTAACTCCTCAGATGCGTCAGATAAAATGAACAGGCATCAGCTAGAAAGGAAGAGGAAGAACCAGTGCAGGGAAAGGCAGGAATGGAAAGTAGAGGTCTCAGCACTCTAGTACTTGTGGGAACATATTTGTAAAACCAAGCTTCAAGTCTGTGAAGTCCATCAAGCAATGAGACTAAAGTGGCTGGTCCATAGAGATCTGGAGACCTGGATTTGATGGGCATAAGGAAACTGTGTCCAGAAGAAGGAAAGATCCACACAACACATGTGATGGGAAGGATGGACTCTGAGGAGCAGAAATTGAGGAATTGAGTAAATAAAAGAAAGCCTAAACAGATGACAGAGAGAGAGAGTCAGAGACAGAGACAGAGACAGACAGAGAAACACAGAGAGAGACAGAGAGAAGCACAGAGAGAGGGAGGAAGAGGAAGAGGAAGAAGAAAAGAAGAAGAAGGAGGAGAAAGAAGAAGGAGGAAGAGGGGAGGAGGAGGAGAAGAAGAGGAGCAGAGGCTGATGGGAAGCCAAGCAAAGAAATATGCAGAGGAAAACAGAAATGGTTAACTGCCATGTCACTGAGTGGCCAGACACTATCAGTGAATCACAGAGGTCCAGAAAGACAAGGCTTCAGGCTATCTAACTACAGTGTACAGAGGAGGGCATGAGAGGTGAAGACACAGGAAATGGACTCAGGGAAATCTCAACTCACCCACGTTCTCTTGAGCAGACCAAGTGGTAGGAAAATCTTGGAAGCAGAGCCTGGAAAGGGTGAATGCAAAAGAGAGTAATATGGTAGAATTATAAATGTGTAGTTATCGTTATAGGAAGCAAAGGAAGGAAACAAAAGTTCAGGGACATGAGAAATGTCTGACAGGTGGCAAAATACAGGTAGATCTGAATCACAAAGAGAAAAGGGGTTGGCCTTGTTGCAGAAGGAAGATGACTTAGCCTGGGGGTGAGGTGAGCATGCATGAATATTTGTAGGAAGGGCAATGCGACTGACAGAATCCTCACCTGGCTCCCTAGATGTCAATTTCTCTAGACTGCTGCATTTTCCTTTGCCAAATGTGAAGAAGACATTTCCAGTTTGAAATGAACTGAAGGTGTCAGAGTGTTCCAGTGACCCTGCCTTACCATGACCATGTAAACTGTAAGTCTATGGAGCTCATATATGCCTGGAGAAAGTCTAACATTTTCACTTAACTCAAGGAAATGAAGATTTCATGAAGATATGCCATATTAATTTCTTTTTTAAGTTAAAAGTCTCATTAGATGAGTCAAAGTAAGTGCTTACAATGTTCTTTCCTCCTAAATCTTAAGGTCCAGTAGCATTAGTCTGCATAGGATAGGTCAAAAGAGGTTGAATTGCAGCAATTTCCTGGTGGTCAACCTAATGAGCACCATTATCGACCCCGTTTTCCTTCCTCAAATCTACACCCAGGCTATGCTCCTGATTTAAGGTCAGATTCAGAAAGGCCATTTGCTCTGATACAGCCTGTCCTTCTCTATTGTCCTTGGCCAACCACTGCCCATTCTCTATAGTGGACATGGACATCATTTCCATCTAGAAAGGTCCTCCAGCCATGTACCCACTGCTCTGGAACCATAGTCCTGCAGAGTTAGCAGCTTGAATCAAGGGATGGATATTATCTCACCATTTCTATGCATCAGGTTACGAGCTCAGGACATGTTCACATGGGTTCACAAAACTGCCTTTCAAGTCTTAGCTGTTTTCACCTCCAGCCTAAACATAGAGAGATAGAGTTCCATAGTTTCTGGCAGATCCCTTTCCATCTCCCTGTTAAACCAAAGCCTTTACTTCCCGGGCTGGAAGCCATCTTTCTTTCTTTACTATGCTTTCCCAAAAGCCTCATGTCCCTTTACATCTGTAAAGCAAACACAGAAGGGACACCATCATTCATGTTGTCCTTATAAAGTGAAAATGCAAGGGGCTGAGTGTAGGAGATGGGTAACTCAGAAAAATTTGTATTGATCATTTTTGTCATGGTGACAAAACACCTGATATAAATTAAAAAGAGGAAAGGTTTGTTGGGGCTTGAGGTTTGGAGGTTTTGGTTCATTACTGACTGGCTCCGTGGTTTCTAAGCCTGTCTTGAGGCAGAACACTGTGATAAATCAAAGTTACTCCTGTTGGTGAGGGAGGAGTGAGAGGAAGGAAAGAGAAAAATAGAAAGGAAGAAAGAAAAAGACAGAGAGACATGGAGAGAGGACAAAGAAGGATAAAGAAGAGAAGAGGGAGAGGAAGAAAGAGAAAGGAGAAGAGAAAAGGGAGGAGAGATATGGAGTGAGTGCTCTGTGACAAGACTCCTGGTTTGCTTTCAATTGCTGTGATAAACTCCATGAAGAAAAGCAACTTGGGGAAGGGAGGGGTTACTTCAGCTTACAACTCTCTGCTCATACTCTGTCTCTGAGAGAAGTCAGGGCAGGAACCTGGAGTCCGGAACTGAAACAGAGGCCATGACAGAACACTGCTTACTAGTTTGTTTCCCAATCCTTGCTCAGTCTGGTTTCTTCTATAACCCAGAACCACCCCCAGTGGCCTGGGTCCTCCCACAGTAATCATGAATCAAGAAAATGCTCCAAAGATTTGCCCATAGGTCAATCTGATGAGGACATCTTCTCATATGAGGTTCTTGTCTCCAGATGAACATGTGTCACGGTGAGAAAAAAACTAACCAGGACAAGAAGATACCCTTAAAGCTATGCCCTTCTAACAGCCCACTGATATAACACCCCAACCATAATTGTAATACCTCACCAGCAGCACAACATGGGATCCAAGCCTTTCCCACATGAGCCTTAGGGAGAATGGTTCGTATGTTAACCCTAACATTATCTCAGAATTTATCTAAAATCACAAAGACTGAATTTCAGGTCTTGCTTTGTGTTCCCATTGTCCTCAGGCACAGGTCCAACTTTATTTTTGTTACCTAAGCATGGTGATTTTCTGTTTATGTATCTTTCTGCCCTACTAATCTGCAAGCATTTTTTTCTGGAAGACATCATGTCTTGCTCATTACATTACCATAACTAGCCAAATGCTTGCTACAGAGGAGACTGAGTACACACTTGACAAATTTACTAATTAATGATATTGCTGCTTCATTGGCAAGTCACAGGCAACCCTGACCAAAAAGCACATTATGAGCTATATCAATTTTTAGTAAGGCCTGGATATGGTAAATCCAATTATTATATTGCAAGGTGAAATTACAAAATTAAAATTGGATGAATGAAATAATTAAAGGAAATTTCAGCTCCCTAATGAGAAGAAATGGTAAATGAGATTATATGACGCCATGTCAAAGACTGGCCTCAGCGCTACATCTGAGGTGTACAATCTCATTTCTGAATTAGAGCCACATTACAGATAGAAGTTTTGGAGTGAGTATTTATATACATTTACCATTAGAACAGAAAAAGACCAAAGATCTGAAGAGAGGAGAGGGAGAGGGGGCAAAAGTGAAGGCAAGAACAAGAGAGATGTATAAACTATGAAATTAAGATATTTAGTGAACAGAGTTAAAGACATTCCACAGAAATGGAGGAAAAGAGGTGACAGGTGTTAAACCCAGTTTACAAAGCAAAGTGCCCATTCTAGATTGTTTTCCATTGTTGTAATAAACATCATAACTATGCTCACTGAGGGGAAGAGAAGGTTTCTTTAACTTACAGGTTATAGTCAATCGCTGAGGTAAGTTAGGACCAGAGTTCAAGCAGGAACCCAGAGATAGGTACTGAAGTATAGATTACAGATGAACACTGCCTAGTGGCTCACTCTCAAACTCAAGTTCGGCCCCCTGTCTTATACAGCCCAGGGACATTTACCTTGGGAGGGTAGCACTTACAATGACCTTGAACCACCTACATCAAATTAGCAACCTAGAAAATGCTCCTAGAGATGTGCTTACAGGCCAGTGGAATGGAGGAAATTCTTCTGATGAGGCTTCCTCTCGAAAAGCATGTCAACTTGACAACTAAGATTAACCATCACAGCGAGAAAGATGGTGCCTGAAACCCATGCTACTCACACCTATAGTGACAGAGAATTTCTAATGATACTCTCCATCCATGATATTCCTAGATCATTTCATAGTGTTGAGTATGTGGATATGATAGTAACTACATAGACTAGAGCCCTGTGCTCACAGGTCATGGATGTCATTATCACAGAAGATTGACTAAAATGTATAAGCAAATGGCTACCATGATAAGAGTCTCTACCCAAGAAATAAATATAGTAATAAAGATAAAATATTCTTTAGTTCCTAGCTTTACCATTTTAGTTTTTGTTGTTGTTGTTATTTGCCTCTGTAATCATCAATATTTTTGCCTGTGTCCTGTGGTCCCATTTTTATTACAAAATGATGATGTAAATGAAAGAGTTAATGAAAATTAAAGAACCAATGAAAAAGTAACATGGTCCATACCATGAAGCTTGCAAAGCTATTGTTATTTGTCCAAAGTAAGCATCTGACTGTGTTTCCAGGTTAAATGCTTAATGTCGAACAGGATGATTAGTAGATGGTCATTTCACATGCCTCAAACTATGAGACTGGCCACAGAAAGCTTCACTGCTTGACTCAGACTCTATCTAAAATGAAAGCACTTCTCTTTCTCAGTTTCCAAGTCTCAGGAATAGTCAAATAGTCAAAAGCTCTTTAAAGTCTCTTGCTGATAGTCAACTACAATATGACTACTTCTTAGCTATTCATGCTAAAATTACTAACTTTGTTTATTTCGAATCCCAAACAAATACACGGATAAATTAGTAAAACACTATACCTGTAAAAGATTGTGATCCAAAAGAGTAAAAGAGAAAAAAAAAATTGGGGATTCCTGTTTTTTTGTAAAAGTGTGTTACTGATTCCCTGTGTGATCATGAGCAAACCCTTTTCCTTCATTAGGTCAGAGTTTTCCCTATTTAAATAGAGTAAATTAAAATACAAGCTTGGGTAGTCTTCTCATTTTAATGGATGACTTACAGAATTATTTTGGCCCATTTGGAAAGAAAAAGAGAGCTGGTAATGTTTAAAAAAAAAAAAAAATTACCGAGTTCTGTTTGCCAGATCATTCTTGTCTTGCTGGCAGATACATGGTGGTCTAGCTGTTTCTGCTGATGATGGAGTTAGGTTTTTCCCAGTGACTAATCGTGGCTCATGAAATATAAGAGTTGGCATTGTTTCACTTCAAGGAAATATGCACATTTTTTCTTGATCCCTTTTTCCTTCTAGCATGAAAACAAGCATCTCAAAAACACTTTGGATGGTACGTACATGTCTTCACCCCAGCCCTGAGTGCCTACAGTGAACAGAGCCTCCCACCCCTGCTGATTCACATTAAATGCACTGAGATGTTAAGGCCACCATTATTATAGTGTAGCACAGCTTTTCCTGAATGACATTGTAAGGGAAGACAGGAGAATCCAATCTAAATGACACAAGTCTGATCATAAGGTACATGAATAAAAGTAAAAACTAAGACTGGGTTAAAATCAGATCTCTTGTCTCAGAGATTGTCTCCATATTAATACTGGGATATCTGTTCATGATGATGTTTGGTCCCCAGCAACTTCCAGATGGCACGTGCATTGATGTGGTTTGACAGTTTGATTAGAACTAGTACTACTTCATACATCTGCAACAGGGACATGGGCCTATAAAACCCATGTCTAGTAGGTTTCAAGGCTTGTATCTGTCCCTGGTTCTATCAGACCAAAGAATAGAGAAATGTGAACAGCAGCCTCTTTAAATACTCACTGCTCAGGGCAAAGATAAGACTGAGGAGAGAGGCCCAGCATTCAGTTCAAATTCTGGCAAACTGTGAGTTTGAGATTCAGTCACACTTGGGAAACATAACCCAATAAAAGTCACATTGTAAGAGGGTTCTCTGAATAACAAACAATAGCAGGCAGAGGGGTGACTTTGTGTGAAAGGAGAGGGTGATTATGAGCGGGGTATTCATCTTTCCTTGAATTAGGCTGGTGCCACATGCCTGGAGGGAATGGGCATAATAAATGGTGGTGGCAGAATGTAGGTTAGCTCCGGAAGGAGAGCATGTCAAAGAGGGTTATGAAATGCTGGAGTAAGTGACGGATGAGGTCATGTCATCTGCTCCCCCTGAAGCTCACAGTGAAAGAGATGGAAAGTCTTTCTCAAAGTCAGATGCTGGGGAGCAAGTCAAGACCCAACAGAGTGGGAACTCAGGCTGCTGGCTACTGGAGCAGGCAGTAAATTACTATCCCTCTTTTTACCCAAGCTCTTGACAAACAGAAATCAAATGAGTAGAGAGAGGTCAAAATAACCTCTTTCTATTCACACAAAGGTCTAAACTGATGGCCATTGTGACACTGACCCTGAAACCAAAATGGGTTTGGAGAATGACATACCAAGTGTCAGGCAAACAAAAATGCAACAGCACATATATGTAGCTCATGACAGAGACATTCTTGACAGGATTTTCCCTATACTTGATGATAATGCCGAGGAAAGAAAAACAAATCTCAGATACACACATTTCTGACTTTTTCATTTGGTAGACCAAGTTGTTGCTAGCAACTGGAAAGATTAGCTCAGGGTTGGGAGTTGAATCTCACCATAATGATTCTCAGTTTTTCTTCTGTGCTGTTCTGCTTCACCAGGACTCTAGTGCTGAGTAATCAATATGCACGTTCTTCTGAGCACCAGCACTGATAAATATGGGAATAGAGCCCAGTCTATAAGTAAATGGACCACCTAGATATTCTGGGTCTTATCTCTAGGCAAATAACCACCATGGTATGGAAACAACCTCATTGATAAATCTTTGAAGGTTACAAAAAAGAAATTATGAAGAGTGAATTTTATAAGAAACTCAAGACTTGGGAAAGAAATATTTGGAGCTCAGGACGCTTCTGCATGGTGGGCGTGTCCAGGAATGGGGAAGCTATTGGTATCTGTGTAATTATATATCTGCTGCATTGAAGTCCACAGCTGAGCTTCTGCCTTCATTACTGCAGCCTTTTCCAGATTTGAGGATTAAAGGTTTTCTTTCAGTCTCTTTTATTTTTATGTCTTTCTAATTTGTGACCAAGATGTCTCAGGATTTTAATCCAGACCCAAGACTCTGGAGAGTACCTGGTTCATGAGCTTGAGGGAAAGGCTTTAGGCCAAGCAGAAAGGAAATGAGACAGGACCTGCTTTTGGCTGACCTGCGTGCTGAGGTCCACCGTGTTTTGAAAATACATTAAATTCTTTCCAAAGAGAGAGTTTCCATTTTAGTTAATAAAGCCCCTCAAGGAAGGAAATGGAGCAGAGCATGTAAACAGCTCATGACTGAAACATTTTTGGTTATTTTTCCTTTACACTTGCTGATAATGGAGCAGGAACCAAAAGAAATGTTTGCTTCTCTGCAAGGGGCAGTCGAGATCCTAAGTATGTTCTGACATCCTCCAGTGTTTGAAAATGCGGCTCCAACAAGTCTTTCAGTGTACACCTACTATACACAGAAAACTATGGAGAGAGGATGACATGGGAAATACTGCAGTGGACAAAGGGGGAAATTAATAAAAGACCTTGGCCCTACTTTCAACCTAAGTCATGGGGTGGAGGACTCACCTGGTCTTTGTTCATGAGGACCCATGAGCTAGCCTGTCATACAGAGCACAAAGACCATAAGTCTGGTAAAATGAAGCAGACATACAAATGATTTCATGGAGCAATTGTTCCATGAAGGGAAAAAAAACATGAGCATTTATGAGTGAGAGTACCTGGAAGTGAAGGAAGAGAGGAGGAACAGTAAAGGAGGCAATTTGAGCTGATGACTGGATAGTAATACAAACTGTCACTCTACTACCAAAGGCAAGAAACTTCCAGCCAAAGGAGAGAGCAGCTACCAGGCTCCTGAGATGAGAAGGAGTCTGGTGTGCTAGGAACAATGGGAGGTGTAGTAGAGCTGAAGCAGAGAGAGTTAGAAGACCATTATGAAGATGAAGCCAAGAGGGTAGGATATATGGCTTTGGATCAGAGCAAGGGAAGCTCTTTTGGAAGGCATGGGTGAGCCTCCTTGATCACTACTCTGCTGTTACGCATGGCTTGTATTGAGGAAAGAGAAGCAAGTGTCTTCAATTGAGCAGCATGTGCAAGCAGAAGCTGGCAAGAGGACCAGACCTTAGCTCTAGGTACCCATTGGCTTCGACTGGAAACAGTACATATGCTGCTGGCAGCATCTCACTCTCAAAGAATGAACCTAGAGAATAGGGAATGCATCTCAAGGTTTTAAAATTCTTCTCTGATTTGAGAGTGCAGCCAAGATTGTGAATCTGCACTAAAAGGGGAACGAGAGAAAAGATTTAGAGAAGATACTTTACTGTAACAACACTCAGCTACAGAACTCTGCCTCCCACTGGAACCTAGGTGCTCTGTGGAAGTTCAACAGCCCAACTAAAACCACCCATGCACTTTGAAGAAGATCCAGAATATGCCTTCATTCCTGAGTTGCTATGCAAGGATCTTGCCTTGTGATCCACTGATAGCATGAGGACAAAGGTCCACACTTCTCTGTCCTATTGAACAGTGCTTATATGGCAATGTCACCAGGAGAGTCGCTGAATACTGGATTACAGCCCACTGCCCGTCTGCAAATAAGAAAACCTGAGATTAAAGAAAGTAACTAACTTGTCTAAACTTATCATCAGCTCAGGAAAAAAAAAAAAGGAGCCAGGGCACAATTTAGGGTTCATCAAAAAGCCTGCTCCATTCTCTACTAAATGCTTTCTGTGCCTTGGTTATGACCCCAGAGTAAATCTTGCTGTTCTAAAACACTTGTTTTTTGTTTGTTTGTTTGTTTTTGTTTTTGTTTTGTTTTGGGTTTGGTTTGGTTTGGTTTGATTTGGTTTGGTCTGTCTTTTTCTTAATCTAGAGGTCAGGTCGCTTCCTTTTACAAAACAAGCCTAGCTAGGTTTCTAAGCTTCTTAAAACCAGGTCAGTCCCTTATCACACAGGTTTTTCCTAGGGTATTTCTAGTGAATACTTGGAATTAAAAGCAAGCAAACAAAGCTTAGAGAATTGCATGGGGGGAAAGCAAATGAAGTCAACTGTTTGCAGGCCTTGTCTCCCACTGGTGTCAGCAATCCTCTAATCCCTGAGCTCTGTGGGCGGTTGGGGGGCTCCTTAACCCAGAACTCTCCTGACATGGTACAGAGTTTATTTCACTTCAGATTCATGGCTCCTGCAGATCAAAGCTTTCTTTACATATGTTTTGCATAAAAAACCAATAATGTGTCTGTGAGGTCTGGGTTTTCCTTTCACTGTGCTAATGTTGTAAAGAACCAATCTGACTCCTTACCCTGATGCTCCATGGCTATAAAGTCACAAATCAGGCGTAATGATGGTGCTCTCCTTAAGGACTCACCGAGGCATTTCATCTAGCCTTGTGTACCAGTAATGAAATTTGCATTGTGCTTACAGGGCTGTTTTATTGATATAAATGGACTTTTGTACCCAAATGACTGAAAGGCTATTCCCCAACATAAACATGGGGGAGGCCACTTGATTTCTACCTGGGATCCCCCTTTGTAACCTTGACTATGATCCTGATGGTGGGAAAGGATGAAATGAGCTTACATTTCTGTTGTTTCCAGGAGACCTGTGTGTCTGACCTAAGCTGTTTCTTCTTTCTGCTTTCTTTTGCTACCTGCCCTTTTACCATGCTGCATGCCTCAGGCCATACATTTTATAAATCTCCCTAGAGGATTTTGAGAATGTGACTGTAATATATAGGAACTGAAAAGGTGAGACCCTCCAAACCTGCCCAGCCACAGGAAACCTAAGGATGCATGGATTTAGAATCTAATCACCTGTGCTCAAATATTCAGAGGCTTTGAATAAAAAGCAGCCAGACATGGAATGATCTGTCTGTGAAGGCCCCAGGTAGAAGGACGAACATGTGTGGATGGCTCTGGGACATGAATGACTACAACAGTAATTCTTGCTACTACCTAAACATCAGATCCAACAGGGAATCATTACAAACTCTTGACTCCATCTCTTCCCCAAAACAACTGAAATGGACTTCCCAAGAGAGGAGGAAACTGAGGCCAGGACAAGATTCAGGCACTAATAAGTGGAGGACATGAAGCAGGAACCCTGAGTACTACAGTCACCCCATCCTTTCATCCAGATATAGAGTGGTAGACCAAACACTCATGCTCTTGCTCATGGCATCACCAACCTCCTCATCTATAAGTCTCCTGAGACGTGTGCTCAGGACAATTTTTAGATGGGTGCATGGACCAACACAAGGGTTGAAAGATACCGATTTTGCTCTCTAAACTATCCTGCTTTTTGGCCTCCTATGACTGCAGTAAATCACTTATATGAAGCTTATTTTCACATTTCACCTTGTCTGTATTTGGGTCAGCAAGTTTCATGATTGCTGTTGGTTCCATGGCTGTCATGAAACTGTCACCACCAAAGAAATATCTTGATCTACTTTCTTTGCCACTTGTCTCCCTCACTTTCCTTTCTTCCTCCCTTCCCCCTCCTCCTTCTTTGGCAGGGTCTAGGCCCAGGTCTTGAACTTAAGATTCCCCTACCTTAGCTTTCAAATGCTGGTGTTACAGAACTGTGCTATTACACTCAGCAATGAATTTTTAGGGGTGTGTGTGTGTGTGTGTGTGTGTGTGTGTGTGTGTGTAGGTTTAGACATTACTATATATTTCCTGATTTTTTTCAGTCAATGGAAACACAAAATGCAGCTACTTTCCTTTATTGTAAGGCCTCAAATCTCATCTGTTTCCAATCTGACAGCCTTCCCAGGCCTCAAAGATTCAAATGTTCCCACAATTCTATTTTAGATGCATTAACAAGTAAAAGAGTAGACATATATTATGATTTTCATTCATCTGTTCAGAGTATGCTTGCTGTCCAGGTCAGGCCTAAAAATTGTCTATTTATACAGAGCTACCCACATAATGAATCATGTTCAGAACATTTTGATATATTGCTTATCTGGACAAAAGGGAATCACAAGGCTCCTAAGCTCACTCAATAGAGAGATGGTTGGTATGAGGTAGCTTGTAGAGCAGGACATGGGGAAACTTTGCACTGTAAGGAGCTATAGTATACATTTATGGTATTCTGCCCAGCATCTCTTGTTCCATTTAATCTTCTGCTGTCTAACACATTTACACCTGAGTATTTCTTCAAAAGAAGGATCATTTCCCATGTGCAAACTCAGCCAAATTCTTTGGCCTTGCAGCTGCATGTCACCAACTGTTATGACAAGAATTCCTTTACTTAGGAAAGACTGACCATGCAATTTAACCTCAGAGCTCCCAGGTCCAGTGACACTCAGGAAGCCACATCAAGCTTTGCTGGTGGTCCTGGTCCTGTGAGTTCTGTTAAAACACACCCTTCATAATATATGATTACTGAAAAAGGGTTTGGAGAGAGCCATGAAGACCTGAGGTAGCTCAGAATCTAAGAGCTTCAGTTGAGAAACGGGGATGGTATCAGAACCTCACAAACACTGTCCTAGTTTGGATCTCTCTTGCTGTGATAAAACATTGACCACAAACAATTTGAGTGAGGAAAGGACTTGTTTGAATCACATGTGCCAAACCCAGCTCATCATTAAGGGAAACGGGGCAGGAAGTGAAACAGGGCAGGAACCTATAGCCAGGAAGGAAAGCAGAAGCCATGAAAGAACACTGCACATGGGCTTTCCCTTAATAGATAACTCATCATTTATCCTTATACAACTCAGAAGCACCTTACCAAGGTTCATACCTCTAACAGTGCACTTGACCCTTCCGTATTAGTCCCTTAAACAAGAAAATGCCCCCAAAGACTTGCTTACAGGCAAACATGATAGAGGAATTTTTCCAATTGAATTTGTTTATGATGACTTAGATGAGTGATCCTAGACTGTGTTAAGTTGACAAAAAATAACTAGAATAAATATTGATGAACAAAGAAAGAGAAACTAGACAGACAGACAGAACACAATACCATGCATATATGTTTGTAATCATGAATGCATAGCCTATGTCATAGCCTACCAAGTTAATGCATCACCACAAGGAATTTTGCATAGTCTCCAAGAGAGAGGTAAGAAACAGGTTATGCTGCAAAAGGACCAGCCAAGTGGAGAAGGGACTAGCTAGGATTCATCCAGATATATTCCCCAAGAACCCAAGATGACTTCCTTAGAAAAGTAGAGAATTGTGATAACTGAAATCCAGTACTCACATAACATCCATCTGGAAGAAATTTAAAATGCCTTCTGGACTCTCATAGAAGTAATGGAGTCAATATACGAAATAAGATGAGATAGATTGGATTTGAACTTGGCTTAAGAAAGATCATTCTATGAGTTGTGTCATTCATAGATAGCATGCCCTTCTTCTGGTTTGCTGTCTGTTGGTGAAATAAACACCATGGCCAAAAACAGCTTATGAGAGGAAACCGGTTATTTCACCTTACACTTCTGGGTCAACATCCATCATTGAAGGTAGGGCAGAAACCTGAGTAGAAATCACAGAGAAATGAAGCTTGCTGGTTAACTGTCTGGATATCTCATAGACTAAAGTCCAGACTACCTTCCTAGGGTCTATGCCTCCCCCAGTGGCCTGGGCATTCCCACATCAATCATCATTTTAGCCAATCTCTCAAAGAAAAAGCCACAGGTCAATCTGATCTGGACAATCTGATCTGGGCAATGAAATCAGACTCCTTTAATCTTTCAATGAGAGTCCTCTGACTCCAGGCTGTATGAAATTGATGGTTCATGCTAACTAAGACAGTTCTCCCAGAAGCTGCTGAGTATTTGGTCTATGAGAGTAGACCACAGATTTCAGGAACATTATCAAAGATGGGCAAGCATTTTTTAGGAGGATGCGAGATTCCATAACTTGGAAAGCTCATCCAGCAAAGTTTAATAAGTCATACTCTCTTACCCTGCTTCCAGCCTCACAGAGATCTAGAGTAAATAGACCAATGCTTCCATCCAAAGTTATTTCCCTTGAGTTTCTTTATCCCTTACAAAAATATCAACGGGTCAAAAGCAATATGAAACTGGAGACTATACTAAAAGACTGTACAAACTTTATGTAATTCATTTAGACTTGTTAAATGATGATCAAAGCATGAGGACTTATTTTGCTAATACGGATAATTAAAAGTATCTATCATTAATTTAGAAGGAGATTGTTCCTAAAGGAAACTGGAAAGAGGTTCCAAAACTGCAAAAATGGCAATGTTACACATAGTTTTGCTGTGAGCAGCAGATTAAGATTATTGCATACTAATGTTGGTCTGCCGATGAGTACTTCAAAAGTTATATTCTTTAAAAATGGTATGTCTACTGGAGTCTCACCATGTTTCTGGTTTTGTGTTTCATAATTTAAACGATACATTTAGGCACTAAAGGGAGGCCCTGCCAATATTCATAGGTGAATGTAATCTTCCAACAGTAAGATTCAAGGCTGCTAGGATTCTGCTCATAAAACATCTCATAAATCATTAATAAAACATCTTCACATATTAAGTCCTCTGGATGTTCATCACAACCATATACTGGAAGGCAAAACTCTTATCTCTACCGCCAGTATCCCACTAAAGGTGATCACTAAGTGCATGTTTACGTGTAGTTGGTATCTTGATTGGATATGAGATGTGTACTGTGTAAAGTTGGGCAGCCCTCCCATTATCCAATTAGGTCAGCTTATTTTCTGTGGTGCACTCACCTTTGAGAAATGTCTTAGGAGGAAATACAACTTGTCTAAGGATGAGTGGAGAGCTTGGAGAAGCCTTCCTAAGTGAGGATATATTTAAGAGGAAAAGTATTCAAAATGCTCAAGGTGGAAAGGGGGAAGAGCATCCTTTTAGAGATGACTTTGTAGAATCACAGATTACTCCATGAAGCCTAGGGTGTTTCTCTGGGTGTCTGTCTTTCCACAGCCCAACTCACCATGAGTTGCCAGAGTCTCCCTATTTGTTTCCAGACCCTTGATCTTGGCCAATGCACCAATGATTTATTCCAATGAGTGAAACCACTTATTTCTCATTGAGAATTATACCCATACCCCTCATCAGAGTTAGAATGACCCTTTGGACCCTCCCCATTCACCTCACCTCATTTAGATCCTAAATGTTCATTGCAGCCTTGTTCATCTGCAGCTGGGCTCTCGGGCATAGCACACTATACCCATATCATGTGTTCCGTGTCCAGAATGTTACATGTGTCTCTTTTTACTTTCTCTCCCAGTGTCAACTATGACATTTCTTGCCAAAGGGAAGACTTCTTTCTCCAGAAACTACGTTAGCAATTTCGTAACCACAAATGCCATGTTCTTATTAGTCACTCTTGTGGTAATGGAATTTCATCTCTTACTCCCTGAGTTGGGATGAAATCATTGTTTTATTTTCCTCTCAGTTGAGAATTAACCTGCAAGGATTCAAGAACTATGTCTAATTTTGTTCCTTCATCTATGTTCAGAAAAATGATCATGCAGGATGATGCATTATAAGGATTGATAAAAATGGTTTTGGAAATAATAAATTTGAGAATGGAAACTAAAAAGAATATAGAGATGACTCTTAGTATCTGTGGGTTTCATATCCATATATTCATCCATTTTCAAAAAATGTTAATTATCTGTGTATTTGATATGTGCGACATGTTTTTCTCATTCTGATTCCATATGTAATACAGTGTGGTAGCCATTTACAAACTACTTGCATTACATTCAATATTATAATTAATCTAAAGAAAATTTAAAGTATGAAGGTATATGTTATAGCTTATGAGCAAATACCATGCCATTTTATATAAAGTAATTGAGTGCCCACAGGTTTTTGGCATCCATGGGAAAGGAGCCATGTTGGAAATATCCCCCAAGAGACAGCAAGGGAGAACTGTTAAGGAGTTTTATTGTAGTGGAATGAGTGGCGGCAATAAGTGAGTAGAACTGACAGGAGTCATTAGATAACTAGATGCCACAGCTCCATTGGGAGTGGAGTCAGGATGTGAGTTGGATGTGGACAGTGGGCAGGGTGATGATGCTGCACAAGGAGATGAGGATAGGATCAGGAGGTACGGGATGTATTGGCCTCCCCAGATGTAATAAATAACCACAAACTGAGATTCTAATAGCAAAAATGTTTCCTTTCATAGGTCTGAAGGTCAGAAATCTGACAAATGGTGATAGAAAGTTTGGTTCTAACTTCTCCAGAATGTATTAACCAGGGTTCCCATGAAAATAGACAAGGAGAGCGGACATATGGATGATAGACTTTATGGATAGATAGGTGATAGATGACAGACAGACAGACAATAGATAGATAGATAGATAGATAGATAGATAGATAGATAGATAGATAGGGCTTGAATTTCAAGTGTCTACTACATGGTTATATTTTAAGCACTTAGGACAACTTTGGTAGGCTAGAGAACCTACCAAACATCAGGACAATATAGCAGAGTGTTTTAAAGTTTATACCAATCCCTACATCCTTTCCATTTGCTTTATTTCCTATTATTCTATAAAATAAACAGCATCTAATTTAACTTCCAGTGTTATGGTCTAGTCTGCTCTGTCTTATCCACCATGATAGACTGAAATCCTCTAAAAGTGTAAACTAAAATATATCTTTACTCAAGATGTTTCTTTCACATTTTGTGGTCACAGTGATGAAAAATATAAGATAGGTAGGAATCAAACGATAGGTAGGTAGATAGATAGATAGATAGACATGATAAGTAGATGATAGATAGATGATAGTAAGGTGATAGATAAGTGATAGAGATTATAAATAGTTGATAGGTAGATAGATAGATAGATACATACTTACATACATACATACATACATACATACATATATACAATATGTTGACTGATACAAAAATAAGTGATTGTTAGAATTATTGATTGGTAGATAGATGATAGATACCTAAAGGATAGATACATAGGTAGGTAAATAAATGAATATACTGATTGATAATGAATAATTATCCTGCATGGTTATGAAGACTAAGAAGTCCCACAATCTTCCTTCTGTTAGACAAGGGTTTGCTAAAACTCAAGGATGAAGGGCAGAGAAACAAGGGCACAAATAGTGTAAGTACCAGTGTGAGGGCAAAGGAAGACAGATGTTCCTATTCACAAAGTTAGGAAAGAACAAACACATTTATCTTCTTCCACTTGTTGGTCTACTCCAGGCCCTTATGAGCTGGATGATATTTATGCACACTGAGAGTTGTCTGCCATACCAAGTCCACCAATTCTAGTGCTGAAATCTTCCAGAAACACCCACACAGAAATAATGTGAAGCAGATTATCTATAGTCAAGTGGCCTATTCAAGCTGACAGACACAGTTGAGCTTCACTCAGAGAATCTACACCGCATACGTATCACAGGTTCTCCATGTTGTACCTGTCTCTTAGCCCCTCTGCTCTGTACCCATCTCCCAGCTTCACCATGCTGCACCTGTCTCCCAGTACACTTCTGTGCTCTGTACCTGTCTCCCAGCTTCTCCGTGCTGCATATGTATCCCAGTTTCTCCTCACTGCACCTGTGTCCCAGCTTCTTCTTACTCACCTTTCTCCTGGCCTCTCTGCTCTGTACCTGTCTCCCAGTTTCTCCATGCTGCACCTGTCTCCAAGCTTTTCTGCTCTGCACCTGTCTCAGCTTCTCCATGCTGCACCTTTTATCCAGTTCCTTCGTGTTCCACCTGTCTCTTAGCTTATCCATGCTGCATCTGTCTCTCTGTTTCTCTGAGTTGTACCTGTTCTATCTGCCAGGCTCTCACAGCCTTTAAAAGTCTCATGGTCCTATATTTGTAGGCACCACACTTCAGAATCTGCCTCTACCTTCATATTACCTTGCCCGCTGTCTGTGTGCCACAAATATCTCTACCCTTTCTCTAATGAGAATATATGCCACTAGATTTAGACTCACCCACAGTCTAGGATAATCTCATTATTATATTCTGAATTTAATGATACATGTAACATCTTCATTTCCTAGTTAAGTTACAGTGACAAGTCCTAATGGACATATATTCTTAAGGGAACACAGTTTGTTGAAGTCATTCTACGAAGGGTTCTCAATTTTTCCATGTTGTATAAAATGGTCATTTTTTCAGGCTGTTCCTTACTCTAAGAAATTCTGCTTTGAAAGCAGACACAGGGACAAGATGACCCTGCACGTTGATGGTAGACAGACAGCACCATTCACAAGTTATAGACTGATAAACAACTTATTCGTAAAGGTAAAAAGAGTACCAATCTATAAATTTATCAAAGTAAATTTAAAACATATGAGCATGTGGGCATATTAGAATTCTAGGAAGAATATCAGGCCAGAGAAGTTGTCGAGTGTACCAGACTGAGTGAAGGATATAACACCCTCGCCTGGACCCCATAAAGCAGAGGACTCCTGACACTCTAATATCAATAACCACACCCTCAACCTTTGCCATCTCACTATGTGGTATGTGTATCAAGCAGTGAACAGCAGAAACTCCTGGCTGTCCCAGAGGCATCGACTACAGTTTCCAATACTGATGTGACCTATGAAACTGTCATGAATCCATCTATCTGGACACATGTTGCTCACTTCCACCTGTTTATCAGTCTGGACTCTGTCCTCCAATTTTCTCTTTGTAGCCTTTGCTGTCCTGCACCTCAGTTCTTTAGGTCAGCTTGGCATGGAGGTCCAGTTCAAGCCTGACCCTGAAGCCTAACTCTGCAAGGATACCTCCATCAGATCTCCAACAAGGTTCATTCTCTATCTCCCATAGGTATCTCCCTTTCAATTACTTTCTGCTTGCCTTCCATTCAGGCCTCTCAGAACATGGAGGACCCCGCTTCAACCTCTTTAACCCTTTGTAGTCACTCTTTAGCTCACTTGTAGACATACATACACATATATTTGCCAAGCAAAATGTAATGTGTGATGCAAGAGTTAATATCAGCAGTTAAGATGAATAAAAGAACTTGTGTTTATCTCAGCCTGCTCTCAAGGGAAATCAGAACTACTTAGAAAATTTGACTCAAAACCGACACAGCTTGTGAATTTATTTCTACTTAATATGTATGATACTGCAAGGACAAAAATATGTTATTCTCTATCTGGCCTAGAACACTCATGACAGAAGTCAGCCTATTGATCAAGACATGTGGGCATTTTGACTCGTGGGGTTTTGTGTTCCTCCTGGAGACATGGTGTCTTAGTAAGGGTTGCTATTGCTGCACAAACATTATGACCAAGATGCAAGTTAGGGAGGAAAGGGTTTATTGGACTTACACTTCCACATTGCTGTTATCATCAGAGGAAGTCAGGACTGGAACTCAAGCAGGTCAGGAAGCAGGAGCTGATGCAGAGGCCATGGAGGGATGTTCCTTACTGGCTTGCTTGCTTCTCCTGGCTTGCTCAGCCTGCTTTCTTATAGAAGCCAAGACTATCAGCCCACAGATGGTACCACCCACAAGGGGCCCTCCCCACTTGATCACTAATTGAGAAAATGCCTTACCACTGGATCTCATGGAGGCATCTTCCCAACTGAAACTCCTTTCTCTGTAATAAAGTCAGCTTGTGTCAAGTTGACACACAAAACTAGCCAGTACACATAGCATAAGGAACCACCTATCTTGAGATCATTTATCATCAGAGTGAGTGGAGAGTAGAAGAGGCCAGTGTCATTGGATGGCCTACCTAAGAGATGCAAAAAGAACTCTACTGCCATTAACATACTTCAGATCATCTGAAAACTATACCCCCAAAACCTAGATCAGACCCTAGTCAATTAATATTGCATAATACATGAGTTCCATAGAGTCATCTCACAACTATACTGTATTCCTAGTTGGTATCCAGAACAAATCTGGCATGGCTTTGTCCACAAGGCCATATCTGTATGCCTGCAAACAACTTTGGCCTGTAGTTCTCATAAAAATAAGAAAGCAGGGTTCTAGAGAGATAGCTCACTGATTAATGGCACTGACTGTTCTCACATTGTTCCTGAGTTCAATACCCAGCAACAACACAGTGACTAACAACCATCTATGATGTGGTCTCATGTCCTCTTCTGGTATGTAAGTGTACATGCAGATAGAGTATTCATGGACATAAAAATAAATAAATTTTAAAAGAAGAAATGGAGGAGGAGGAGGAGGAGGAGGAGGAGGAGGAGGAGAAGGAGGAGGAGAAGGAGAAGGAGAAGGAGAAGGAGAAGGAGAAGGAGAAGGAGAAGAAGGAAAAGCAGCAATGTAATGGAGCTGTTAAAAGGAATGAAGAGAATCACAGGGCCCACTCTGGGCATTAATCTTGCCTCCCAGTTTCATGTGGTTAGGTAAGGTGTGGGAGTATGCAAGGAGCTAGAAGGGTGAACTCCGTGAAGTCAGTGCCCATACCAGAATAGAGTTATTTAGTAATATACCTGTTTTGAGAAACCTGTGATCTGGTAAGCAATCCCTTATCCATGCCTCTGGAAGCAGGTTTAACTATTTGTTTGTTCACCATGTAATTGTCATGTGGCAACTGTTTCTTTGGTCTGTCACCATCTGCCCTATCTGTGGTGAATGGATATCTCCTTTGGGAAAAACATGCACATGTACCAGCTGAATTGTTGGCAGAGTGTTTGATTTTAATAACTAGAAAATGAAATATTGGCTCAAACATTAGGTACAGTTATGTTTTATTCAGGCATTTACTCAGTAAAGAGTTATCTGCTGGCCAACAGGGTATAAAAGTAACTTAGCAGGTTGGCTTCTCTCCCCAAGGCAAAGACTGCAGAATAGAATTCACACTCTCATTGTTGTTGACAATTGAGGCTTGACCATATTCTGCTATAAAGATGTGAACTGGACATATATTGATTGGCAAAATTCTGGTCTTGATTCCTTGGGTCTCAGCAACATTCTCATCTCAGTTGAGAAACCAAAGATACTATGGGCATTTCCAATATCCCCTAGAGACAAAATTTCCTCAAGTTGAGAGCTACTGCCAAAGGTTATAGAGAGAACACTGAATAAATTCTATGAGGAAGGTCTATCCAGTGCTAAGCATGTTAAAGCAAAGTGGGAGAAGGCAGAGCCCTTGTACTATGATGAAGGCAGAGAGGGTGAAAACAGAAGCAGACATTGAGTGTCCAGGCTGGGATGGGGGCAGAGCAGGTGGAGAAGATTACAGCATAATGATCGTGAAGGTCTTCAAGTGTTGAGCTGAGGGTGAAGCTATCTAACAACTCATTCAGAGCTACTCCAAAATTTAACAAATGGAACACCCATTTCCACATCCAACTATGAAAATCCACCAAGCTGAGACTCAAATGAAGCATCTCTGCTTACATATCCTGCAGTAATACAGAGTCTGCTTCAATTAAGCAGCATGAATACTCTCACACATACTCTCGAGGTTAGGATGACACTGTGGACATCCTTGGCAACAGATGGAGTTAAACAAAACACACAGCCCCACGCTGTTTAAAACACAAGACTCTATATACCAAGCCCAGTTCTTTCGCCTTCTCGCCCCCTGCAGTATTTTATTTAAATGCTCTGCTTTTGTACTAACTCACTAGAATAATTGACATCTCAATATCTTCCTCTCTTTGTCACTTGTTACTAAATATATGTTCTCTTCAGTAAAGTTTTCAGATTGACTGCTGCTGACAGACAACACAGATTTCAACATTTACACAGAAGTTGTCTGTCAAAAAAGAAAAAAAAAGGTTGTTGGGTTGGGGAGGAGACAAAGGGGGAAATTGCCCTATTTTAGGATGTCTCTTTGCTTAAAATGCAGGAAAGAGGGGAGAGAGAAATCTCTCTCGTGCATAACAGCAATTTATGCCAGGATGCGCAGTCTTGCTGGAGAAGTTGCTAAGCAACTGTCTGGCAGCATGTCAGGGGCAAAGGGAGATGCACGAGAAAAAAAGACACTAAGGCCTGGGCACTGAAGGACATAGAAAATGGCCATAGACACCACCCTCTTCCCTCCTTCCGGACAGCTAGGGCAAATTGAGAGATTACTTTGTATCTCTATGGCCTGGAAGGACAGAGAGAAAGAGAGAGAGAGAGAGAGAGAGAGAGAGAGAGAGAGAGAGAGAGAGGATCCCAAAGCACAGGTTGGAATGTAGCCATTGCTGCTGGCATTTTGTCTGCCATCTTGTAAAGAAGAGCCAATTCAAGCTTTCAAGTTTGATAAGGCCCAGCTTTTCAGTCTACAAAGGGGTGATTGTATCTCTAGTGGCACCATAGAACTATGGTGTGACCACTATTGTGATATCCAGCTCTACAGACTTTCCTTTCTCTAGGTGTTCAATAAAAATCACATCCATCTTTTCTGTTTCTTGACATTTTACTCCCAATAGAACTGCCTACTCCAAGCTTGGGGGCCATAGTATCTTCATCTGTCATTACCCTAGTGGGGTGTTAATTTGGACTGTCAACTTCACTGGGTTAAGAAAAACCTAGGTTATTATTAAGGGAATTTTGGGTATGTCTCTGAGGGAATTTCCTGAGAAAATTAACTGAGAAGTGCAGGTCTTCTCTGAACAAGGTAGCATGGGCTGGAGTCTTGGGCTGAATCAAAGGGAAACAGAAAAAACAACACACTAGGCCTTTCTCTGTTTCCTGTGCTCAGACCCACTTTGCTCCCATCACAGCCATAATCTGCTCCCACCCTTGTGCCATCTGTCCATGATTGAGGGCTCCATCACCTAAAACAAAAGCATCCTCTTTGAAATATCTTCTTGTCAGGGATCTGGTCATAGCATGAAGTAACTAAGAAAACTCAGGGATGAAGATCCCACCAATCCAGCAACAGAATAATCAGCAAATGATTTTATCATACCTTACCATAAACAAGACCCTTAGTGGATTTGGTAAGACCTTTTATTCCCACATGTTTTCCCTAATTTCCAACAGGTCTCCTTCCCACTTATTCAACACAATCTTCCTCATTTTATCAGCAAATCTGTTCTTTCACCCTGAGTGAGCCACAATTTCCAAACCACTGATTGTTGCCTCTCTCTTTCCATTCTGAAACAAGTCTATCCCAGCCTCCACTCTGAAATCTCTACTTATGCTTATATATGCAACTAACCTTCAAATGGAAAATACAAAAAAGGATTGTATTAGAGACACTGTGGCTCACCAAAATCATTCAAAGAGCTGTCCACTGTAACTTCTCCTATTCCAAGATTTGATACCTAGCAAGATTTGTCCTGTTAAGAGAATAAAACATATCTAACAAAAGCAACTCTAGTAAGGCATGTGATTTATGCTTATAATCCTAGCAGTCTAGAGGGTAAGATAGGAAAAACATGAGTTCAAAGGCAGTCTAAATTACATAGTGAGACCAATATACAGAGACCATGTCTCAAAAATCCACACCAAAACAAACAAAAACAAACAAACAAAATACCCAGTTCTATCAAAATCAAAAATGTCCTATGTATCAGTAATAAATTATATATCATATAGAATGTAAACCCTTTTCTTATTAGTCAAATTTCATCAAATACAGACTATGCATTTGTTGCTTTAGAGAATGCCTAAATATTATGTATTCTTTTATTCTCTACTCATATGTGAATTTACTCAGTAAAAGAGTAACCATGCATATGTAGCAGAGGATTACCTTATCTGGCATCAATGGGAGGGGAGTTCATTGGTCCTGTGGAGGCTGATTGACACAGTGTAGGGGAATGCTAGGGTGCCGAGGGGAAAGGGGAAAGGTGGGAGAGCACCCTCACAGAAGCAGGGGGTGCGGAGAGGGGATAGAGGGTTTAACTGGGAAAAAGGATAACATTTGAAATGTAAAGAAATAAAATAAGCAATTTTTTAAAAAGACACCAGTCTAGTAACACTGGGTGTTCACATGTAGACAATATAACAGAGCATTGGTTTGGCTGGGCTCATGTGTCCAATAACCCATCTGCATCTTACTGAACACATGCTTAGGTCTCAAACTCTGCCTGGCTAGAATTGATGGCTTTATCCTTGAAGAGTACAAAACAATTGATTCCTTCTTGGTAGGACTTGGTTTCTTTATGTGCTCCCTCAATCCAATTTACTATACAGTTTATTTTTATTATTATTTTTTTCCTACTTTATTTACATTTCAAATGTTTCTGAGTTTCCAGATCTCCCCTTTGGAACCTCCCATTTCCTTCCCCTACTCCTGCCACTATGGGGGTATTTTCCCACCCACCCACCCACCCACCCACTCTTGTCCTCCCTCCTTGGCATTCTCCTCTACTGGGGAATTTAACACTCTCAGGCCCAAGGGTCTCTCCTCCCCCTGATGGCTAACAAAACCCTCCTCTGTCACATATGTGGCTAGCACCATGGGTCCCTCCATGTGTATTTTTTGGTTGGTGGATCAGTCTCCAGGAGTATCGGACCAGTTGACACTGTTGCTGCCTCCTTGTGGATGCAAACTCCCTCAGCTCCTTCATTCCGTTCTCCAAGTCCTCCATCTGGGACCTCACATTCAGCCCTACTGTTGCTGTGAAGTGACTCTTGGGTATTTCAAACTTTTGGGCTAATAACCACTTAACAGTGAGAATATACCATGTTCATTCTTTTGTGACTGCATTACCTCGCTTAGGATGTTATTTTCAAGATCCATCCATTTGTCTACAAATTTCATGAAGTCATTGTTTTTAATAGCTGAGTAGTATTCCATTGTGTAAATGTACCATATTTTCTATATCCATTCCTCTGTGGAAGGACATCTGGGTTGTTTCCAGCTTCTGGCTATTATAAATATGGCTGCTATGAACATAGTGGAACATGTGTCTTTATTACATGTTGGAGCATCTTCTGGGTATATGCCCAGGAGTGGAATAGCTGGGTCCTCAGGTAGTATTATGTTCATTTTTCTGAGGGTCTGCCAAACTGATTTCCAGAGAGGTTGTATCAACTTGCATTCCCACCAGCGATGGAGGAGTATTCCTCTTTCTCCACATCCTCGCCAACATCTGCTGTCACCTGAGTTTTTGATCTTAGCCATTCTGACTGGTGTGAGGTGAAATCTCAGAGTTGTTTTGATTTGCATTTCCCTGATGACTAAGTATGTTGAACATTTCTTTAGGTGCTTCTCGGCCATTCAAGTTTCCTCAGTTGAGAATTCTCTGTTTAGCTCTCTTTCCTATTTTTTGATAGGGTTATTTGGATCTCTGGAGTCTAGCTTCTTGAGTTCTTTGTATATATTGGATATTAGGCCTCTATCAGATGTAGGATTGGTAAAGATCTTTTCCCAATCTGTAGGTTGCCGTTTTGTCCTATTTACAGTGTCTTTTGCCTAACAGAAGCTTTGTAGTTTTATGAGGTCCCATCTGTCGATTCTTGATCTTAGAGCACAAACCATTAGTGTTCTGTTCAAGAACTTTTCCCCTGTTCCCATGTGTTCGAGAATCTTCCCCACTTTCTCTTCTATTAGATTCAGTGTATCTGGTTTTATGTAGAGGTCCTTGATCCACTTGGACTTGAGCTTTGTACAGGGAGATAGGAATAGTTTGCCTCCCCAATGTCAGAAAAGAAAAAAGCCAATTTTGCATCATTCACCATGTCTTACTTTGTGTCTATATTTGCTCATTTTAATCCTTGTAAACAACTCTCAGGGGTAAGAATCATCACCCTTGCTTTCAGTCATATATGAAAACTGAGTTTATAATTTACCTATAGCTTATCCTGGGCAGAGCCAGTATTGACAGTAGGATTTCTCTGCATACACTTTCCAACACACATGCCTGAATAAGGCCTGAACAACAGTTCTCAAGTCTAGATATACAAATTAGAAGAAAGAGAACTCAGTGGGGAAAAAAGTACTGAAAAAGTGAAGCCACGAACACATCTTGTATTAGGGAACTACTGAGGCTCTTGTGTGGCCAAAGCAGAGTGTGGTCAGGAAGATGCTTTGAAGAATGAGGTCTTTGGGAGGGGAGAAAGAGTGTTTACAAGAGACAAGAAGAGTTTATTTTGACTTTCAGTTTTTGGTTTTGGGGGATTTTTGTTTTTTCAAGAAAACCAGAGGAAGTACAAGAGAGGGAGTAAGAAGAAATGAGGAGCGAATACGTGAAGCTGTGTAAGGATGACAGGCAGGAGTTGGTGAGATGAATGGAAATAATCAAAATATATTGCATAGAAATTGTTTAATTAAAAAATAGAAGGTAATAGCATTTGTGTGACTTGAAACCAGAGTGAGGGAGATGGAAAGGGACCAGCAGAAAGGTCAGAAAGGACAGCAGAGGGCAGCTGGGAGGGAAAACAAGAAAGAGCAAAGTATGACACGTATGCATGAAAATGTACTAACAGTTTCATCAGTTACATGCTAACTATAAAACTGTAAATAAAAGCTGATAAAATGGCTCAGCCAATGAAAATACACACTACCAAGACAGACAACCTGAGTCAAACTCCAGTCTTCAAATGGTAGAAGGAAAGGACCGAACCACACACACCTATACATGCACATGCATGTGTGCATGTACACATACAGACACACACATGTACACACACAGACACACATGCACATGCACACACACATACACACACTAAGGAAATAAATGTAATTCTTCAAAATTATACCTACATAATTTTTTTTAAAAATAGCAAGATATTCATCCTTGTGGTTTTATTCTCCTTGAAGTTGTTCAACAAAAGCAATATTTCTTTTGACTACCCAACCCAGTTTTCTAGAGATGAACCTAGGAAAGTGTACATACTTTGCAGTGTTCTCTTAAATTACCTATAACTCCTCCACACTCACTACTGACCCCACGACTGGGGTTACTGAGTTCCTATTGCCCTTATTGCTCTGAACACTTACACATCTACCTCTCTATTTACCATGAATGACTTGAGTGTGGCCTTGCGTTTTGGATTATCTCCATAAAATCCATCCTTGGTAAGATGCTCCATCCATGTCAGGTGCTCATCCTACTCTGTCTGCGAGTGAGGTACTGAATCTGTAGCATGATTAAAATAAGCCATTTCTCATCTCTATCCAAAAATTCAGAAGGCTTTGAGACAGCTGCCTTATCATTTGGCTGTAAACTCTCTTCAGAAATACACAGCAAGGCACATGGCAGATAAAGTTTTACTGCGCCCAGAATGATTTGGAGTGCATGTCTGAATTGGACGTTTCTGGGAATGGCATCCCACTGAAAGCAAAAGAGAGGCACTACTGCCAGATTGGGGGAATCAAAGAAATCTGAGTAATTGCCACTAATTGAGCTGTCCTAAATTATAGCTATCCTTCATGCTAGAGCACTGGGAGGGGAGGAGGCAAGAGCGATGGTTTTATTTTTAACAACTGCACTTTCCATGAGAAGTGTGGCCCCTATTTACAGCAACAAATGGAATTTGTTCCAAGGAGATAGGGCTGAATTATTAAGCTCAAATAATTGGGTCCTTAGTTCCTGGAGCTGGGAAAAGGAGTGCTCTGTGCAGCACAGGGGTGGAGAAAGTACCATTCATTCCGAGGTTTTCATCATTTAAGATGATAATTAGTGAGAGATAATGTGCCTGGGTAGCCAATTTCGACTCTGATTATTTGCTTGAATGTGATAATTGTGTAGTTTTGTTTTGCTCTCTCTTCAACACACTTCTTAAAGTCCTTGTGATGTTTTCGGGGGTTGGGGGACTCATTATTATCTCTCAAAGTAACTATAGAAATATATAATTAGATATTATTCAGGGAAGAAGAACTTAGGTTGCAGGAAGTCTTTGTGTAGTGCATTGTATTTAACTATGCAGGGACTTGTTCTTATTGCCAGTGGAGCAGAATTTTCCCATCGACTTTATATTTCCATCTTGGGGGACCGCATACCACCTGTTTTCTGATCCTAGCTCTGGCCTTTACATCAACTGGTCTCACATCACTGAAGACTGGGGGCAGAAAACCATGATGTGCTGTTTCCTATGGATTTATACCTCATTTCTTTATTGCCAGTCCCTCCCAAGTGTCTTCTTGCCATTAGAATACTTGAGGATACCAAGCACAGAGGGAGGGCGGGAAGTAGTGCTGGAGTTAAAATATGGCTATTTATTCATATGACTGGTATATAATAAACTTAAAAGATAGGATCCATGATCTTGTTTTCAGATGAAAATCTCAAAAATCCCGGTGACTCTGTGTTTTCACTAATGGATCACCAGAAAGAACTGATCCAGATATTGGGAATTAGGCACTATGTAAAGATGTATGGGAAGGAAATCAAAGCAATCATACCACTAGAGGAGGCTACAGTCTCTGTTCCAAACATAGATAAACATGCTAATATTCTCTCCAAAGCTTCATACCATCTATAAAAATGAGACATGGGCAGGGCTGCAGGTCACCTCCTTCAGAGTGAGTCTCAGACGGACATGACAGAACACACCATCAGTGACCGTCCCATCTTCCACCTGGTCATAGTGATAGCAACCCCACTCTTCTTTTAACTATTTCCCACATCTCATCTATTTTCAACTTCTTGAAAGCCAAGTAGGCAACATTATTCTTCTATTTATTTACTTTAAGATCTTATCTCTTTTTAAAATCATGTGTATGCACATATGGAAAGAGGGGTTGGAGCACAACTATGCAGCTGCTTATGGAGGCCAGTTTCCTGGATCGCCTGGAGTTACAGATTTTTATGACATGCCTGATGTATATTGGAAACTGAACTCAGTTTCTCTGAAAGACCATGCCTTCTCTTAAACACTGAGCCATTTCAGCTCCTGCATACACCATACTTTCTGTGGCTTCTTAGATTTCCTCAATCCAGAATGTCATTGTATTCCCTCTCGGCTTACAAAACTATGAAGGGTCCTTAAAATAAAGTTCAAATGTCACTTCCTCTGGAAACTGCCCCATTGTCATTCAAATGCCCTTCCTCAGTATCTCCATTCTGCATTTGTTCCAAAATTGTTCTTAGCTAGTACATAATACAAACTCAACCAATAACTGATTAATGAATGTAGTCCTCTCGAAAGGCATGTGGGAGCTCATCTGTTCATTCATCAGCTAAGATGGTTGAGTTCAGTTGAATGGGGTTGACATGTGGTCAGCTGAGTACATAGATAGGAATGAAGTCAAGACAAAGGAAACAAGACATACAAATTCCTGGGTCTGGCTTCCTTGATGTCTGCTTCTCAGTAATAACAGATAGAAGAAACTGCAACAGCCAATGCACTAAAAGGAGCATAGTCAGGCAATGAATAGTGAGAGGCCCCTGGCTATTTTTAGAGGTAGGTCATTGGGAAAAAAACAGAGCATGATTAGAAGGTTGGAAAGTTTAGCTCTACTACCCAACCTTCTCAGAAGGGAGAATGGCTGAGAGTTTAGATTATCAATGCTCAATGATAAATTCCATCATACCTATCCTATGGAAAGAAGTTTCACAAATATCAACATGGGAGGTCTTTTAGCTATCTAAAAACATGAAGGTTCCTAGTGGGTGGAGACCTGAGGGGAAGAGTCCATGAAAGATCCCTATCCCTTCCATACTCACCCTATGCATTTATCTTTGTCTGAATACTTATTTGTGTAATGGCACTTGTAAGAACTTGGCAAGTCCAAAGCAGGTTTGTCCCAAGATTTGTGAACTATGTTACCAAACTGTATCAACCTGATGTGGTTATATGGGGCCTGAGCTATAACTGGTTAACTAATCAGAAGCATGGCTCTCTAATGTTTTCAATACTCTCTGAAATGGGGAACTACTTTGTATGAGTAAACCCCCACCCTGAGGGACCTGATGCTATATGCATGTAACAAATGCCAGGATTGAGTTCAATGTTAGGATACCCAGCTGTGTCCCAGGAAGAACTGGTTGTGTATGTGAAAAAAACCCTCACACTCATGCTGATGAGCAGAAATGACATGAGGTATTGCATTCTGTGTTGCATAGGCTGTGTTACAGAAGAAAAATCAGTTTTGTTTCTTCTTGTTACTAAAATTAACACTAAATCCAAGCACAGTGGGGGTGATGATGCACACTTGACCTACCCACTGCACTGATGCTGTTCTGGAACAATACAAGATGTTCATCGGGGACAGTGAGCTTTGGCTTAGATATTAAAGCAGGAACAATATTCCAGCAGCACAACTCTTCTGGGAAGGGGAATGTCAAACATAAGGAATAATATATTCCTGGAAATATCTGATATTGTTGTTCTGAAGTTCATGTTGCAAATGACTATTCTATAACACAAGAGGTCAAGAATGAATCCAACAGTCACTCTGGTCTAGATTAAAGACTCCTAATTAGACATCCTCTAAAGGAGACTGGCTTTCCAAATATTTTGTATTTATTTTGGTTTTTTCTTTCTTTTTTTTATATACTTTATTTACATTTCAAATGGTTCCCCTTTCCAGATCTGCCCTTTGGAACCTCCCTATTCCCTCCCCCCCTTCCCCTGCTTCTATGGGGGTATTCCCCCACCCACCTACCTAGTCACCCACTCTTATCTTCCCTCCTTGGCATTCTCCTATACTAGGGGATCTAACACCCTAAGGTCCAAGGGTTTCTCCTCCCACTGATGGCTAACAAGACCCTCCTCTGCCACATATGTGGCCAGCACCATGGGTCACTCCATGTGTATTCTTTGGTTGGTGATCCAGTCTCTGGGAGCCTCAGGAGGTCAGGCCAGTGGACACTGTTGCTCCCTCCATGGGGCTGCCAACTCCCTCAGCTCCTTCAGTCTCCTTCAACTCCTCCATCTGGGACCTCACACTCAGCCCATTGGTTGCTGTGAAGTGACTCTTGGGTATTCCCAACTTTTGGGCTTATTTTGTGTTTTTTTGTTTTTTGGTTTTTTGTTTGTTTGTTTTTTTAATGATAAGGCTTCTCTACATATCCCAGGCTGGCTTTGGTGCTATGATAATCCTCCTATGTTTCACGCCCAAGTACTGGGATTATAAGCATGTACCCCTATACTCAGACAACTGCTTATATTTTTAAAGAAAGTATGAGTTTTCACTCTACTAATGAAGAAGAAATATCCCTGAAGAAACAGCTCCACCCACTTTCAACTGGTTCCATTTCTGCAGGAGAAGCAGAAACTTACTTGTGATAATTTGATTCAAGTATCTTTAGCATGCAAGGAATAATACATTTTGGCCTTGGGGTCAGTCTCCTTATCCATCCTATATTATCTACCTTTAGGTGAGATCCTAAATTATCCTATATTATCTACCTTTATCAACCTGTGGGTCATAACTACTATTGGTGTCACGCATCAATTATACTGCATATCAGATATTTACATTATGATTGATAACAGAAGCAAAATTACAATTATAAAGTAGCAACAAATTAGTTTTATGGTTAGGGCATCATCAAAACATGAGGAACTATATTAAAAAGTAACAGCATTAGGAAGGTTGAGAACCACTATTCTAGATAGCGACATCCCTGGACAGAAGACTAAATTAAATTCTTGTGCCTTTGGATACTAACAGTAGATAAACCCTTCAGCTACAATCTCTAGTATGGATTGGGTTTATTTTGATGGAGTTTTAAATATCATCTCTTATTTCTAATTTCTCAATAGTTTTGAATGCTAAAGAAGGGAATTATATTCTTTCCTACAAGATTTCAACCATAGTCACCTAAACAGCCACTTTGGGATTTGGTTTTCTTTTTTATGAATTGGGACAAAGATTGCATGTCTAATCTACATAGAAACACGAAACAGCCTTAAAAATAAGTCTGGCACCAAGTTGAATGTTCTCTCCTCCCCACATAAAAAAGAATTGTGGGTAATTTGATCCTTTCATGCTGGAGCTCTGTTATCTTTATTAATCTACTATCAGTTCACTCCCTTCTCATGTTCTCCACTTGAATTAAATAAATCACTTTCTACCCAGTTGCCAAAGGTGGAAATGTAGGTTGCAGATGCTTAGAGCCAATTCCAATGGTAGATCTCTTCTTCAAGATCCCAGCTTGAGAGTATTCCAAGATACCTGTATTCCAAGATAACTGCCAATATAGCATGCAATAGCAACAGCATAGAAGTATGCCTCTTCTCAACCACAGTGCAGTGGTCATATACATCCAAAGCACACATGCTGTGAGCATAGGCTTTTGACACTATCTCCAGATCATAACCTGCTTCCTGCTCTCCCCATTGCCATCATACACCATCAGCAGTTCCCACGTAGGCTCATTGGAGTTGAGAGACTCCCCGTCGCTTTTACAACCTGTGTACTCTAAACAGCTCTATTGTTAGAACCACCGTTCTGGGCACTCAGTTTCGAGAGGGGCAACCAGTGACACCTGCTTCTATGAATCAGCATCTTTTCCTGCACAGACTTTGGCACAGAGTTATACCTACAATGTTAGCAAAACAGAAACTGGGTTGATCTAACCTGTTTTCTCTCTGCTGTACAGGAATAACCTTGTTTTAGTGGTGTTAGTGAAGAGCATTCACAAATGACATCAAACAGTATTAACATTGTGAAGTAATAAACAATGTTGGCCTCCTCACAATCTTACTAGCTTCCCTGCTCCTAATCCACTGATCTAGGTGATCTGGAGCAGCCAGCCAGCAAGTTTCCTCTGTAAAGACCCAAGAATATCTGCACAAGTGGATATCAGTATGCTGATAGCCAGAATTAGCAAATATATTTACAGTGAACCCCAATACCATGTCACCTTGAATTTATGAAGGATGATTTGGAAGACCTTATCCCTGACTCCCACTTTACTTAGACTGTGACCCTTTGAGTTGAAGCTATGATCCTGTCTGAAAGAGACAGAAAATATTGATAAAATTCCTACATCTGAAAAGGCTATAAAAACATCTTTCCTACACAATCTCATGTCAGATGTCCTTCATGATCATCATTTCTGGTCATCATTTCCCCAGGGAAACTGCTGTCCAAAAAAAGATGATCACCTATTCCTGCATGCTACAGAGGTCGAGGATACCAGGAGAACACAACCCATAGAGTCAACTAAGCAATTCTCACAGGGGCTCAAAGAGACTGAAGTGGCAATCATGGAGCCTGATAGGTCCTCTGCATATATATATAGTTGTTTAGATTGGTGTTCTTTTTGGACTCCTACAAGTGGGGGTATTTGTGACTCTTTTGCCTGCTCTTGGGACCCTTTTCCTCTTACTAGGTTGCCTTGTCCAGCCTTAATATGAGGGTTTGTGCCTAGGCTTATTGTAACTTATTCTGCCTTGTTCAGTTGATGTCCCTGGGAGGCCTGTTCTTTTCTGAAGGGATATGGAGGAGGAGTGGATCTGGTGGAAAAAAGATGGGGCTTAAAAAAGTGGAGGGAGCAGAAAGGTGGACGTGAAATTGGGAGATATGTATGAAAGAAGAATTTTAAAGAAAAGGATAATGTGCTCTTTTCCTAGGACACTCATATGTCCATGTTTGCATGGAGACAGCCCTGGAATACACAATGATGGCTTGTTCCTTTTTACTCACCACCCATCTGCAAAGAGAATGAGCTGTCTACAGTATCTCTCAACATGGCAAACGGGAGAGCTGAGGACTATGCACTCAAACCTCAGAAAAGATCACCTGGATGGATATTCTGCATTAACCCGCAGACTTCTCAGCAGGGAAGGTCCTTCTTTAACAGCAGTGGCTTTCATGATCACATGCACAATGTGCCTCTTTGCTTCCTCATCTTCTTTCAGATTACCACTACTAAAGTTTCTGGGAATCTTCTTTTAAGTAAATAATTATCGCTCAATATTGGTCTCAGAGTATTCTTTGGGCCAAATGCACACACTCATTGTAATGGCAAAATTGCTTTAGGCTTCTCTCCAGAGGGAATCACCCTGCCTATGGAGCAGGGACTCAGGTTCCTATGGTCTTGGTGGCAGGAATATCCTGCAGACTTCATTTATGCTTCTGGATTATCTGATTTTCCTCATAGGTGCAGATTTTCAGGGAAAATTATGAAATAATAATGACTTTCAGGAATGGCATATTAAGAAAAAAAAGCATCAGCACCCTAAAGAGTGAAAAAGGGGGAAGTCAGATGCACCTTAGACCCAGAGTTCCTTATATGCACTTCATTCCAAGTCAGGTGTTTGATGGACATCTTTCAAGTACCTTTGTTGTTCTGGGTACAGTCTGCCTTCTCTTTTATTATTGAAAACTATCTTTAATTATATTTGTTTGTTTGTTTGTTTGTTTAGTGGTGAGGGATAAAGGTGTGCATGTACCACAGTGTATATGTGGAGCTCAGAGGACAACATACCTGTATCATCATCTAGAACTCTTGATATAGAAACAGCACCTCTGTAAAGTTCTGTGATGTCTTAAGGCCAGCAACATGAAGATTTTATCCAACAGTCCACTGAGGTTATTTAGCATAAACATATTCTAAATATCCCTAAGTCTCCAGAAATAAGCTGGGGGTGAAGGAGATTTTCAACCTGATTTACTTCAATATTGTGTGCCTTCTCTAACATGGCTGTGTCTTGTAGACTGTGCTTATCACTTGTTGTCATCTAAAGCTCTCAGCCCAAACTAAAATCTATTCAACTCAAGGATGTTCTCTCTTCAACTGTTCAGGTGCTATCGGGCCCCCTTCACAGGAGACGGTGCTAGCCACTCTTATGTTAACTGGACACATAAACTAGAGTTATCTGAAAGGAATGCACCTCAATTGATAAAAGGCTTCTATAGGATCCAGCTGTAAGGCATTATTTTAATGACTGATGGGGAAGAGCCTGACCCATTGTATAGTGCCATTTCTGGGTAGTGTTCCAGAGTTCTATAAAAAAGCAGGCTAATCAAGCCATAATGAACAAACCAGTAAGCAGCACCCCTCCATGGCCTCTGCATCGACTCCTGCCTCCAGGTTCCTGCCCTGTTTGGGTCCTGTCCTGATTTACTTCAATGATAAAACAGCAATATGAAAGTGTAAGCCAAATAAACCCTTCCCTCCCCAACTTGATTTTGGTCAAGATGTTTTAACATAGCAATAGAAATCCTAATCAAGACAGAGTCTCTAGTTCTCTCTCTCTCTCTCTCTCTCTCTCTCTCTCTCTCTCTCTCTCTCT
>JADRCH010000060.1:7207175-7304859 GCA_019843965.1 Rhynchomys soricoides | reverse complement strand
GAGAGAGAGAGAGAGAGAGAGAGAGAGAGAGAGAGAGAGAGAGAGAGGAGTGAGACAGACCTGGATCATTTCTATAGTGCCACAATCTTTAGAGTTTCCTCATCCTTAGAAGTTCAGATGACTGAATCACGGGAGATTGATGAAGACTTTCTCCTTTCAAATTAACCAGACAGAACCATAAGCTCAAAGGAAAATTAGGTTCTTCAAAATGCCTGGGTGCAAGTCTTTAGCTCTTTTTCACACATCTGTCAAATCACCACCTCCTGGAGTTTCAGAACTCATTTATCCCTTGTGGTTTCTGTGGTGTTGTGAGAGACTGGGGAAGCTCCATAGCATGGGACTCACATCAGAGCATGAAACAACCTATCATGGCATGACAATGCATCTGTGGGTCCTCCAGTCCATGAGAGCTTGGAAGAAATAGCCTGGGCTTGAGAGGCAGCAGAAATGTGTATTCAGATCTCCTTGGACTTCATTCAAAACATCCATCTACTAATTAAATCATAATAGAGGCTAGGCGCAAAAATGCCATTAGGGCTCCTTAAGAGTGCATCATAGAGCTAGGGTAAAGGACCACTGGGCTAGACAATGGTTACTTCTACCCAGCTCTGCCTTTAAATCACTACATAAGCATAGTCATGCTCATTAAGTTACTGAGCCTGTATTTTCTAATGCAGAAAATGAACCACAATTTACCTCTGTTAGACATGGTCATTTTCCATTCATTTTCAGAGCAATGTAACATTCCACTGTGCAAATAACCACTGTGCATACTCCTACTGTTTAATAAGCCTCTGGGGTTATTTGTAATTGTAAAATATTGAAAAGGTGATGCTGGTTAACATACTTGAATAAGATCCTAGGAAAAGGTGTGCAAAAGATTCTTTTCAATGTTCAAGTTGAAGTGCAATTACTGCACAGCAGACATGGAAATACTTAATTCCATATCCTAACTAGGGGCTGTTTTTCTAAGTAGATAAACCTCAAATATATAAACATGTTTAAATGAGGCTATCACTGTTTCATAAACATTTATAGTGAACATAGTAGGTATTGTGTGATTCTGGGGGATAAACAAATGCACCCAGAGTAGAAGCTGCTATCACTTAATGTGTTCTACACAAGTGAAGAGAGGCTGGAATGAAACACTGAGTGTCAGGGGCAAACATAGGTATGGCTTCAGCAGAGAAGAAAGGGCTCTGATCCTGTTATGGAAGATGAAAATGAGTGTTTGAGCAAGACAAGACAGTAAGAGATATCGAGTCCAAGCCCCTGACCTTCAGGGGAGGGCCATCAGAGCTCAACTTTATGGGAAAACAACAATAGTTGGCTGAAATGTATCACTTGACAGATAAAGGTTGGGTCTGCTCTATCACTCTAGATATCTACCTAGGCAGACACATGCCCATCCACGCTCCTTGCCATTCTGATTACAATAGCTAGGACATGGAAAAAGCCAAGATGTCCATCAACTGGTGAATGAGTAATAAAAGTGTGGCAACCATGCACAATGCAATTTTGTCATTTGTGAAAAACAGCGAAATTATCAGTTCTGCAGGTAAATGAATGCAACTGGAAAACATTTCAATGAGTGAGATAACAAGAACATAAAGACAGACATCCATGTTCTCATTTACATCGATCCTAGTATTGAATCTGTAGACTTGAGGCTTAAAGTGGAATACTTGTAGAAGCCAATAAACTAGAAATGGCCACTGGGAGAGTACAGATAAATCTTAAGGGTGGTGGCTAGTAGAAAAACAAGGGATAAGAAGCAGGCAATGGGGAATAATGGAAAGGAAGTCTAGGTGAGGAGAGGGATCAGAAGACAGGGCAAATTAGAGCGTGGGGGAGGAACATGCAACACTAAGGATGTTTGAAAAAGTCATATGGAAACCTATTTTACATGATGAGAAAATAGCAACCTCACAGGATGCCTGAAAAGTGCACAGAGTGCTGGGCAGGATAGAGGCCAGGGTCAGAGCATTGTAAGAAAGCAGTAATCCTGTCCAACACCAGAAAGATACCAGAGGGTCTGGCTAGAATGTACAATCAAGACAATGTTGGGAAACTCCCTTATGGTAGAGCAGTATGGTTGAGCCTCTCATGAAATCTCAGGTTTCCTGTGGTCTCATCTCAAGGAAAGAAAATAATAGCTTATAAAGAGAGATGAAAGAGTCAACCAGAAGCATGGATTTGATTAATAACCTATTTATTTTATTTTTTAAAAATAGGTTCATTACAACATTTCCGTGCATGCGCATAACATACCTTGGTGCCACCCATCCCAAATGCTCACTCATCGCCCAGTCCTCTTTGTCTTTTCCCCCTGATCTTTTTTATGATCAGCCTTTTCTTCACTGCTCATAAGTTCTTGAGCCCACACAGCTGTTTCACACTCATCTCTTGCTTCTGATATAATAACCTATTTAAGGACACAGAAACTTATGCATACTAATTTACTCAGTGGGAGAGCAGGTGAAAGCACACTAGCCAAGGAAGGGTAAACACCAGATCCCTTTAGAGGAGGCTTAAAGAACTTTACCTTGGACCTAATTCTCAGCTTACTGAGGCCCCCAGCTGTTCTAGACCCTCATATATCCTTATACCATCCCAATCCAATGACTGTAGCTTTTCCTAATACAGAATTATCCATCCTGTTCTAGCATCTGAAAATGAATATATATATATATATATATGTGTGTGTGTGTGTGTGTGTGTGTGTGTGTGTGAAGTCTAACTATTTCATTTTACCGATGAGAAAACTGTGATCCTGGGATTTTTATTATACTTAACAAAGATGAGACAATAATTATCATAGTAAATTTGTGACAGAGATAGCAATGATATTCACCACCCCTAAAACCTGATTTTGGAACTCTATTCAGTGTTACTGAACATGTAAAACAGGAGCAAGCTTACTTGTGCAAATACAAGATTATTTCTAGAACAAATAGTCTTTATAAAACACAAATGTCCTGGGCTTCTTCAGTAATGAGTAGACTTAATTCACTCCCTCTTATGATTTATCAAGCATTTGCTTACAGTTATGTCAGCCTAGACAGTCTTCTATTACTGGCCGGTGAGCAGAATAAAGAAAGCATGACCATTTCCAAAATGTATCAAACTCATCCTGAACTCTTACTCATTCATCTTTCAGTCCCATCCCATCAGTGTGACCTTAAGTCTGAGTTTCCTTTCCTCTAACAAATGTATTTTAATTGTTATATAAAGATCAAAAGAGCAAGTATTACATTTCCATTGTACATACTAGACATCGGCAAATTTGTTTACAGCTTTGTTTTCAGTTCCTCCTTTCCCCCCCTTAACTTTCTATTGATTCTTTGTGAATGCCACATCATGCACCATAATCCCACTCATCTTCCCATCCCTCCATATGCACCCTTGACCCTTATAACCTTTCTGTAAAAGAAAAAAATAAAATAAAAATATATACTAAATAAATATAAATTAAAATACAAAACAGGGAAACAAATAATTTTGCAGCTATGGAAGCTTCCATGTGTCATAGTGTATCACACAGTATAAGCTTTTAGCAAACAGCTTAATTTGCAAATGTTCATTGCAGTGAATCATTTGACTGATTCAAGGCTCTGGCTTCTGCTATACCATCAATACTGGATCCTCACCAGGACTTCTCTTAGATATCCTGTTGTTTTCCTATGTCTTGGAGATTCTGCTGCTTTAGTTTTGCAGGAGCTGCCCTTTAGATGCAATAGATATTGGGTTGGGCCAACTTGAAGCCCTAGATTTGGGTGATAGCTAATTTGGTGGTAGCCCACCAGCTTTCCTATGCTCACATCATCTGGGCTAGCATTGGTGGTGTGGGCAGAGGGGTTTAATATTTTTAAACATAAAGAATAATCAAACAAACAGAAAGAATATGAAGAAAGCATGGAAATCTTGTTAGGAAGATTCTGACTCCCTGAGGGACTGATGCACAACCATGTAGCCAATCAGCAGCTTTACTAGACCTTGAACTTGAAGACATTAATTTATAGCTGAGAACTTCTGGATGATACAGTCTTCCAGCTTTCAAGGCTACTCTGAACAGAGTGGAGATCCATCCAAGGTCTCCAAGAAGTGACATGTTGAAACACCCCTTGGGATTTGACAGAGTGACTAACAATTGATGCATGCAAACTGGGCTGAAGGCAGAGTCACTGCCCTGTGGCTTGAGAGTTCTTTTTATTAATAGGTGTGTTCTGTCAATTTCTAAATTTAATAAACCATGAAAACTTTGACTTCCAACAGATAGCTTAAAATAATCACAAAGTCACAAAAAAAGCGAACAGATGCACAAACTCCATTTCCACCTGCCTGCCCCAGCTCCAGCAGGATTCCAAACCCCTCAAAGCCTTTGGTATGTGTCGAGCTGATCAAAAACATCACTGAAAATGCATTTCATCTCAGAGCATATTTTTTTGGTACAGTGTGACTTTCACTCTTGACCAAAAAAAATAAAATAAAATAAAATAAAAAGAAAAGAAAAGAAACAAAGCCAAGCAAAATCTTTATATCAAAGCCTTGTTGATTTTTTCATTTATAAAAACTTAACCATGCCTGCCTATTAAAAATAAAACCTCTAAGGGCTTGAACTTATGTCCCAGCAAGAACCCAAACTTTTTTGCTAACTTCAAGGAGCACTTCTCAGTAAGAGGCCAGAAGAAGGTGAACTGCCCTCCAAACATTGCTTTCTTACCCTGTCCTGACATCCCACAAGGTTTCAAAGCTGAAATACCACAAAGTATCAAAGGGCTTTGTAAGAAACACCAAGTTGTGAGAAACATGAGCCAGTCAAGTCATCCTGCCACTGGCTCTGCTTGGCACTAGCAGAATATGACTCTTAAAACTTCTATTTAGACTCCTCTCCCTCTCTCTCTCTCTCTCTCTCTCTCTCTCTCTCTCTCTCTCTCTCTCTCTCTCTCCCTCCCTCCCTCCCATGTGCTTCTTATATTCCAACTTATACTCCAACCAATTCACCTGTGACTCAAAGGCAAGTAAGACAGCCTATCATCACCAAATCTTGGCATAAGATTTTAACCCGTCCTCCTTCAACACCCAGGTTAAAAGGAACACAATCACTCTGCCCCTGTAAAATTACATTAACTACTTGAGTCTTGCAGGATAAAGACAGGTAACTCTACCAACAAAGCTCCTGAACCTACCATGTACTTTATAAGAACAGGTGAATGACAGGCACCTCTTCATGAATTCAAGGTGTTGTGGTTTATCCTAGAGACTCTCAATTGCCCTTGTGTTTGCAGTTAGTCCCTAGAGCACAGCTAGGAAGCTGGATGTCTACTTAGATTTCTTCTAGTAATTTGGGGGAAGAGGCTGATAGAAAATATTGATTCCCTGCGTCTTCCTCTCCTGGCTTCTTTGCTTCTGTCTATTCTCAACTCCTCTCTCCTTCCCATTTTTCTTCCTTTCTATTCCATCTTCCTCCATCTCACTACCCTAAGCCCTGGTTGTGAGACACTGCTCATCTCTAGGATTGGAGTACTAGTGCTAAGTAGACATGAGCAGAAAGCTTTAAAACTATGAGTCAAAAATAAACCTTTCCTTTTTATATTTTATTTCAGGTGTCCATGACCGTGACATTAAAAATAAAAATAAAAAAAAAAAAAAAAGCCTAGAACATTTAGTATCAAGGGATCATATGTTATGATATTTTTTCTTCAATCCTCAAAGCTTTTTGTTCCCATCTCTCAAGAAAGCCATCTGCTTTTCATGCTGAAGGATGCTCACCTACCACTAATTGGCATATCCAAGGATATCACATGCTTTGCGAGATAGTTCTGTATGACAAACTGTATCCCAGAAAAACTGTTCATACTTCATAGGGCAATACCTTCCAAATGGATACATTTTGAAAGATTTAATGCCTGAACTTTCTCTTCCATGATTACAATACAAAATTGTGGATGGAAGTCTGTACAAGAGGAAGTACCCATTTTGCTTTCCTAAGATATATACGGTTTTAGTATAGATTTCCATAAAAGCAAAGCATAAGACATAAATTTCCAGGAACAATTCCAAAGGTGTTCACAGGAGACAGAGTAGAACAATGAAGTAGGGAAAGGGGAAAAAAAATACATGATACTTCCCTGAGCCAGCAGCCATAACAGTCACCTAAGGACTGATCTACTGGAAGTTCTTTTAATGTAGTCCTGGACTATCCCCCCAGACAACTCTGATTCCTTGTTGGGAATCTCAAATGAATTTGTTCTCTCCCACTTCTTCACATCTTTGTGCATCCCAGGGGCCTGCTGCAGCTGATCCCATAGCAAGAAGGGCACAAAACAAAACAAAACAAAGCCACCGAAAATGTAGAGAATCATAAGATGGTGCACCACAGCAGGATGGGATTTCACACCATTTTAGGCTCCGTGGTGAGAAAGGCATTACAGCGGGGAGGAAAGACAGATGTGCAAGGAACAAATGGAATACTATCCAGCTGTTAAAAACAAAGACATCATGGATTTTGCAAGCAAATGAATGGAACATAAGAATATAAGCCTAAGTGAGGTAACCCAGTTCCAAAAAGACATGCATGTTATGTACTCACTTATAAGTGGATATTAGCCATAAACTACAGGATACCTACAATACACTCCACAGACCCAAAGAAGCTAAACAAGAAGGAAGGCCCAAGCAAGGATGCTTGAATCTCACTTAGAAGGGGGAATAAAATAGTCATGGGAGGCAGATGAAGGGAGGTAACTGGGTGGAAGAGGGGATAAAGTGGGGAATAGGAGGGGTTCAAGATCAGATGTGGGAAAGGACAGAAGAGAGGGCCAGATAGACAGGTGAATAAATGGAAATCTGCAACTGACAGGGGTGGGGAGGTGGTTGATGAGACCTGCAATAGAGGAGGCATTCAAGAACCAATGGGGGTGAATCTAGCTGTGACTCACAGCATTAGAGATATAAAACCTGAAGAGGCTACCTCCTGTAGCCAGGCAGGAACCCCAGAGGAACAACAGGGACATGAACTCACCCACAAAACTTTCACCCCAAAATATATTTTGTCTACAAGAAATCCAGGGACAGGGAATGGAGCAGAGACTGAGGAAATGACCAACCAAACCAGCCCAACCTGAGACCCATCGCATGGGTAAACACCAATCCCTGACAATATTAATGATACTTTTTTATGCTTGCAAACATGAGTCTAGCATGGCTGTCCTCTTAGAGGTTCTACTCAGCAGTTGACTAAGAAGAATGCAGAAACCCACAGTCAAACAGTGGATGGAGCTTAGGGACTCTTATGGAGAAGGTAGGGGAAGGATTACAGGCCCCAAACAAGATAGGAACTCTACAAGAAGACCAACAGAGTCAACTCACCTGGACTGTTAGGGCTCTCAGAGCTTGAATCACCAACCAAAACGCATACAGGATCGAGGCCTAACCCCCGCCACCCACAACATATATATGCCAGTTGTGCATCTCGGCTTCATGTGGGTCCCCCAAACAACTAGAGCAGGGCCTATCCCAAAATCTGTTGACTGTCTGTGGGATATGTTCTTCTAGCTGGGTTGCCTTGTCTGGCCTCAGTAGGAGAGGATGCACCTAGCCTCACAAAGACTGGATGTGCCAGGGTAGAGGGATACCTAGAAGGGACCTATACCCTCTCAGAGGAGAAGGGGAGAGGAGATGGGGGAAGAATTGTGTGAAGGGGTGACCAGGAGGAAAAACAGTGATCTGGATGTAAAGTAAATGAACTTTACAAAAAGAGAAAAGAAAGAAATCAAATGGGGAAAGCTTGATATCCTTGTTTTATTTCTATTTCTATGATAAAGACCATGGCAAAAAGCAACTTGAAGAAGAAAGTGGTTTTGGCTTACATGGCTTGGTCACAGTCCATCATTCTGAAAGCCAAAGCAGGAATTCAAATAGGACATGAACCTAGAGGCAGTAACTGAAGCAGAGACCATAGAGAAATGCTGCTTACTAGATTATTCTCCTGGCTCATGGTCAGCTGCCTTTCTTATTCTTTCTGTAACCACCAGCCCAGGGATGTCATTGCTCAAAGTAGACTGTGCCCTCCCACATTAATCAACAAAACACATGTCCCACAGACAGTCTACATGCCAATATAATGGGCTCATTTTCTCAACTGAGGTTGTCTCTTCCCTCAATTGGAGTTTATGTTGACAAAAACTAACTGACACATTTGTCTTTATTCAAAAGCTTCCCTTCCTAACCTCACTAGACTTCAATCTATGAGTATATGAACCATTGAGAATGGCAAAGCACTGGTGATCTATGATCTCACCAACTCCAAAGACTCTACTTAGGAGCACTACTGCACTGTGAACCAAACTTTTGTCAAAGAGTGTTTGGTGTTTAAGATCCAAGTCATAATATGACCACTCACAATTATGTCCTGTTATCTATCTCTCCTCAGATTTCCAATCTTTGCAGTCTTTCTATTTATCTTCATGTCAGTTTACAGCCATATAATATGCTTTAAACATTTTTCTCTTTCTGTCAAGCAAACCACATTCACCGAGAATTGTGACTTCATTTTGGTTATTGCTAGATCCTCACCACATCAATAAGTGCTAATTGACAGTATTAGCTGTTGAATTAAGACATCAGAAGTAGGGGGCCACTGAAGACCATATTAGGAAATGAAGAGACTTGAATGTTTTAAAACATCTTTCTTTCTACAGTGTGAAGAAGAGGTTACATATAAGAATATCTGAAGAAAAATAGGAAAGCCTTGTGCAAAGACAGCTATTGCACAGCTGACACTAGGCTCTGGGTAGTCCTGCATAAGGAATGGGAGAACTTGCCAGCTACAGTGCAGATCTGGGAGGCAGAAACAAGAGGCTTAGCAAACATCCGCATTTGTGGGATGGCATAGAAGAAGTAGTCCATGTGGGATCTATGTCTCCACACTGTTCAAGGGTAAAATGTGAGAGATTTCAGCATTATCATGAATATGACACCTCAAGGTGGAGTCTGCTGATGACTGGAACTGTTTAGTGTTAACTTTCAAAGTTGATTCAGAAGACAGTCTAGGCTGAAGAAGCAAACCATATTTTTCAGCCATGCGTGTGTGTGTGTGTGTGTGTGTGTGTGTGTGTGTGTGTGTGTGTAAAAATTAGCTCCATGCTTCAGAAGGCAACTTGCCAATAGATATAGAAACACATGATTCAAAAGTTGGCTCAGGAGTTGTGGATGTAAGCTTGGAATCATTGGCCAAATGCATAAAAATGTTGTGCAAAACATTTGGTTCAGAATCACCTATGGTGTATGAATCAGAAACAATAAAATTTATAGGACATGTAAAGAAATTCATAATGTATGATGTAGAGAAAAAGGCATTCTTCACTAGCAAGTAGTGTGTGGTGTCATTTTTGTCTCCAAAGTTCTACATCCCCGACATACACACACACACACACACACACACACACACACACACAGAGAGAGAGAGAGAGAGAGGGAGGGAGAGAGAGAGAGAGAGAGAGAGAGAGAGGTACACATGTTTGTAAAAATATTTATAGAAGAGCTTAAGATAAAAAAGTCACGTAACATTTAGTAATGGATATTTAGGCAATCATAAGAAAATTTTAAACTGTTATTCTTGTTTCCAAAATTATATTAACTACATTTTAGAGTATTATAACCTAACAACTCTATGTATGTTATAAAATATCATTTTTAATTAAAATTATATTTAATATACTTAGTGCTGTACTTAGAACTTAACACATCTAATTAAACATCTGATAATGTTATAAACCTTTAGAATAGGAATATACAAGAAAATTGACTGGCTTCATCATCAGAGTGGGTTATCAACCCAGTTTTCTCCGCTCTGAGTTTAGCATAAATCTAAGATAATTTGCCTTTTAATGATCACTGAATGCCCAGCACATAGCCCCCCAGTACTGGTCATAGGAAACATCTTCACACAAAAAGTGTTCTTCCCAGAGGGTTAAAAGGAAAAGACACAAAGATCTACCTGACTGTGTCGCCATGCTGAGAACCATCCCGAACAATCTCTAGAGATCACATTTGGCCTCCCAAATCTTGAGGGCATTGCCTTCCTCTTATTGAGGAAGGAATGAAGCTCAAATTCAGAAAACTCATCAAAGAGATTCACAGAGTCGGCTGACAAATGACAAAGAAAAGCTAACACCAGATTGTTTTTTCTTTTTTTTTTTTTTCATTTTTTAAATTTTTTCTTTCTTCTTATTTCTTTCTTTCTCACTCTCTCTATTTTCTATCTATCTATCTATCTATCTATCTAACTATTTGATATGCATGTAGCCTAGGCTAACCTCACACTTGATATGGAGCCAAGATTGACACTGAACTCCAATCTTTTGGTTTCTTCCTCCCAAATGCTTAGATTATAGGCATGCTCATCATATACGTGGTTTCTACAGCACTGGTAACAGAACCCAATACCTGGAGCAGGCTAAGCAAACACTGAACCACATGAGCTATGTTTCCCGCCTGACACTGACTCTTTCCAACTTTATATATCTGATCTTACTTTCCACCCCTCCGGTGCAGTCTGTGATACAATGAATGGAAATGAAAACACAGAAGGAGTTTAAAACTCGACAGGTTACCTAGACCTAGTAAAGCTTATGGTCTCAAGTCAGAGGGAAGTAGGTCCCAGTAGATCAGAAGCTCACTGATTAGAAAATGAGTAACCAGACCTGGTGTAACAGGGTGGAAAAGCCACTTTCCTTTGCCAGAGAAACTGAACTAATTTCCATCCATACTCCAGAATTATCATTCTTACATCTCAGGAGACTTAATCATCCTGTCATCTCTTTAGACCATGCAAAGCATGGCTATGGGTTCCAAAAGATCAGTGGTACCAAACACAGAATCTACCCGAATTGTTTTTATTACCCATTTTTCACTCAAACATCAGACTTTTTCAATACTTTTTTTCCTTTCCCAGACGTAGATACTTAATATTCCAAACTAAGGCATAATGAGGCTGTTTATGTCACAGTGATACTTAGCTTCTTTAAAGCATGATTAGCCTCATCCACTGTGCTTGCTGAGACAACCCGAAACTGGAGACAGGATTCCATTAGGCAGATATACTCTCACCAGGCCAAGCAGGATGGGAAATTCAGCCAGTTGGTGGTAAACTGTACCACAACCCTGAATTGGATTATAAAACTTTAGACCCCAAAAAGTAGAAGTTTAGGTCTTAAAGACTTTTCAAAGTTATAGTTTTCAAATTTTGTGAAAGTCTACTTCTCTAAGGAACATTTTTTTGTTTTCTGTTTTCCGGTTTTTTTTTCCAAATGTGTTAGCTTATGACCACTGTTTAAGGTATAAATTTAGTTTATGTTCTTCTGAATTTAGAATCCCATCTTGAGTGGCTCATTTGGCAAAAAATGAGCCCATACGTCAATGGGTAGGTGACTGCTAGAAAAATACCATGGAAGGTGTAAGTGCAGTCTTGCATATTTGTATAAACAAGCCTGGGGAAGCACCTGTCATCGCTTTTCCTTTCTTATTTCTCAAAGTAACTTATGTTTCCCATGCTCACAAAACACTTTCTTTAAAGCACCAACACACTGTGAAAACAAGGCTGAAGTCCAGAGCTGAGCAAATGCATGAGGTACTCCTGCAAAAATGCGTGGTGTTCCAACCTAATGCATTCTATCAGTCTCTACCCAGTACTCCATTCTGTAGGGTTTTTATTCCCTCAACAACTTTCTAGATATTTCACCAAAAAAATATTTGAAATTCAATGTGAATTAAAGGTAATTAATGGTCACAAGAACAGAGGGCACAGATACTAAGGGGAGAAAGTAAAACATTTTAAGTAAGAATGAAGATATAAATGCCAACATGTTGTCACTTTTCAAATTAATAATAGCAAAAAGAATTGTAATGTGGTAAGATTACATATTAAAGACATGACAGCAGCTAGATTTAGCCTCCAACCATGGACCAAATAAACTATTACCAGTCCAGTTTTGTGGCTACAATATTTGCTTTTACATTGTTTTAGAGTTCTCAATTTTATTTTATGTGTATGAATGTTCTGTATGCATTCATCTGTGTATGTATGTGTATCATGTACATACAACTGATGCCTGCAGAGCTAAGAAGAGGATATAACAGTCCTCTGGAACTGGAGCCACTGAGGGTTGTGAGCTAATATGTAGGTGCTAGGAACCAAACCCTTGCAAGGTCCTCTGCAAGAGTAAAACCTGCTTAAACCACTAGACTGTCTCTCTAGCCCCCATATCTTCAATATTCTTGGTGCCTGGTGCTTTTGGTGATTATAACAGATATCAGAAGCAGATAGCTCATCATTTCTCCACTTGTCTATCTACAATGCCCCTAAACTGGAATTCCTGTCTTTCTACTAACAGCTGCCTCTCTCAATGTCTTATTATCTTCAGCCAAGATTCTTCATTATGACCATCGGCATTATCCCTACAAGATCTGGTTGTTCTCAATCTGTGAACCTGTGCTTCTCCTACCAAGTGGGAAACTTTCTTCCCAGTCCTGGGATTTCTAACATTATGTGTGTGTATACCTATATTACAGATTAGGTGGGGGTATGACCCTTGATTTATCTCAAGGAATACTGGACTCATGTAAAGAGAGAACCCTGTGGTTCCATTATAACATAGAGACCAAGAGAATGGTTTGACAAAAAAAAAAATGCTATGGTCTAAACTAGAGAGTCATGTTTTACTTCCAGATTATATCTTAACAGAAAATCCTCAATGTAGTAGCTGTATGCCTATGTACACATAATTAACTGCTAATTCTAGATACTAATTTTGAACCATTGCAAAATATTTTGTTGTTTTATTCATTTTTAATAAAATTGTAGTACCATTTTAATTATTAATTTTATTTCCTTCATCCTGGTTTTAAAACATAATTTCTATATCCCCAACCACAACCCATATTATAATAAAATACAATACTGTTGAATGTGCATCCTCTGAACTTGGGGAACAATTCTTGAACCTTCTTGGGTAACCCAAACAGCCTTTGGAACAAAACAAAAATAATTTTCCAAGTTATAAAATTTTCCAAGATATGGAATATAATTTTTGTGAATTCCTGTTTTATTAAGCCTTTTGAATCAAGAATGGATTTCCTATTTTGTCTGGTCCTATCATGTCTGAGGATTACCATGATTCTATTCCATAAGATACATAAATATGATGATTTAAACATATTGCCTTATAATGGAATATTTCTGAATTATTAAAATAAATACCACATAGTCATGCTGAGCCTTTTAAAATGTACTTTTGCATTTGTGCTAATGTTTTATTCAGGATTTTGTATCATTTACACAAATGAGGGTAGGGTTTTTTTTGCAATTTCACTTCTGTGTAATATTTGTTTATATTTAAATTGGATGCTATTTTCATGACAAACAAGATACTATGGAGAATTTTGAGGAATATTGAAAGGGTCTGCACTTTCATGGGCAGAAAGCCCCTGGGAAAGCATCTGGATTTGGTGCTTGTTAACGTTTGAATATGAAATTCATCCCTTCATAGAGTTTATGGGTTAGAGACTTGGTCCCCATTCAATGGTCCTATGGTGGGAGGAAAACTTTAAATGGGACCTGGCTAGAAGAAGTGGGTCCCTGGAGGAGAGTTCTGAAGGTCAGTTTGTTCCTAGGCTCTTACCATCTCTTTGCTTCCTGTCCACTGTGATGTGAACTGCTACCTTCCTCCATGTGTTTCTGCCACCATGATGTTCTTTTGCTCAAGTGCATGAAGTCAAGCATCCATTCACTGACCCTCAAAACTGTGAGCCAAAATAAACCTTTGCTCCATAAACAAATTTACTAGGTATAAGTGACACAAAACAGTCCTTTACTGATGGCAAAAGTTGTCCTGTGATTATTCTCTATTTTACCATACACAGTTTCCCTCTTGGATTCTTTTTTATCTCATCTAGGTCATCTCAGGAATTGTATGTTTTCTAGGGGGAAAAAAGCCTGCTTACCAGTCTCTCATTCTGTTTACACAGATTTAAGCAGTATTTTTACAATTAAAATATCTGCTCTTCATCCTCATAGAGGCAGGGGGATGGGATAGGTTTCTGGAGGGGAGACCTGGTAAGGAGATAACATTTAAAATCTAAATAAAGAAAATATCCAATAAGAGAAAAAATATATTTGTTCTTTACATTGATATCCGTTCATCCCATTTTCAAATTTCTATTTGTGCCTAAGCTCCTCAAATTTTCCTCTTAATTAGATTAACAAGCAGCCTGTTTATTTGTAAGAATAATACCTAAGGTAGTTATTGACCAGTTTTTTCTTCTTTGCCTTTTCCAAAACCATCAGTTTCCTCTTTGGTTTAGGTGGTAGAATTTGAACACTGAATGTTCTCCTGAATGATGCTTTCCCCATGCCCTGAAAAGTCTGATGAGTAGTTTCCATAGCAATAGTTGTAGATTTCACATGCTTCCAGTTTGTTAGTACTCTGTGATACTACAGCTACTTAAGACACTATAGTTGCCTAAGAAAACTAAATGTTTTTAATGTTTTGCTTATCTCTTGCTTTATGTATCATCAAAGGTATCTATTTGTTTCTTTTCACCATTTGCTAAAGTTCACTGAAGGAACAGCACTTGTTCAAATTAATTGACTGTTTCTGGACCAGTTTTTAATGCTCAGTGTATAAAGTTTACTGTATAAACTGGAACCACTTTGTCATTTTATTTGGCTTTCTTGTAATATTGTATATATTTTGCTTCTCGACTTACTATACTGAGACATGTTCACATGAACTTCAGTAGCCCCAGAGATTTCCTAGATGATATCAGAATGAATCTACACAGGAGAATTTGGGTGTAGTCACATGTTCACATGTTAGAGGACAATCTCAGATATTGATTGTCACCTGCCATCTTTTGTTTGAGACAGGATCCATCATCATCCTGGAACATCATCTAGACAGGCTAGCTGTCTGAAAGCTGCCAAGAATCTACCTGTCTTGACCTATTGTCTTTCCTATGCTTCCACCCTGGCTTTTTACATAGGTTCTGGGGATCTGAACTCAGGGTCTCAGATTTAGTAGCAAGCCTTTTATCCAATTAAATCACCTCATCATGTTTTAACTTCAGTAAGCTAACTCACTATTATTAGTTAACTAAATTCTGGACACTTCTTGCTTTTCAAATATAAAATATATTACAAACAGAGAAGTTAGTATGAAACCATAAAAGAAACCAAGAAACCATAAAAGAACCTGTCCTTTGAAATTAGGTAAATCTCAACTTGAGTATTAGCTCTAATTTATGAGGCCAATCTACAACATCTAAATGAAGAACAGGGGCCTGCATGTAGAATGGATGACTTCTGCAGGAGACCAGTTGGAACTAGTCACCAAAACCTCTGTTGGGCCAGTCACAGAGAATTCTGTCCCTCTTCTTGGCTTCTGGACTTCTCAGTTATTCTAAAATGATTTCTAGGTGGTCTGCAAGGCACTTGGAAGTAGGCCTGGCAGTTTCTATTGGATTCTCCAACATAGTTCTTCATTGTGTTTGTCACAGTATCATGAAATAATGTGCTGTGTGCCCAAAACAGCAGTTTTCATTTCACCAGAAAGTGCCAACCCTGAACATAAATAAGCAAACTAAGAGGTCTCCTTTCAGGGTCCCAATGTTGATGATGAGGGTCACTGTCACTCACACATGTGCTTACTTAGGAAAGAAAAATGAGCATCTATTCATCTTCTGCTTTGTTCAGACACTTGGCAGGAATATGTCAGTCTTTGTAATGTTAGCATAAAGTATTATGATTGTGCCTGCTTTACATAGTGTGTCTTTTCCTTGTCTTTCATCCTTGTTTTAAGTTTCCTTTCTTTTACCATTGGGTTTGACTCACCCTATTTTGTGCTGCTGTAACAGAATCCCACAGACCCAGTTGTTGTAATGATTGGGAACATATTAGCTTCCATTTCCTCAGACTGATAATCTGATATCAAGATACTATCATCTGGAAGCTTAGGAGACAACGTACTAGGTAGAGTGCTTGCCTCCTAAGCAGGAAGATCTGAGCTTGATCCCCAGAACCTACATTTAATTATATTTTAAAAACAAGTTTGGGCATGATGGTGAAACATAACTCCAGCTCTGGTGGAGACAAGTAGGTCCCTGGGGTTCACTGGCTAGTTAGCCTAGCCAACTTGGCAAATACCAGGACAGACAGAGACAGAGAGACAGAGTCAGAGACAGAGACAGACAGACAGACAGATAAAAAGAGAGATAAAGACACCAGCATCCATCCTAGTATTTCATAATTTTATAATAAAAAAGAAGTCATCCTAAGATGAAATTAAGGAAATGGCAGAAAAGATGAGGGGGACATAGAGGAGAGGAAGTAATGGAGGGAGGGAAGGAGGAAAGGGGAAAGGGAGAGGAAAAGAGGGAGAGAGAATGCTCCTGATATAGTAGTGACACCACTACTGCCAATGTTAGAGCAGAGCATCCGTGGCCTAAGGACCTCTCTTCAAGTTCACACTCACCAATATTATGACTGCTAATGCACATGGCAATTAGACATCAGCATGAGCTTCTGGGAACATTCCATTCATACTAAACTGTGATTGCTGTTCCCTTTTACAGATGCTGAAGCTGTAACCAGAGGATGAAGCACTGGCACACCTCCTGCTTCAGATATCTGTGTGATTTTCATATGTGCATATGGACATGGATCAGCTCCATAGCTCTCCTGTGTACATGTGGGTGTGGACTTCTCCATAGCCTTCCTGAGTCACATACCTTGAGTCTCAGTTTGTCTAGATCTCTGCAGGAAGTCTTTCCTGAACTCTTTCAGCCATGGCATGTGCCAGATGAAGCCAGTATGGTAGGGCATCTCTTGTTCAAGCTATCTAATCACTTTCCCATGGTCAAGTTCCCAATAATCCCCACCCCCCTGACAGCCCTTCTCTGGTGTAGTCTTGTCCCACACTAAAATATTCTGAGAATGGCAGTGAACTCCTGGGCTAGCTGATACAGGGCACTGTGCTCCTGTCTGGCTTGTACACATTTTCACTGTAATCATATGGTGAGGACACTCAGGCAACTTTGTGGAGAGGACGCATGGCAGAAGCTGGGGCCTGCCTGCCACCAACAACTAGACTCAATAATCCATACAGAGTGAATATGCCCTCTCAGAAACAGATACACCATGGACCTAACCCACAGACCATGTAAGAAAGCCTGATCAAAACTACCACCTGGCACATATTCACCCCCCAGAGTCCTGTCTGTGGGCTTTTGAAGTGTAATAAATATTAATTGTTGTTTAAAGCCATTGAGTTTTGGATTAATTAGATACACAAGGACACCATTTAGGTTTTGAAAAGTATTTTCCAAGGCTGTCTTTAATTCCTAAAATTTCCCCAATGACATGAACCTGTCTTTGGCTTAAATGCAGTGTAACCTGTAATTATCAAGAGGTTAAGAGAAAGAAGTTGCATACCAAGGCAGATATGTTTGATGCTGTCTCTGTGGATAGGTAGAGAACACCATCAGACAGAGGGGGCTCAAGAACACAGGTACAGGCCATGGCACATGGAAAATAAGTCTTAACTTGAGGCAAAACATTAATAATTAGCTAACTATCACTTTTTTTTTTTTTTTGGTTTTTTTGAGACAGGGTTTCTCTGTGTAGCCTTGGCTGTGCTGGAACTCACTCTGTAGACCAGGTTGGCCTCAAACTCAGAAATCCACCTGCCTCTGCCTCCCGAGTGCTGGGATTAAAGGCGTGCACCACCACTGCCCGGCCTAAACTATCACTTTTAAAACCAATTCTACTTGATAATACTTTCCTGATGTGACATGGAAAATAAAGAGATATCTGACAAAATGACCAATTAAGTTGGGAGAGATTTCAAAGCAGAGTATTAAAGGGCCTACAGGTTTGCTTCAGGTATGTATAAGTTAATGGTAAAGAAATCAGTTGCAAAGCTTAATATGAATGAAAGAAAATGACCTGAAAACCCCAATTGTGATGGTTTCTTAGCAAACTCCTTTTGTGCAGGAGGGTGTGGCTAAGATCGCTGGTTTGGAAAGCTAACCATCTCTGACTCCTAATCTAAGGATAGAAGACTCAGCAAGGAAGGCTCCCTGAGCCATGATCACCTCAGGCTGCTGGGATAAGACAGTTAAAACATAAAGTGTTCTAAGATGCTCTCCCATCACTACACTCAGTCAGGCAAATATAAAGCCTTCTGTGGTCAAGGAGATGAATGAGCAGGGAAAGGCACCAGGCACCAAGCCTGAGAACCTGAATTCAAGCCCCTCCCAAGGAAATCTGGTAGAAGGAGAGAAAAGACTAAGCAAAGTTGTCTTCTGACTGCCATGCAAGTGTGACATGAATGTGCTTTCCCCAAAAGGACGCTAATTAAAGTGTAACTTAAAATGTTCTGAATGACCTCCAGTGTAGCTTTTAGAGATTCTTATAGTCCATCTTTATTTTAAAAATAAAAATGAAAAGGCCTCTCTGGTACAAAAACCCTCTGTTGACTGTAAGGAGAGAAATGTGTCCCTTCAAGACTCACATTTGCCTACTGTGGGAGTTTTAAGTTGATATAGAAGAAGCACACAAAGCATTTAAAACAATGTGTCAGAGAATGAATGTAGGCAGAGAATGAATATGTGGAATGAAAAGGGACTTTTGGATCTTTTGTCTTTATGTCCAGAAAGCAAAATATGAGTGCTACTCTTTGAAAACTCTAGTGTCACTGTTTATGGGGCATGAAGAATGAGTCAGAGTAGAATTGGAATCTAGGAGCAGAGGCTCATGATGAAGGAGAGTACCACCCTTGGAAAGAGGAGAAGCCCTAAGCCCAGTACCAGCCACATTTGACACAGAGATAGATGTCTCTGGACCACATCAATCTTTAGCTCTGCTGGGTGCATATTAATAGAGTTTCAAAGAATTAGCAAGCTTTCTTGTCATAACTAGAATTGTATTTCAGCTTGGTTTGAAAATAAAACCTACAACTTAGGGCATTGTGTTGTCTCTATTTTTAGGTAAGGAATTTACAAAAGAGAATTATAATAATTCTGATACAGAAAAGAATTAATAAACACTGGCCTTATAGTGGGTTATGCCATGAGATACAGTTAGTCAAGACTGTCATCCCATAATATCTTCTTGGATCATAGCAAAGGGTGTGTGTGTGTCTCTGTGTGTGTGTGTGTGTAGTATTGAATTATTTCATTAATTAATAGTTCACTGCAAATTAGAAACAATTTTAAAAGCATTTCATTTGTTCCCATTCATGCATATTTCATATTATTGAATGAAAATATATTTGAAATTATAGATTATATGAAAATGAAACTCTGTGTATAAGTAGATGTATAAGTAGAGACAAAAGAAGGAAAAACAAAAAGAAATGGCTGAGGGAGGGAAGAAAGGAGGGAGGATGGGAGAAAAAGAGAAATAGTGAGAAGCAGGGAGACAGGGAGGGAGGGAAATGGGGAAGGAGGAAATAGGGAGGGAGACAGGGAAGGAGAGAGATAGGGAGGGAGGGAGACAGGGAGGGAAGGAGAGAGGGAGAGAAGGAGGGAGAGATAAGGAGGGAAGGAGAAAGGAAGGGAAGGAGTGAAAAAGGGAGGGAGGGAGGGAGACAGAATCTTTCCACTGTAAAAGCTTTCCTGTCACAGCAGAAATTAAGACTTGGCTTGTCTAGCTAATCAATAGGAGGGTCCCAAGCATTATAAGCAAAAGTATAAAAGCTAGATGACAGCAAATCATAACAAGGACTGTAAGAAACAGGAGCAAAAAGCTTCAAAGAGGCTGAACTGAGAAGCAAAGGAAACCACAATGCAGACAAGCCACGCAGTCTGCCTGGCATCAACAGCAGCACCACTATGTTGGGTTGACTGATTTGGAACAAGGTCTGTGATCTTTCATGATAGCCTCTTATAACAAGTGTCATTTAAGGAAACACGATTCTATCTCTAAAACTCAACTCTCTTCTCAATCGCAGGATCACAGTAAGATTTCTTTTTTTAAAAAAGAATGTACAACAAACAGAAATTGTTTTTCTGAAATTTTTTTTGTTTTTGTTTTTTGATTTTTGTTGTTTGTTTGTTTTGTTTTTTGTTTTTTGAGACTGGATTTTTCTGTGTAGCCCTGGCTGTCCTGGAACTCACTGTGTAGACCAGGCTGGCCTCAAACTCAGAAATCCGCCTGCCTCTGCCTCCCAAGTGCTGGGATTAAAGGCGTGTGCCACCACTGCCTGGCTTTGAAAAATATATTTTTAAAAAATAAATAAATAGCTAAATTACTGTGTTGTTGCTGCTCTGCCTGAATACTACTAGTTTGTACTGCTGTGCTGGGTTGTAGTGTGTACTATTACAAGGTTCACAATGAACCAGACACTACACGCTACTCCAGTATTTCAGATTCTACATTGGATGTAACTAACCTTTGCCTACCTTAAATATCCTGAGTTTCTAAAAAAAAATTCTGCAAGAAAAACCTAACACTTACTGAACAACAGCTGTCCATCAATGTAAAACTGCTTTGGGACTCTGTAGGTTACTCTCAAGTAGTACTAATTGCCTGTCCTATGAAAACACTACTATTATAGAAAATAAAAGTCTCTGTGTCCACTACAAAAACATGTCAATAAGAAAAACAAAATGAAACTGAGGCTGAAAAGGTGGCTTGATTGTTAGAGTACCTGCCTAGCATGCATGAAGTACTTTGTTTGACAGCTAGCACTGAAAATTCAGGATAGTCATGAAAATCTTGAGGCAGAGGACCTAAAGTGATATAGCAAGTCCAAATTTCAAGTTTTACTACAGAGCTATAGTAAATAAAATTCCATTCTACTGACATAAAAACAGATATATTGATCAACAGAGTAGAACTGAGTACCTACATGTAAGTCTGCAATTCTTTATTTACTATTTTATTTTTGACAACGAAATTGACAATACATTTTGGAGAAAAGACCACATCTTCAAGAAATGATGTGTTCAAACTTGGTAATTACATGCAGATGAAATGAAACTAGATCCTTAAATATCTTCCTGCACAAAACTTGCTCCAAATGGATCAAGAACATCATCATGAGACCTGATGCTCTGAATCTAATAAAGGAAAAAGTAGTAGTAACTTGAATTCACTGGTACAGAAATGGGATTTCTGAATAGGACCCAAAGAGCATGGGCATTAAAATAATGATTACTAAATAAACTCATGAAACTAAAAGGCTTCTTTACATCAAAAAAACCACCATCATTTGAGTGAAGATACATTGTAAAGAAGGATAAAACAATCCTTACCAGCCAAGAGAGAAATAGTATCTATAATATACAATAAAAAACTAAATCCAAGCAAACAACCCATTTAAATAGTGTTCCACAAAACTAAACAGATAGATCACACAAATAAAATTAAAAACGTGTGAGAAAACTTTTTTAAAATATCGGACATTCTTGGGTACCAAAGATATATGTTAAAACCATTTTTGAGATTTTATCTTACCTGACTCTGAATGCCTAAGATTAAATACTAAAAATAAGACCTCAAAATCTGGCATGAGTGTGTAGAAATGGGAACATTTATTCACTGTTAGTGGGAGTGAAAATTGGTACAGCCACTGTGGAAATAAGAGTAAACATCCCTCAAAAAGGTAGAAATAGATCTACCATATGACGGCTTTATACCATGCTTGGGAATGTACCTGAAGGACTCTATATTCTACCACACAGATACATGCTCATCCATGTTCACAGGAGCCACGAAATAGAAACAGTCTAACAGCCCATCAACTGATAGATGAGTAAAGAAAATGTGGTAGATTCACTGAGGGAATATTTTCAGCTGTTATGAAAAATGAAATTAGAAAGTGTGACTTTATTGGAGTCACTGAGGGTGGGCTTTGAAGTGTCAAAGGTTTAAAAATCCCATACCATCTCCAGTTCTCTCTGCTTCTCTCTCTCTCTCTCTCTCTCTCTCTCTCTCTCTCTCTCTCTCTCTCTCTCTCTGTTTCTCTGCCTTACTTTTTCTTCTTCTCCCTTCTCCCCTTTCCTCTCTCTCCCTCTCTTTCCCCCTCTCCCTACCTTATGCTTATGAATGAGATGTAGGCTCTCAGTTACTGCTCCAGCACCATGCTTGCCTGACTGCTGCCATGTTCCTTGTCATAATGGGTATAGACTTACTCTCTGAAACTGTAAGCCCCAATAAACCCTTTCTCCTCCAAGTTGCCTTGATCATGGGGTCTCTTCTCATCAATAGTAACTAAAACAGATCGAAAGAGCCAGAGGTTGTGGGTAACTTCAAGGACAGCAACACGAGACCTGTATAAACTCAGAAATCCTATCATAGAAAGGGGATATGAGCATGAAATCCCATACCTAGCTAAAGGGCTATTTGTAACAGTATCTCCTGCGAGAAGAGTCAGTTTTCTTTAAGAATTGTCCACACTCTCGTATAAAGCAATACATCCAGGTGCATATTAGCAGCATCAGATATACATTATGGTTTAAAATAAAAATAGAGATCATCATGCTTAGTGGCTAGGGAATGGTACTGGGCCTTGGAGAAGTCAGGGAAGAGTGTGGATATGATCAAAATACATTGTACAAATTTCTCAAAAACTGGTTAAAAAATGAAAAAAATAAAGGAAATTAATAAGATTATAAGAGAAAAAAAACATACACTGAGATTCCATCTCACTTCTCTCAGGATGGTTATCATTAAAAATAAAAGCAATAACAAATCCTGCTGAGGATATGGAGTAAAGAGAACTTTTATGTTTTGCTAGTGGGAATGTATAGTACAGACACTATGAAATCAGTATGAAAATGCCTCATAAATCTGAAAAAGAACTACCATATCATCTATACATAAATATGCCCAAATGAATATAAATTAGACCACTATAGAAACAGACACCTGCTCATTCACTTTTTTGTCACAGCTACGGGAATAGCCTAGCTGTCCATCTATGGATGAATGAATAAAGAAAATGTGTTATATACATGAATATACAGAGTATTATTTTATTCTGCAATAAAGAAGAATGAAACTGAAATTTGTAAGGAAATGGTTGGAACTGGAGAATATTACATTGAGCAAAATAAGTAACACTTAGACAAATATTGTGTTTCCTCTCATAGGCAGAATTTAGATTTAAAGATGATAGGTAGAGATGACTAGCTACTTAGACAATAGATGATAGATAGATAGATAGATAGATAGATAGATAGATAGATAGATGATAGATAGATGATAGATAGATAGATAGATAGATAATAGATTTATTGATAGATAATGGTGATGATATAGTTGACAAATACAGATACATGATAGATAAATAAATGTTTGAAATAAACATATGTATTACATGAACACAACATACACACACACACACACACACACACATACATGGGAGAAAAGCAGAAAGCACACTGAGACATAGAGACAGCAACTAACAACAGAGGATCAGTTCACATGTGATTGGAAAACATAAGGAAGTATTTCAGAAGAGAAAGAAGGCCCAAAATTTGCAGAGAGCAGGGATGAGAAAAGACAGTCAGGGAGAAAGTGAAAAAGGACAAAATATATATGTGTGAAGCTGTCATAAATAAATTCATTGCTTTAAATAAATAAATTAGTTGAACATGTTAAAGTGTCACAATTTATATTTTAGGCATCTCCTTGCTTCCCCTTGTTGCAGAATTTGTCTCTATAGCACTGGGCTGGTGGTGACTCTGGTATTCCACTAAATTCAGTATCTTCATTTCAAGTTCAACTTCTTGGTGTGTTATTTCATACATACATGCTTATTTGGGATTTCCTTCTCAGAGTTTCAGAGGTTAACGTGGTGTGGCAGTTATACAGCTATTCAAAACTTGTCTGTGAGTCAAACAATATTTTTAAAACAGTGACAGACTTTTTAAAAAACACAAAAGAAAAGCCAGGCCACAAATAATTTTTAATATATTCAAAATTGATGAACTACATTTTAACTGTAATTTGAAAGAACACTCTGGAATAATTTCCAAAAACAAGAGATAATTTATAGGCTCTTAAATTGTATGTTTCTAAACAACACATTCTTAGATCAGCTTATATCTATATAGTAAAAAGATGAAAATTCAATTAAATATTAATGGAATGAAAATTAAAATTTGAAGGTAAAAAGCAATCAAATTCCTCTTGACATTTAGAAACAAATTATAACAGAAATTATTCTCAGATCACCAAAATATGATTTCCTACTACACATAATAGTAAGCCCATTCACAGCAGCAATGCCTGTCTTTTGAGTGTCAACTGGTGTAGACCAATGAATTACTGAAATATTCAAGTTATGGCTGAACAACAAAATTCATTTCAAACAGTTTCCAAGAAACTCAAAGTACCAAATATAAGAGGGCACTATTGGCAAGATGGTTAATGAGAGTCAGTAACTCAAAGATAATGTGATACTAAGTCCTTTCATATAAAAATGTGAAAATGTTCTAAAATTTTACACATCATTTATTGGATAATTTTCTTGAAGTTTTCCAAAATGTGATAGTAATTCCAAGTAATTAGATGACCTGACCAAAAATGACTCAAAGTCTTGAAATAGAAATGATTATGATATTTTCTTTATTCAGGTTGATTGTTATCAAATTTGAAAGATGGTAAAATACTTATTAGTTATTAATATTAGACCAACAATGTCAAAAGAACAGCTCAATCCTATATAAGATCATTCTAAAGAGAGAAGGACTGTGACCCAGAGCACCGTGTAAGAGTTTGCAGAATTGAAGGTGAGCACTCCTGCTCACCACTGCTCACCATTTAGTTAGTTGCTTTAGTCTTTCACTTCAGCTTGTTGTTTTTTCTCCTCACAACTCATATGCAGGTTCAACCACACCCTTCACAAATCCAAACCTACCCTCCATTGTGTCTTACCAACCATAAAAATTTTAATCTAAATTTCTAAGCATCTCTTGAATCATGTGCCTACAAATATCTTGCAGATCACACAAATGCAGTGTCTTACTCCCTCTTATCTAGAACCACATCTCAGGATATTAGTGATGAAGGGTTTTTCAGTATTCATTACTGAACCATTTTCCAGAGGATGCCTGTCCACTTGAAGAAGGTATAGATGAAAAAGAGAAATGATAGTCTTTGGTGACAAGTTAAGGATGTGTTCCCACTGGTGACAGCTTGCTGATCACAGCATCCTCTACAACTGCATAAGGAGTCATCAAAGTCACTTCTGATCCTTCTGCTACAAGATTCTCCAAGGGCATTTTATAAAATCTCAATGGTTTGTTTTGTGTTGTGTTTTTGGAGGCAGGATCTCTCTACATTATAACCCTAGCTGTTCTAGAGCTCTCTTTGTAGATCAGGATGGCCTCAAATTCACAGAGATCCTCCTGCCTTTGCCTCCTTTGTGCTGGGATTGAAAGCATGTGCCACTATGCCTGGCTCAAGTGATTTTAAACTGATAATAACTAGATGATGCAAAGACATTCTAAATTCGTTGAGTGGAAGAATGAATATTATGAATATGACCATTCTACCAAAAGCAGTTTCTGGATTCAATGCAATCTCACTTAAGATTCCAGTACTGTGCTTCATAAACATAAGGGAAAAACTATCTAAAAATGTAAATGAAGTCATAAAATACCAAAGATAGACAAAGCAATCCTAAAAGAAAAATACTGTAGGAGTTATCACCATATCTGATTTTAAGTTATGCAATGAAACTATGATCTTAAAATCAGCATGGTACAGACATAAGTGAAAGGAAGTCTATATCTAAGTTTACATCATTTCAGACTGTAGTCTGGAAGACAGCATCTTCCACAGATAGTGATGGGAAAACCAGATTTCAACCGTGCAAAACACCAGCTTAATACAAATCCAAGGGGAGGATCAGAGAAGACTTGATTTAAACTCTAAACATATAAAAGTCTGTTCCCCTTGCTTTATTTAGCTCTGCTCCTGCTCCCATTAGTTCATGACCATCTACCTATGAATGTATTGTTTGCTTCTTATTAATGTCATAAACACCATGATCACAACTTGGTAAAGAAAGCTTTTCATTTTACATGTCCTTCATCAATGGAAATTGTAGCAAGAGCTTAACCATGAGAAAAACAAAGGAATGATGCAGGAATGCAGATGGCAGGCTTGCTCTGGGGTTCACAGTCACTTACCTCCCTAATTCTGCCCAGACCCACCAATCTCTGTGTGTCATTGTTCATAGTGGGAAGACCCACCTCCAGTAATTAAAAATCAAGATAATGTCCCACAGACAAGCCCACAGGCCAATCTGATTTGATGGGAGGCAATTCTGCCCTGGTGTGTCTAGTTAACAACCAAGATTAACTACTACAGTAACAAATGCTATATATAGGTCTATGGAATAGTAAGATAAACTGGTCAGCAAGAAAGAACTATGATATGCACCTCCACAATTGGGTGTATCAATACACCCAGAAGTGGATGTGGCAGAATTTTGTAGTAGACTGGCTATAAAGCAGAAAACATGGAGTCTCTGAAGCATTTAGACAAGTGAGTTCAGTTTTTGGAGCCAGCCTAATATATGCAGTTTCTCACTGATAGGATTCTCATGAGATAGGTCATGTGAAAATACCTAGAGGCCCCAATGCAATAACAGTCTTTATCATAAATTTTTATGAAAATATTCATGTACTTTCTTTCTCACTAAACTCTAAATGTCTTGGAAGATCTGAACTACTCATGGTTGCTTATCTTTCTTTTCCACATTCTGAGTACCACACCTGGTACATGGTAGATATTCAACAGCTACTCATTAAGATAAAGTCAAGTGAGAAGAACAGACTGGAACTACACAAACAAAAAGCATTTCTGGACAAACTGTGTCTAGGCCTTTGGCAGAAAGACTTACAGAAGGCAAATGAGCAAAGTATTCTCAAAGCATAATCAGCTCTCAAATGGCTACTGGGCAAAGGAAGGCAGGAGATTCACTGGTATAATCTAGTGCCACTTGATACACAGCATCCTAAGAAACTGGAGTGAATAGGATTCTTAGTAAACTAGACACCTCTACAAAATGAGCAAGGTATTTGCTGGTCCTGGTAGAATAAAAGTCTATGTAGTTCATTTCTCACATTCTTTTATTCCCATCTGACATAGGTAACTTTCTTCTCCACTAATAGATAATGGGTTATTTATAACAACCAGAGAGGAGTCTTACAAATATCTCAGTGATGATAGAAATTCCAAGATAATGTGTCTGGTGCTCTGGCAGTGGTGGATCTGGCCCATATTAACCTTTCCAGTTCTGAGCATGGCCCTTAACACACACATTTGATCCATGCCTCAGGAAATAGGTGCCATTTTAGCATGACTTAAGAATAAGACATGGAGAGACTAATAAGTCACATGACAGTATTTAGAGTGATTATTTTAGTATTATAAAAAATTATCTATTTATTTGAAAAATACATAGCTATGTAGTATGTCTTGGTCTTCACTTCTGACCTCCTTCCTTCTGTTTTCCTGAGATCCCACAACATACTTCCTTCCCTACTTCATGTCTGTTTTTCCCCTTAAAAAAAAATAACCCATTTATAATTTTTGTCCAATTAATGTTGCCTATATACTCTTGGGTATGGGGTCATCCACTGGAGCATGCATAACCCACCAGTAGCCACCCTTATCAAATAAAAGAGTTTCTTCATTCCTCAGCAGCCATTAACTGCCATTAACTCCTTAGCTAGGAGTGGGATTTTAAGAGCCCCTCCTCCTCATTTCCTTTTTTTTTTTTTTTAAGCAGGAACTAAAATTCATTAGTCTTTAATAAGGGTTCTTACTCCTCCTCGTTTCCTGCTGGAATTTTTAACTGATTTGATTTTGCACAGGTCTTCCACATATAGCCATAGCTTCTGTGAGTTCATGAGTACAATGCCATGTCATGTCCAGAAGAAAGCATTCCACAACATGCCTCTCAATCTTCCAGCTCTTACATTCTTTCTGTACCCTCTTCCATGATTGAGGATCATTAATTTCCAACAATAGAAAATCAACTACACTTTATCCATAATAAATAGTAGACACTGTCTACATAAACATGAATCCCAGAAGTCATATAGAATTTATATCAAGCGATTGTGATAAACTCGATTTCTTTTTAATACTTTATAAAATTTTCATGAGTGTACATTATTATACTGGGTACTAGGTCATGTAAGAACATTTTCATACAAGTATACACAATGTGAAGTCAGACTCTGCTTCTTAACCTCTCAGTACCAATGGCCTCTGCTTGGCATTGTTCTCATGTTGTCTCCACAGTACAAAATGGCCTCAATAGCTCCCTATTAATGGGATCCTTGGGGCACTTGCCACGATAAAAATCAAAAGACTCTTTTCTTGATCACACTGGCAAATTCTTGGGGATAGTTGTGAATGGCCTTTTCGTATAGCCCTGAACTAGTCATTAGGGCCATATAATATATGTAACAAGCTTGAATGACCAGGCAGAGATTCAGAGATTACCATCTCACATTCATCATGTTGTGTGAAGAGAATGGAAATCCAGCTAGTTCACAATCTTTCATTTTGACTTAACTTCAAGTTATATTACAGAGCAATAGTAATTAACAGCACAATTCTTATACTTAGACAGTCATGTAGATCAATGGAACAGGAGAGGAGACTCAAATGTAAACATATGTAATTACACACATGGCATGTTTGATATTCCCCAAACATGCCAAAAACTCATACTAGAGAAAAAACAGCATCTTCAAAGAAGAAAATTACATCGGTATCTATCACTCTCCACACATATAAAATCCAAATGGTAAAAAAAAATCTCTATTTGAAACCTGAAATGTTGAAACTGCTAGCTGAAAACAAATGGTATCATACAAGATACAGGGAAGATACACAAAAAGGACTTTCTGAGCATGACTCCACTAGCCCAGAAATTGAGGTCAGCAACTGAAAAATGGGGCTCTATAAAACTAAAAAGAGCTTGTTCAACAAGGGAACAATCAACCAAGTGAGAAGAAAGCCCAAAGAGTTGGAAAGCGTCCTTGCCAGCTATTCATCCACTAGAGGATTAATATCTAGAATATTCAAAGAACTCCCAGAATCAAGAAGACGACCCAATTTTTAAAAAAAGGCTATGGATCTAAACAAAATGTTCTCAAACGAAGAGAAACACATACCCAAGAAATATATTTAAAGGTGTTCAACACTCTTAGTAATCACGGATATTCAAATTAAAACCAGTTTGCAATTTTATCCCACCTCATCCAGAATGGCCAAGATCATGAAAGCAATTGATAACAAAGGATAACAGGTACAAGTACGTGGGGAAAGGGGAATATTCATTTCACTGCTGGTGGGATTGCAATCTTGCACAGATATTATAAAAATCAGCTTGGAGAGTTTCAATGAGCTGAAACTAGATTTACTGTTGTAATTCAGCTACATCACTCCTTGACATACATCCAAAGACCGAAGGAGGCTATGGGCTCCTACTAAACAGATAACTTGCTCAGCTGTGTTCCTTGCCTCTCCATACACAATAGTCAGGGGAATAGAAACCATCAAGATGTCCATCAACTGATGATTGAGTAATGAAAAGGCGGTACTATATACACAATGTAATTCCACTCAGCTGTAAAGAAAAATGAAATCATGCAATTTGCTGGTAAATGGATGAACCTAGAAAATACTGTACAGCATCATGTTAACCCAAGCCCAAAAAAACAAACATTGCATTTACCTCTTTCTTATTTGTGGACCAAACTCTTTTTCATTTAACATTCGAACACAAGGGTAATTAAAGCTTGAAAATGATAGTACCTTCCTAAAGTGATGTGTTGTGTTTACATTTGGTAGAAGTAGTCGCCTTTATTTGTTTCATTCAAATTGCATTGCAGTGGATAGAGATGACCATTCCATGTGTCTGCTTCTCAGATATAGAAAGTGGGAAACAGAAAGACTAAATAACCTGCCCCAAACCAACTGATAGCATCTAAAAAGGCAAGGATCCTCACCTTATTACTACCTGAAGTGCAAGTATACAAATACCCTACCCATTATGAGATGCTACCTTTTCTGGGTCTTTCTGGCTCTAGGAAAAGTGATTTATACCCTGTAATGTGCTGCCTGAATCCATTCTAAGCAGAGAAGAAAGTACAGCAAGCCTTAGCACTGCCACTGGAAGGGAGGGAAGTTGTTATGCCACCTCCACACACGAGGAAAGATGTAGATCATGAAAGTAACAGCTAGCGCCACTCTGAGTCCAGTTTCATCTGACTCATGGATTAAATTATTTATTGCATTATCCCTTGTGTCCTACTTGGACTATAGATAAATTTAGATCCTCGTCTCCTTAGGTGAGAGCCAAGCAATTTGAAGCCCTCACCTTTATATGTAGGAGTCAAATATTCACACTTAAGTTTCCAAAATTTGCCTATGGCCACATTACAAGCTAAGTAAATTGATCAGAAATAGAACCTGCAGCCTATCTCTAACTCTGTGGTCTGATGATTACAATAAAGGCCTTAACCTTCCCAAATCCCCAATGTGTACTCTATACCTTTACCACACAACTTAGCAGATCCTCCTACAAAAGCTGAGGTTTACGTCCAAGCTCTTAAATATTGACTGGCATGTGACTTGATTTGATGTGTGCCATGCACTAAAGATTGCCATGTGCCTATTTTAAGCTAACACCTGGCTGGTGGGAGGAGAGAGATAACATGGAAGCTGAACCTTGTCCATTCCAAAGCCATGCTAGTCCAGCCAACTAGCCAACTGTGAGTCCGAATCAGATTAGCAAGGTATCTCCATGAAGCACAACTAATCATAGGGGCTCGCCTAAGTCCAATCAGATCATAAAGAAGCACAGTAGATCTTTAAATCATTAACTGTAATTAATTCTTTAAATATGTAGTTTGAGGGATTGGCAAAATAACTCAGTTGGTATAGTCCTTTGTACCTAAGTTCAGTTTTCATAAATCATATATTTTTCTAAATCTGACCATAGTGTCATCCTAGCACTGGCAATATGGAGACAAAAGGATTCCCAGAACATACTGGACAGCCAGACTAGCAAACTACATGCATTCCAGAACAGTGTAAGACCCTATCACAAAAAAAAAACTGATGGCACCAAAGGAAGGATATTTAAAGCTGTCATCTGACCTCCACACTTTATACAGGCATACTTCACACACACACACACACACACACACACACACACACACACACACAAACACACACACACAGAGAGAGAGAGAGAGAGAGAGAGAGAGAGAGAGAGAATGCACACATAAAGACACACATATACACAGACACACTGAAAACATGTGGTTTATAAATGCTTGGTATGCATGAATACCTTACTGATAAAACCTAACAAACATCTTGGGACCTTTCAGATGCAAACCCTATCCCTGATCTCCACACACTATTGGACTTATTCTACGATGTCATTTCTCATAAAGAGCAGTATTTTCTCTTTATTTTTCTGCCTCCTAAAATGAGGTCTTTGTGAGGATGCTAATTGGGTTGGAACTAACAGGTCATAATGTCCTAAACTTTAAGCTTCCATTGGGAAGGCACATGAATGAAGATATACCTGCTACCTTGCAGAGAACTATTCATTTGTTGAAGAAAATCAATCAACAAGTGATTGAGCCCTCTTCATGTTATAAATTTTAACTACTTGATGAAACAAATATTCATTCTATTACCACACTAAAGTGGAGCTTCTTGAGAGTAGGACCAAGTCTAGATTCTCGGTGGAATCCCAGTGACTAAGCTCTGGGCAGACCAATGCAAGTTGACAATAGATATTTTCTGAGCCATAAACAGCACGGAATGCAGACTCACAAGCTAAAGTCAGCTGTTCAAATAAAATGAGGTTAATAATGTCATCAGGTGGCCAGTATAAATGAGTGATCAATAACCTTATTAGTCAACCACATGAATGAAAGAATGTCCAAATGTACAGTATATATGGTGGAAATTGTCTGCCTTTCTGGAGAACACCTGACAGGAGAATAGTACAGGATGCTGGATAATCCCAATTTCCCATGCTATGCTTTTCATGCTTTCTGGGCTCAAGTAACTTCTTGTCATTTGTCATACTTCTTCCTCTGTCAAAGCAGCAACATCCAAAGGTCATGAGACCCTGCACTCCGGCTGATCACTCACAGACCCTTAAAGCATGCACTGTAGTCATCACTTCAGTCCCAAATCAGAGGGGAATGATGACTCTCCATAAGCCCCCATGGAAGGAACCACAGTGAGAAATAAGCCAACCCAGACAGCAATACTCAACAAAATCATAGGCTGTTCACAGGCTTGGACAAATGTGCGAAGAAGCTATGATGAGAAGTACTGACCTTATTCGCCTGCTAAGGTCTGCTCTGTGCTTGCCCATGTCTTCAGTATTGGTTCTCATCTGTTATTTTCCACTCTTCTCTGTGTGTGTTTCTCATTTACTCTTGCTGCAGTCCATGGTGTTTTTCTATTACCTTGCTGCACAGGGTCATCTTGAGTGTTCTAACCCAAGACCTCCAGTGACCCTGACTGAATAAGACAACACAAGCCTCTGACTCCAGCTGCCTGCTAATTTTGGTCCTTCCTAGGTGGCCAGTTCAGATGCTCACCACAGCTCTGACCTGGAGCAGATCTTCAAGCACTATTCATATTTTCCACTGTCTTTAAGATTAGGCGGAACAGTTTTGAATCGTGGCTCTGTTGCTCATTCAGTGGTATTGTCAACTTATTTAACCACTGTGGTTTCATTTCTTCATTTGAATAAGGAGACAGTAAGATCTGCATCACTGAGATCAGGATTATAACTGTTTTATGGGGACTTCTGGGCTCTGTATTTTCATCAGCTTTGGTTAGCATGCACATGTGAAAGAAGATCTGGTATTTGTCTCTCTGTGTCTGACTTATTTCACATAATCTAATGAAAGAGATGAGGGAAGGAAGAAAGGGAAATCAGATAACAGAAACCAAAATACAGTCAGAATAAAGTCATGAACTCTGGTTATTGAGTACAATGCAAAGCATAATTCATATTGCCCTTACATATAAATTGTGAACAGCAGGAGATGTCTGGGCTCCAGTCTCAAAGCGGTCATAGTATTGGAATGGACATATTACATCAATCTTATCAGTATCTTATCTAGTATAACAAAATAGCTTATCCTTTCTCACAAATATGTCTAATTATTCATGAGTCAACATCTTAAGGAGATGGAAATATTAATTGCCACTATTTAAATTAATACAACATATAAAGATAGATGATAGTAATGTTAGATAGATATTTAGATGACACAGATAGATATGATAGATGATAGATAGATAGGTAGACAGACAGACAGATAGACAGACAGATAATAGAATTGCATTGTACTTTAAATTTGTTGGTAGCATTAGAATAATAATTTACAAATATTTAGAATAATGTAGGTCCCAACAATCCGCTGAACATCCCATAAGGTTATAATGTACATCGTTTTTAAAATTGTCATGTGCTGTCCAACTCATTGAGTAGCTGGCTTTTAAAGCAAAGCCATGCCTTATCTGTCATTTCAAGCCCAAGTATATTTGTATCACTGTATTCTTGAAGGACCCTTGTTTGGGGATGGGCTAGTCCACCTGCCTGTATAATAGAGAGGGAAGCAAAAGAGCAATAGATCAAGAATGAAAACACCATGTCCTTGAAAAGAGCTGGAAGGTAAACCATTACAGAAGTGACTATATGTTATTCTGTATGCAAACATCCTTGCAGTGAGGAAAAAAGAAGGCAGAAATCTGGTCACAGGAAGTTCAGCCATGGGATGCTCCTCCACCAAGAGACAGTTCAATCAGAAACTCCAGTTGGATGCTCCAACCTCCTTGTTTGGATTCGGCTGAATGTTTGTGGGCCCCCAATTTGATGGTGTGACATTTCTGGTGTTATTTGTTTTTATTTGGAGGCTTCACTCAAGGAGTCTCTCTCTCTGAATCTCTCTCTCTCTCTCTCTCTCTCTCTCTCTCTCTCTCTCTCTCCTTCTCTCTCTCTCCACTTTCCTCCTGGACTTTTTCAGAAAAAAACCAGTCATATTCAGCTAGATATTTTAAGTACCGGGTTGATATTGTTTTGCTGTCCATATGTCTTTCTGTCTTACTATTGTTTCTTTTACTTTAGCTCACTGTATCCTCAATAAACTTGCCCATTCAAAAACTTTTATATAATCTGCAGGCTGTGCAGAACAAAGGAAAAGGATAAACCGTATTGTTGTTGCTGCTGCTGTTGCTGTTGTTGTTGCTGTTATTTAGCCTCAAATGTCAGTCATGCCAAGGCTGAGAAACTCCGTTCTTCAACTTTTCGTCTATATCACATTTCTTAATAAGGCCTAACTATCTATCATTAGTTTTACAGTCACCACAAACAAACACATACTAGACAAATGAACCATATATTGATTGATAGATGGAATCATTGCTCAGTTCTAAGATTCTCTCATTTGAACAAGGTACCATTGTTTCAGTAGTGGAAAGACATATAGAAATTAAGACAAATCTCAAAGTTAAAAATATTAAAATGTGTGTGGGAAGGTGAAAAAGTGAACAGGTACATGTATCATAAAGTTAAATAAAAGAGAATATCTCTTACAATTAAAACTTCTCTACTTAAAGAAGTAGCCTTTCTATTGTACAGAGATCCTCCAAAGTACAGCCTAAGATACCATTAAGATCTTGTTAGCATCCAGATAGGCAACACAGATGAATATTTAGATGGAGAGAGGTTATCTGGAGCCTCAAATGGTTAGTAGAGTATTGAATTGAAGATTATGAACCAGTGCATCAGTGTAGTAGATAGGTACTCTTGATAGATTAGTAATGCCTGTATAAATTACTAGAAAAAGTTTAAATCATGCATGATACACAAAACACTTTGCCACAACACAGAATAGTTTGAATCACACTATCCAGGATTGGCCTACAAAGAGAAGAGCTATTCCCTTGTATGGATCATGCTGTGTGTCTGAAACTCCATCCATTCAATATGTCTTTGTTCCATTATGTGGGTAGTATCAACCAGTTCTGTTATGCACAATGAAAATGTTTATTACTACAATGTGACTGAAATGAGATCATTTATTATGATGGTGTTTCTTGAGTTCAGAGATAACACTTAGAAACTAGGTATTTTCTATGTTTCAGATTTTACAATTGGTGATGTTCTGCATAAATTTGTACAGGTTCCATGTGTCTCTATGCCATGAGTTGTGTGGCAGTTTATGAGGTGTGCATATTGTTGACATGATGTTATTCAGGGGAACAGTTATAGGACATCCTTCAGGTTTATCTCAATATTTTAATTCTTTATAACATTTGGGTAATGTTTTTGATAGTAGAAAACGTATGCCAAGGACCAGCCTCAGTATGGACAGGGGTTCTGAGAGAAGGAGTATCGGGGAGTGGCGGAACAAATGATTCAAAGTCTAGTTGTGGGTTCAAGCTGGCAGCCTAGGTTCTGCTCAGATGGCTTTCCAAACTGCTCTCTCTCTCTCTCTCTCTCTCTCTCTCTCTCTCTGTGTGTGTGTGTGTGTGTGCTGCTCTGTGCTAGACAGCTTTTTCCTGCTATTCTAAAATAAATCTGATTGAGACAGCTTTCTCTGCTAGTAAAAATTCTAAAATCTATCTGAATAGTTCATGACTTTTCTAATCAAAGTCAGAAAAACTGCTATAAAAAAATTATTGGATCTCCTGATCAAGTCAGAAATCCTGTTAGAAAAAAAAATTCCTGAAGAGCTGTTTTTACTCTCCAGAGATCTCCAGACAGCTTAGCTCTCTCTAGAGAAAAATTCTAAAGAAGACTACTATTGTTTTCTTCTAGCTCATCTCATGGAGACCGAAAGCCCAGTTTATTTATATATCAATTCAGTCATTTACTTCAGGCTTCCTTTTGATTATCCTATGAGTCAGCAACCCATGACCCCAGCTCTTTGAATTTTAGGAGATAGCAAGTATACGTTTTGTTTTTTTGTTTTTTTAACATTTCAAAAGTATCCAAAGATCTGTCTCCCTTTATTAAGCACAGATACTAAGCTAGTTGGATGGGACCCTGCCTTGAAATTACCATTTCCTCCACACCTGGGCCTAACCTTGCTCTGTCCTAGATTGACCCTGACCACAGGAATCCATCTACCTTTGTAAACATAAACAAAAAACTCAGATGGGTGGGATCTCCTGCAATCACCACTCCCTAAAAAAATCTCTTTATTTCTTTGTTAGTAATTTTCTAACAAATTGACTCACAGTGCAGCTGCTTTTGTTCCTTTAGATTCGTGAAGCCCCTCATAAAATGCTTATGTTTGCATAGTTGAGAAATTGTATATTTTTTATGTATTTAGAGCGCTTTCCCATAGCCTTAAGAGTTGTCCTGAGGGTCCCAGTGTTTACCATTTTGCTCAGACATAGCCACACCCTCAACTCCTGGACTTGTGCTGTTTCTAACCCACATGGAGTCATTAACTTTAACAGGGGTGATATTCTTTGGAGGCAACAAGTGTTAGTACTGGTTCCAGAAAATCTGTACATTATTACCCAAACAAGGCTTATACCCACAGCAGCCATCACCACTCATGAAGGCTCACACCAGGGCCCTGTCCCAGGGGCAGGAACCATGTCATTCTGTTCCCACCAAGGCCATGCCAGGCTCTGCAACTTTATTGGAAACTAAATTACTGGTCTATTTAGTTCCCTTTTCTAATGCATGTTAGATACCTCTGAGGTCAGAGACAGGCTTTCATTGCTAAGCTGCATACAAAAAAGAGCTGTCACAGTTGCCTACCCACTCAGTGTAAAGTGTGCTTCAGTATTCACTCTCTTGCCCCTTAAATCTGAACTTATTTATGACTATAACCAATAGACTACTGAGGAAGTGGCATCCTGTGTTTTCTGAGGCTAGATCAAAAAAGACGCTGTCACTGTCACTTAGAACACACATGCTTGCAGAAACAATGTTCTACACAAATTGTTTTTGAACTCATGCATTTAGAGCTCAGAGAGCCCAGGCTAGCTAAGTGGAGAATCCAGGCACATTCAGCTTCCAGATGTTATGTGTCTCACAACCCAGGTCACTATATAGTTGCAAAAGTCACAAGAATGATTAGTGCAGTTCAAAGACTCTATCAGCCTTTCTTCCAGGGAAGACCCCTCCCAAAGAGATGAGAAGGCATATGTTGAAGCAATTTGCAAGAGATTTAGGTTTATTAACCAGAGTTCTGGGGCCGCCCTGCACCATGAGGAGAGGCGACCCCATGGGCTTTTTCACAAGTATTTTTATACATTTTAGAGGGTAGAATACAAGCACAGTAACCTGGCGCATTTTCATTGGATAGAGCTCTTAACCTTTAAACTCATTGGTTTGGGCCTGTGAGAGGGTAATCATGTTGTTGCAACTCCTTTGTGGTCTGGCGAGTTGGGGTCCAGCACAATTACCAGAAGGGGGGTTGGATGCATTCCAGGAGGGAGGGCAGGGCATTGGAGCCACCTTGTGATCACCTTGTGATCTGGTATATTGGGGCCTAGCACAATAGGCATTGGAGCTTGGGTCCCTCTGATCTCTTTCTCACAGTCAAAGGCTGAAATAGCTCAATCCAGATGTCATATGACTGTGAACTATGAAAGACAAAGCAGGAACCATGAGGTTAAGAATATCAAGTGAAGACTACAAAACTATGAGAAATAGCAAACAATCATCTTAATCACAGAGTTTTGGAGTGGTTTGTTATTTATGGTGTAGTGTTAGGTATTGAGACTAGAGTCATGCTGAGTGTGGCAAATAAGACAAGTCCAAAGATGTGCCGGTAGATGGCTTCATTTTCTAGGAGTGCTATAGCAAACTACAGAGGTTTGAATCCTTTAATCAGAAAAAATGTTTATTTTTGACTCTTCTTGTAAGACTCTGGCGAGCCTTAACTTACCTGAGACCCCCGAGTGAACAAATGGAGTTGGGGATTGATGCAAAATGCAAGAGGAATTTATTGATTCAGTATGCTGAGGTCGCACTGTATACCAAGATGGGAAATCAACCACGCAGAGCCCATTCAGGGACCTTATATACAGATTTTAGAGCAGCGGCCATTAGGCACAATGTGATTGGCAGAACAGTGTGATTTTTAAACTGATTGGTCTTTACATAATGAGATAGCTTAATCAGCTGCTCCCTTCCAGCCTAAGTGAACCTGTTTCTTCCAGGAGGGGAAGGGTGTCCATGTGCTCAGAGGGGTGAGGGGACCCTGGTGGAATATCTCAAAGTTCCTGAGCTGACTTCTCATTCTGAAAGCTCTAATCCAAAAGTAAGGAATCTACAGAATTGTTCCCTTCTGGAAAATGTGAAAAAAGATGGACTCCAACTTGTTCTCCTTTGTCCTACTGACAAGCCTTGTCCTATGCTTTCAGAGCATCCTCTGACCTCTGTCCCTCATCATGTATCATCTTCTGTGGATTTGTGCCCGTAGCCAAATTCTTCTTTCATAAAGACATCCATCATGCTAGATTAAAGGATACTAAAATTATTTCATTTTAGATTGATTACTTTTCTGAAAATATTATTTTTACCAATTCTTTGAGACTTTCATACAATGTATCTTGGTCATTTTTGCAGTTTCCTCCTCCAATTCCTATGTGATCCATGCACATCTCTGTACTTACCCAAAACCATCTTTGTTGTGGATAGCCCTGGGGCTGTTGGTATTCTGCTAATCTGCCATCCTGGGAGGGGCTTCAGACAAGGGGTGAGTTATACCTGTGACTTCTTATGAACCAATCCCCTAATAAATAAAAGAGCCAATCACTGGGCATGTAGGGGAGACTTTGAGGTCAGGGAGAGGAAGAGAGGAAGCAGGAGAGAGAGAGGGTCCTTTTGGAATGGGGACAACATGTAGGTAAGATGTAGCCACTAGAGTCTCCTGGTATGGTGGATCCGCAAGGATTCGCCACCAGAGGAATCAGATTTAAATAAGGCTTACAAGATTAGGTTCAGTTGTTGCACCCAGAGATCGAGTTACTACTGTTTTTGAGTTAAGTTTCTGTTGTGTTTTCCTTCACATGGCGGCTCGTCTGGGTTCAAAGCAGCAAAGTATGGGTTTGCCTGATGTGCATCACAGAGGCCATGGGGTTATTGAAGCTTCAGAGCTCCACAAAATAAAAGTAGGTTGGCCATTGCCTGACAGTGCATGGCTGGCCAGCCTGCTGGGGCTGCAAAAACCAGGGAATAGCGTGGGAAAATCCTGCTATCTTTTCTTTCCTTCTTTTTTAATATTTCCTGCAACACACCTTCTCTTTTGTATTAAACCAATTGAGTTCTATCAGTGCTGCACAAATACTTTTGGGTGTGATCAACCAACTAGCATTCATACTCTTAAAGAAAATTGTGTATCTCCTTTTCTTATTGGGTATCAATTATCACTCCTCAGCAACTGGTGGTACTTTGTGCCCACAGACATTCTCCATGCTGGACTATTCTCCAGCTTGAGGTGATGTAGCTCATGTGCCCACTATCACATTCTCTGTAAGTTCATGTGTACAATTTCTTGGTTGTTTCTAGAAAATACTGTTTCCTTGTAAGTTATCCCCTGCCTCTGACTCTTACAATCTTCTGCTCTCTCTTTCCAAACAAGTCCTGGGAAGTGTCATGTAGAGATATAATACAGATATTGCATTTAGGGCTCATCACTCTACAATGTCTTTTTCTCTGCGTGTTGACCAGTTAAGTGTCATCTCCTACCAAGAAGCAGCTTCTTTGATAAGAGTAGACTTCCTGAAATTTAAAAATTCTATTCATTGAAAGACATATGCAAGAAAGTAATAAAATCAGCCATAGCCTAGAAAAATTAATATAGTGCATATATGTGAAAATTACTTATATTCACAATGTATATTTGTGGTAGGGGTTTGAGTGGCAATGTTTTTGCTTAGTGTACCCAAGGCCCTGGTTTTGAGCCCAAGCAACACACACACACACACACACACATTCACACACATTCTCAGAATGTATGGGTAGCTCCTACAAATAAAATATTTATAAATCTGTTTTAAAATATACCCAAAATCCCATAATCCTAAATGACTGTAAGCTATGAAGTATGTAAATCCCTTTACAGATTCACGGGTGTGTGTATTAGTTCTGCAATGATCAAAACAGAGAGTTTATGACCTAGAAATTACTGTTCTTACTTTTTTCATAAAAGAAAGAAAGATTTATACCCACCCAAAGGCAGGCTGAAGACTTTTCATAACATTAATTTTGAAAATACAAAAAGCTGGAAAACACTAAATACCCATAAATAATAGAATGAATAAATCTTTGTAGTTATGTAATGCATAAATATGAGTAAGGTATACATAGTATGTGTGTATGTAAATACATATAGCATGTTATAAACATACTTCTTGGTAGAGTTTTTAGTAATGCTACAGATCTACTAAGCACCATAGGCTGAATTTTCTTCATAGATATGTCAGCAAGTCCAAAGATAGAGTACACAAGAGTGTTTCGTCTGCTGCTCCATTCATAAGAAGTTCAAGAGGATGTGGCAGTCACTTGGTAGAATGGTTAGAAACATCATTTCTTCAGCTATCAATAGAGAGGATACCTGGGAGGGTGTTGGGACATTGGTCTCTTTTCTATCCTTATGTACAAGTTATAAGTGAAAACTCATAGTGGAGGGATGTAGAGAGGCATGTGCCCTGATGAGGAAACAGGCAAGACCAGGTGAGCCTAAAGGAAAGCCCAAGAGGAGTCAGAGGCTGAGGGATGAGAGCAGAAGGAGAGGTAACAGTTATTGAGAGATAGAATGAGTGAGGTTGGAAGCCATCCAGATGGATGGAGGAGTGACTAGGCTCAAGGATCAGCTTGATTAGAGCCATACAGGAGCAAAGAGAGAGAAGATGGGAGGCTAGAGGAGCCAGACAGAAGGAGGAGGTTCTAACACCTAAGGCCGTAAATATAGGTGGATGTTTGTTTGGAAGGACAGGTCCTGAAGAAGGAAGGCTTGCAGAACCATTTATATCCCCTTGCCCATTGTGTTCAGGCTAAAGGTGTTTTATTGCTGTTGGTGGTGGTGGTGGTTTTGGGGTTTTGGGGTGTTTTTTTTTCTTTCCACTAAATTACATCTGAGGTCTGTGATAACAGTGAAAATGAAGTTTAAAAAAAAAATCACCATTTCTATTTGAAAGAGGTAAAGGAGAAGACCCCAAAGTAGAAAAATAGCTAGTCCAGTCCAATCTTCCTTCTAGACAGGAAAGGAGGGGCAGAAAGTGCTGGGGATTGTGGTTGGAAATGCACGATGCTGCATTCTTTCAGGAGCAACGCTCTCTGAATCTGAAACCCACTTTATCACAGCTGTCAAAACAGACTCAGGCAGTACATAATTTATAACCCTGGGGTGGCAGCCAGGGGGAAGAAGCCTAAAAGATTGGTTTATTTTTCTTATTAATATTTATTGCCTACGAAACAACTCAGCCCCCACTGGACAAGAATATGGGTTTAATTTGAAGCAGATACATTTGATTTGCATGTGTGAGTCTATGACTAGTCCTTGGGGCTTCGACATAGTAAAGACAGGTAGGAGACACAACCCTCTCCATTACAGGGCACAGCTGTGGTGGAGGCAAAGACTATGGGGTTTGGTCCTAACTAACTAAATTTCATCCAAGAAGCTGTTTCAGTGAAACAGACAGGCAAAGTTCAGACATCCCATCAGAGTACTGGGAGGAGACACAAAAGCCCCACCCAGCACAGATGCTTTGAGGGAAAAAGTAATGTGACCCAGATGTACATTGAAGGGCTAGTTAGACTTACAAGAAGCCAAAAGAGGGGATTTGCAAGAGGGAACATGGGGAACTTGTCTCTCTTTGGGAATTTTAAATATAAACATACATTCATGTGTAAAATTATATATATATATATATATATATATATATGGTGATATATATTATAATGATATTATATATCATATAATTTAAGATTAACCTTTTCCATTGGTACTGTGTGCAGGGGTTGGGAAATCTCCATTGTTCATCTCTTCTAGAGACCCAGAACATGTTGAGTCAGAACTGAAACATGTTTGAACTCCTGTGTTGACACAGGCACCCTGTGAGACAAGACTAGACTGGACACTTTGCCCTCTTCCTAGTGTCTTACATGGTCTATTTGCAAACATGTCACTTACAAACTACAATGTGTTGTGCACAGAAAGGCCTATTGTCTCTTTTCATATGCTCTCTAAACTTAAGGCAATGGGCAAGGACCACAAGTGAGAACTCAACGAGAGACTCTAGCCTGGGGTACACTGGACATAGAGTCTGGTCCATGTCTCCAGACCCCTTGAATCCAAAACCAGCCATATTCTCCAACACATCCCTACTCAATTATGCTTCATCCTTGATCATCTACCCCAGCTTTACAGAGGGAAACACATACACACACACACACACACACACACACACACACACACACACACTCACACACAAACACACAGAGAGACAAAAGCTAGCAGCCACAGAGTCACCAGGGTCACATACTCCCAGGTCTACCTAGACATAGTACTGGGCCAGACACCAGGCTCCAACCTTTTGTACCGTGCTTTTTTTTCCCTACACCATCATCAATTTAAAAAGAAAAAATCAAGGAGACTATGGTCCACAGTAGCAAGTACAGTCTCTAGAAGTTCTTGTCAAGTAGCACTGTACCATGCACTCACAGAAACTCTGGTGCATGTACTTCCAGTTCAGTTAGAGAAGTGGAGGTGAAATACTGATCCTGACCAACTGTGGGGAAAGGATAAGGAGGAGGCTCACTCCTGGGACCAACCTGGCCCAGAATCTGTTCTAGAATGCTCTGCCCTCCACTCATACCACTCACCACTTCATTTTATATATTTTTTTTCTTCTGTGTTGCCTGGAGTCCACACACCAGAGACAAGGCTTCTGTTTTTAGGTGTGGTTTTTGAGAAAGGCTTTTAGGATGTCATTTTGAAAACCTTTTCTGGGAAAACTCACTCCCAGAGAAAAATATATCTTCCCTCAGAGCAAGAGACTCTCAGAGTGACAAATGGATCAGATGTTGCTGACTTTCAGGCGCCCCATCAGTGTTCTCAGCCACGCTAAGAATCCTCCCCATGCCAGGCCTAGGATGCTGTGCTATTGGCTGTTAGCCACTCCCCATGTAGAAACTCATGAAGCAGAAATTCTAAAAAGTGGAGGGACAATCTTGAAATGAATAAAGGGGATATTAAAGGAGCCTGAGGAAGGGAGAGGTGATATGGAGCCACGGCTTCCTCTGTGGTACACAAACCACTCTCGTGCACCTAATTGTGTCTCTAAGAAAACATGTTCCAGTCCTGACCCTGTGAGTGCCTACGAAGATGCTCTCACTTGGAAATGGTCCTCACAGAGGCAATTAAGCTGAGAAGCTCAGTATGAAATAGAATTGATTGAAAGTTGGTCGTAAGTCCAATCAAAATTTTCTTTATAAGAAAGGAGAGATGCATTTGGGACGTGGAGAGTGGGCCCGTGAAGATAGAAGCAGAAATTCAGTGTGATGTATTGGAAAACCAAGGAAAACTGGGGCTTATGAGCAGCCAGCAGAGGCCTGGTAATAAGCCTGGCTTCTCCTTCAGCATCCAACCCTGCCAGCATCCTACCCTGCCAGCAGTACTGCCCTCCATAACTGGGAGAGAAGGAACTCATGTTGTTTTAAAATTACCCAGTGTGTGTAATCTGTTATACCTGCCTAGGAAAACAGTGTACCCACTGAGTTCCAGGGCCTTGAGAGCATGCTCTCAACAGTCTTCTTAAAGGAGAGACAAGAAGGAAAGTGTTGTCCCTTTAAGAACAAATTCAAACTGCTTCTGGGCTTCACATGCACAAGTAAGAGACCACCACCACTTAGGGGAGGCTCTTTCCTCATCTGCAGATGAGCAGAGGCCACACAGGGCTCAGGATCCAGCCCTGCTTCCTTCTGCTTGTGTTGAAGACTCCTTCACTGGTAGGGACATTGAAGCTGTAAGAACAGGCCCTGTTCACATGGCCCCGAGTTTCTCCTGGGGCTACATACCTTCCATCTTGCCTCCCTGAGACACTATCAAGGTGAAGTATAGAATTGAGAATGTGGCTCTGGTCCCCAGTCTGGAAGGAGATGTCCTATATGGTATTGGTCTCCATGCCTGCTTCCTTCTCTAGACAAACTAACACAGGCAAATGAAACACTTGTGTGTCTAACAGCTCCTAGACCCAAGAGCCGCAGGAGCTGGTTTTTAGTCTCTGCTTACCTGGAGTCCCGGTGATACTTGTGCCTCTTTAGAGATTCACAAGCACAAGGAAAGATCCCAGAAAATTGCACAGCCATATCAATGAGTGAAACCCTTGCCTGCATGCTCAGTGTTTTGTTCAGAGAGCTGTTTCCCTCACAAAAGATGCATAGTTCATGCTTCTAAGGGTTTGCAAGTTGCAGTTGCTTCTACCGGGTATTCTCCATCTGCATTTATCAGCCTTCTTGTACAACTCAACCTCAGATTCCTTTTCCTTTGTGTCCCTGTGCTGGTGTCTATGCATCTCCGTAGAGCACCCTGCTGACAGATGACCTAAACTTGGAGAATTGTCTTGACCAAAAGCACAGAACAACACCAGAAGCCACATTCTATGAGGGCATAGCTTCAGTGTGCTTTTGCTCTAATGGGGAAGGAAAAGGAGTAGGAAGGTGCATGGGGTGGGAGTCTGGCTTTTCAGAAGCATGAAAGCTCAGATGTGTTCTGACAGAGACTATTATTGAAAGCCCATAGCAGGACAAAATGCAGGGGACAGCTGATCACGGAGTGCCCATCCCCAATTGCTATATCTACAACACAACCTCCACACCTAAGGCTCAGGAAAAATTGTGAAGGGTTCAGGAAGATTGTAAGAGCCAGTAGACCAGGTCTTTAGCTGTGAGATAGTGTCTTCTAAAGAAGAGATGGAGGAGGAAGAGGAGGAAGAAGGTGAAGAGGAGGAAGAGGAATGGAAAGAATAAAAGGAAAGGAGTGGAGGGGGTCTGGGAGAACTTAGGGATAAATATGATCAAAAAATATTGTATGAAATTCTAAAAAAAATTAATAAAACATTATATTAATAACAAGAGGCCAGACCTTCTACTAGCTGAGCATAAGATGCGCTGGGTGTTGGGACAGAAGTACCATCTGCCTGAGATGACTGTAGAACAGAGATAGAATATTGGGCCTGGGAGTCCAGCCTGCTCACTTGTAAGAAGTTTCATTCAGACACAACACTGAACACTCATGCCTGACTGTCTGTGGCTGTTTTTCTGATTAAATAGTTGGACCGAATAGTTGCAAGAGGCCTCCTGACCCTGACTACCAGGCTAAAATATTGACTCTCTGGCATTTGACACAGAATCCTTGGCAGTCTTTGTTTTAAAAAAGCAAATACCCCTCATTTACTCTCTCTCAGGGGAGGACTTAAAGCTTGTGTGCCTTTAAGTGGAGCACATTGTACTTGGAGGTAAGAGCACCTCCCATTGGGACACCTTTATGGTGAGGAACTTCCAGTCCAGATACCTTTAGGTGGGAGCATCCTTAGTAGCAACCTTTAGGTAGTGTTCACAAACTCTCAGGCTAACGAGAACTCAGCCATGTGTTGCTTGTACTCTCCAATGAGGCAGGATGTGCAGCATTCAGTAGCCCTACCAGCTCAGCCTCAGACTGAGTCTCTGTCTCCTTACCACTGGCACTGACTTTCCCTCACATGCACAGAGTGGGGTGGGCCTGCCAGTTAGAGGTCCATGACACCACTTCCCCAATTTTGGCTGCAGAGGCTGGACAAGGGTTGCCAAGGATCAACCTCAGTGTGAGGAGAGTCCTGAGAAAGGCAGGAGCGCAAGCAGTGCTAATTCAGTTATGACTCAGAGTCAGCAGTGGATACACGAGAATTCTCATCATTCTTCCTTCTTCTCCTTTTTATTCCTTCCTTCTCATTCTTTTTCCTTCTTCCCTTTCATTCTTTGTCCCTTTTCATTCTTTTGCCTTCTCCCGACCAGAAAGCCTAAACCCAGTCTTTTACTTAGTAAAGTTACATGATCAAGGTTTTGATCATTACTAATAATATTTTTAAAAACCCTTAAACTTACATAAATTTTATGAACTCTGGACCATTAATTCCAATGCATGCTTCCTTAAAACAGAAACTGAACACAAAGCAAAAAGCACATTTCCTTACAGTTTTCACACAGCCTATTCATCACGGGTAGCTGGGCACAGCTCTTATGGTGTCCTGGTACAATAGACAGCAGTCTTTAGTAACTATTTTCATGTAAGAACAGAGAGGTGGCAGAGTTCTATGGTTAAAATGATTTCTTACAAGGCTTTAAATTTTATTCAAGTAAAGTAGGCATTGCCATCTTCAATCCTTCAAGTAGGTAGGAGAACGAAGTAACTTTTTATGTGCTGATACATCATCTTTCTATTCTCTAATCAGTTTCCACATCCTGGCAATTCCAGAGCTGCTAGCATTCTCCTTCTAATATTGTTTGTTCCAAGATCATATATAAGCATTCTCCTTCAAGATAACCCCATCTATCATTTGCTTGTTTTCAAATAGGTTTCTTCTTTTCCTATTCATGCCTTTTCTTCTTCAGACCACTTTAACTCTCTATCCTTGTTGTCCCCCAAGTTCACTCTGATTAATTAATGCAGCAGTCGTTGGACCAAAGGGTACATGTATCTCCTCATAATTCCAAATTCAAGGTCAAGTCTGACAATGAACTATTTCTACATAGGACCATGTAGGCTTTTATGGTCTCTATGGTTATGTTGTCTAGATCCTTTCCCATGGCCTAAAGGTCAAGAAGAAGGCCTGCTCCTTATCCTCCACAGCTTCATGACCTCCTCCTTTCCTCATTCCTGAGAACCACATGTTTTGTTTATTATGACATGATTAGCTCTGAGTAATGGGGGAAGGATATTCCCCAGAAAGAGAGATTGAAAGTAAAATAGAAGAGAAGGTAGATCAGGTTTAGGCCAACAGCAGTCGTCAGCACACGTGAGGATTGTGGGGATCAATGCCCTGGCGATGCTCCAGGGGCAGGAACTATGTCACACACACACTCCTTACACAGCCATGTTGGACCCATCAAGAGGCAGGAGAAATCAATAATCTTTCTAACATACCTGCAGGTCTTTCTGAGAAGTGGGATAATCAGCATCTTCATTCCACAAACACCTTTCACTTGCTCATCCCTCATGTGTCTTCTGAACACCTGTCAGAAACTGAGGTCAGGATGTAGTTACACAGGGAGACCCATAACACTTGTGGGCTCTAAGGGAAGCAATGCTTAACATGTCAGTCCTAATACAATGTAAATGTGATGTTGAATTTCACTCATCCCAAAGAAGACCCAAGACATCATGGCAGGAAGATGCCTTCACATAAAAACACACATGTGAAGCAGCTGAGTAGGTGGGAAGCAGGAGGCTTAATCAGGGAGGCAGGCCAGACCATAACTTTGGACAACTATGTCCTACTTAGTAAAGTTCCAGAAGCACATAAAAGTGCAATCAGCTAGATGAAGGAAAGTCTGGGACAGAAATGCCTTGGTAAGGTTGCCTCTGCTGACATCAGGATCCAGAAGAGCTGAGATACACAATAAGTGTACAGAAAAGGTCTCATAGGTAAGGGACTCCAGCATCACCCTTCCTGCTCCCTAATGTATTTTGGAACACCTCCAGCCATATGCCTATTCTCCATGTCAGAGAGAGACAAGAACTTAGCCCCACTGTTTTGGCCACTGTTATTATAAGGGCTATGAGTCCTCCATTGTCTTAATACCTTTGCTGCCGCTGTGAAAATACCATAGCCAAGGAAATTTAAAGAAGAGAGAGTGTTTCATCTGACCTATGGTTTCAAAGGCAGAAGATTCCATCATGGCAGAGAAGATATGGTAGCAAACAACTAAAGCAGGAAGCTGAGAGTTCACCTCCTCAAGAGGCAAAGACCACAAATTGAAAGTATGGTGAGTCCTGCGCCTAGTAACCGACTTCTTCCAGCAAGCTGCCCCACCTAAACCTGCCCCAAATAGCACCTCCAAGTAGGAAACAAGAGTTCAAATACTCAAGCCTATCTTGCTCACACCACAACACCTGGACTGCATACTAAAATCAAAATTGGATACAGCCATGTAATGGGGGCCTGAGAGGCACTGTGAGAGGAACACAGAGAAGTGACAAGGTGCAACTGTGGTCAGGCGTGCCTCCAGTGAGGGCCATTGGGAAATATTTGGAAGATGAAAAGGATGTGAACAGAGAGAAGGAGGGAATTTCAGGATGCGAGCAACTTGGGATGGGAGTCAGGATGAGATGGGCAAGGTGTGGACCATGGCCATTTGGAAATCCAACTGCCTTAGCATCTGTGGCATCTGTCCCAGGCTGTGTCTCAGCAGGTTAGAAGCTAGGATCTGGTCTTCAGGTCCCTCCCTGATGTGAGACAGCAGCATGTGACCTAACCCTACCAACCACAAACTCTGAAGTGATTCACATATGGCAGGCCTGGATCACATGGAGAAGAACTGAACATCACGGTTGTTTCTGGAGTCAGATCTCTGACTCTAAGTCCCCCTTTCCTTCCCTCTCACCATTCTTATCTCCTCCCTTTTCTTTTATTTCTGCCCTCCCCAGTGGCTTCTCCACAAAATGTTATTTACGTCACTTATAAAAGTTTCAAAAAGGCATGGTCCCGTGATGCCTCATTCATTTATTAAGATTCAGTAGAGGAATGTCATCAGCACCACAGTGGAGATGTGGAAGAGAGGAAAGTCAGACACTTCTGTGCATGGCCACCTCACAAGTGATCTAGTGAGAGGATGGCCTGGTTGGAAATATCCCAGAGAAGTCTGCATGGCCATGGGTGGGAGAGTTAGTAGGGTACAGGACATCCGCTGAGATGACAGAAGTGGAATAGAAAGAAGCTATAGGAAGAACAACAATATCAACCAACCAGACCACCCTCCCCTAGAGCTCCCAAGGACTAAACCACTAACCAAAGAGTACACATGGAGGGACCATGGCTCCAGCTGCATATGTAGCAAAGGATGGCCTTATCTGGCATCAATGGGAGGGGAAGCTCTTGATTCTGTGAAGGCTCAATACCCCAATGTAGGGGGATGCTAGCGTAGTAAGGTGGGAGTGGGTGGGTGGTTAGGGGAGCATCCTCATGGAAGCAGGGGGGAGGAGGATGGGGTAGGTGGGTTTTGGAGGGGAAACTGGGAAAAGGGATAGCATTTGAAATATAAATAAATAAAATAACCAATAAAAAGGGGGGAAAAAGAGAAGCTACCAGGCCTTGGAAAATAGCAGCTCGTCTCTTTATAGGGGTCCCAAGGTCTTCAGTGGTCCTGATTAGTGTCTTCACACTTTTATCCATAAACACGGAAGTGCCACCAATACAAATGACTTAACAGTTTGCTGACCCTCAAATCCAAGGTAAATCATTTTCTTGGTTAACATTGGTCACTAGAGAAAAAACTATAGAGAGTGAAATATAAAAGTATATTTTTGTTCCCCACAGGCAGGTTCAAACTGAGGTAGGATAGAACAAATGCAGCTCTTTGTTACAAAGAGCCAAAACAAATTAAAGCAATAAATCTGGGACAATGACAAAGAGCAATTTAATAGGACATTCCAGCAAAGGTTCATTTGAACAAAAACAGACCATACACACACACCATACACAACCCTCATAAGAAACATATAGAAAATACATATATAACATACAATACAGACCATACAGACTACACACACAGAGACCATACATATAAAACATGCATAATAACACATTCCACACATACCAGATAAAACACACAGAGATCACAAAGACTACACACACACACACACACACACACACATATATATATATATAAAACGCAAATCATACGCACACCATATATGCACACATCTCTCTGCTTACCAGATATGCACACATGACACACATGCCTTATATCTACATGTACCATAAGCACACGCATCATGCACAGTTCGCATGTGTACTTTATTCACACACACATACATACTACACACACATTAAACTCATATGCCATATATACATGCATACATCATATATATCACCTATACACATACTGTGACATACCATACTTCTTCATGTACATATAAAATACTTACAAACTTCATGATTAGCACTCATGTCCAAATCAGTTGCACAAGTTGTAAATTTCCCACTCTCGAGATGCATCTATGACTGTCCTCACCATGGCTGTGGACATTTCCTCAGCTGGTGGCAGTGAGAGGCTTAAGGGATCAGTGCTATGTAAGTCACAAAATGAGAACGAACACACACACACACACACACACACACACACACACCACAGTCACACTTTGCAGATCCTACCAAGGAAATAAGTCTGTAATTACCTCTGTAACTTGGTCTTGTCCCCTGTAAAGTGAGGGTGATGGTGTCTACCTCCCACATCGGTGAGCAGTTCACAACAATCTCTGGCACATGCTTATCACTGTGCAGTACTGCATCAGAGCATGGCTGCCAGCCTGGGAGCCCAACAATGAACAAAGAAGTGTAGAAGAAGGCTGTTGGTGCAGATGTACCTTAGCTGCCTCAGGAGCCTGGTGAGAACTATTAGGGTAGCACTGAGTAGCAGACAGAGCCTATACATAGAGCCCCCTCAGAAGATCAGATGAACTCAAGGAGCAAGCTAACCACCATGCAGTCATACTGACTGAGATCTGAATTGAATGGGCTCTGCATACCATAAGCTCCACCCAGCCACATGACCACCTTCCATGGCTCTGCTGTTGCTTGGCACAAGGAACCCTGTGTTCCCACTTAGAACTCTCTTACCTTGGCCTTTTCCATCCCCATTCTACCAGGGAGATCTTTTGTGCCATCCTTATCTTGGTATAGTTTGTAAGCAAACAGAACCATTTAAAATCCTTTCTCCATCAGCTTTTGGTATAAGCCACAGTCCTTCAACTCTGGCTTCTTTTCCCACCCCACAGAAGCCAATCAGCTCTTTCTCCAAATGTTGGAAATAGGACTAAGAAGTTCAGCTTTCCTCTATGGCTGGTGCTTTGAAGAAACCCTTCAGTTTCCTAAGCTCAATTCTTTGCCTGGCAGAGACATTAACATCCAATAAGAACGGCTTTTCAGTGTTACAGCACCGTTCCACACAGTTAGCGCTCAATAAGCGCGGCTGTCCATAAGACATACGCAGGTGCAGTCAATCCTCCATTCTCCTCTAGTCCTCCTCTATTTGCTTTTCACACAGTTACTCTCAGATGACAATATCTGGGCATCTCTTGTGGACAGACTCTGATGAGTATGGCTCTGGCCTTTGACATGCTAGTTTTAAAGGGATATGAGTTCATAGACAAATAGATACCACACAGCAAGGTGATTATCTGCCAGCTATGGCCCTAATGATGTTATGTAACAAGCCACTTCCTAAGCCCCATAGCTGCCATCCCACTACAACACAGTTGTTACAATCAGGTCCCATGGACAGGCTGTGGGGATAGCTGAATTGTCCTGAGTGTCCTTTATTGGCTGACTAAAGGCTCTAGTTTTTAGTTTCTAGTTTGAAATCTTTTTTTGTGCCAGTCTCTTTTCTTATCCTCCATAGGCAAGCAGTTTCCAAGGCAAGCTCTCCTCACTGACGGATAACTAGAGCTCAAGAAGGTGGTTCCACCAGGTAGGGGCACCTGATGCTCCACAGAGGGCTTGTCTGAGTCCAGGATGAAGGCCTATGCCCATTGTATCAACTTGTGTCGAGGTAGGGGTATATAATAAGGGTGTGTCTAGATAGTGTCATCTCTTACAGGAATCTTGACTTCAGTCATCGATGCAGTGGACACAGGGAACAGAAGAGTGGAGGCCCAGACTTGGCCTTAGGAAGCACATTTGAGAAGGGAGGAATTGGAGGCAGAGGACCTTTGGCATGGACCTTCCAGGTGCTCCACGGGGCCCCTGATGAGCCATCGGGGATGAAGGCAGAGAACAGAACTGTATCACACCCTATAATGCTTCCAGCAGATCCTGAGTGCTTTCCAATAAGTGAAAATAACTCCCTAAGGTCACTTGATAACACAGGTGAGAGAGGTCAGAAGGGCAAAACGATTTTTCTAAGACTCCATTAGCAAGGATCAGACGACCACCAGGATGAGCTTTTCCTTTCATTTCTCACCAGCATGGGTTCCCCAATCCCCTGAGGATGGCTGCCCTGCACATGCAAATTATTAGTTGCCATTTGAGAAGTCTTAATTATCTGGATCCATTGGAAACTGTGTCAGTTATTTGAAACTCAGAGGTCGATCGCTCAGATCAATGTTGGGCCATTAAGGCAACACACAGTCAATAGAAACAGTCCCAACTTCCCACACAAGACTCCAGATGCCTGAGGATCTTCTTTTTCTGCAAAAGAGAACAGAAAACTTCAGTCAGACAGCACTGAGAAGGTTGACCCATACAACCGCAGTCCTCAGGGGGACACAGAATTAGATCAAGAGCTTTTAGTTTGGATGCTTGGAAAGTTTTTACCATCATCCTTTGCGAACTTGACCAGCTCCAAAATGAGCCAAACCTGAGGGGGGTCTTTACATCGCCACCTCTGAAGCCCACTGGAACCACAGAGCCCTGACTGTGAAGCCAAGGGTTAGGCACTATACATAGCACTGTCATGGCTTTGCTGGAAGACTCCAATCTTAGGAGGAAATTTTAACATGATCTTCCCTACCTTAGATGCTCTGGTGTGACTCAGGCAAAATGCTACCAAGCATGTCTCTCTGCTGACTCCCTTCATCTCTATCAGTCATACCTCACTGGAACACAGGGTAAACATTTAGGTGTCATAGTTGGTGTCTCTCTTTACAGACACAGAAACACCCACACAGCTACACTCATGCACCCCAGCAGGACCTGTCTATTCTACCATCAAAATGTGTCCTGAATCTATCTATCCCCTGACTTCTGTGGCCTTTGCTCATACCCTGGCCCAGATTCCAAGAGTCTCTTTTATGAATAACATTTGCAGCCTGTCTTAATCAGGGTTTGTATTCCTGCACAAAACATCATGGCCAAGAAGCAAGGAGGAAAGGGTTTATTCAGCTTACACTTCCATCACCAAAGGAAGTCCAGACTGGAACTCAAGCAGGACAGGAAGCAGGAGCTGATGCAAAGGCCATGGAGAGATGTTACTTACTGGCTTGTTTCCCCTGGCTTGCTCAGCTTGCATTCTTATAGAACCCAAGACTACCAGCCCAGGGATAGCACCACCCACAATGGGCCTTCCCTTGATCACTAATTGAGAAAATGCTTTACAATTGAATCTCATGGAGGCATTTCCTCAAGGGAGGCTCCATTCTCTGTGATAACTCCAGTTTGTGTCAAGTTGACACAAAAAACCAGCCAGTACCCAGCCCTTGCTGTTTTCCTGTGCTGCCTATCCCATACAGAAAAAGCTCTGCATAGCTGCACACCCTGGCCACTGCCAAACATAAACTAAAAGAATTCAACATAGTGGGCTCAGCTGTGTATCCTGAAAAAAAAAAATAGTCGAAATCCTATGTTTAGTACCAGTGATCAACAACTTATTAATCTTGTGTGAGTTTTAACATAAAAGGATAACTTAAATTTGGTGACTAGTGTCCTTATTAGAAGAAGAGACATAGACACACCAGAGAAGGTTGTGAGAAGACACCAGCAGAGACAGATGCAAAGCACCTCCAGGACTATATGCAGCCAGCAGGAACTGACAGAAGGACCCTTTCCATCAACATATTTTAGTTGTCTAGATGTACTAATTACTGACTCTGTGCTTGTTAGCATATCAATTAATCTTTTTACCCCAGAACATAAACCTGATAACACTAGAGATACCATCTATATACGTCATTTGAGAGTTAGAGAGATGGCTCAACTGGTTATGGTGCTTGCTGCCAAGATGTCCATCTGAGTTCCAATCCCAGGGGGAAAAGAGAATCCACACTTCTCACCTCCATGTACATTCATGGTGTACACACACACACACACACATACACAGAGAGAGAGAGAGAGAGAGAGAGAGAGAGAGAGAGAGAGAGAGAGCAGATGAAGTATTCATATCTATCACATTATCAATGAAAAAGTGCCTGGTACAGACTAAAGGACAAATCAAGTGTGTGATAATGCTAAAGAACCACTTTGATACTCCTTTCTTTTCTGCGAAGACATTAAACTAGCATGCACATCTACGGACTTGTCTTACGATTGTCAGCCCCAAATTATGAGAAATTTTTCATAGTGGAACTTTGCACACCATGGTCCTGCTCCTTCCAGGACAGGCAGGAAGCAGACAACTATGAATAATTGGATGAATAAAGACCAGTAACCTCACAGCAAAGGAGAAGTTGGGGTTTGAGTTGAAGATTCGTATGCATGTTTAGAGTTGGCCAGGTGTCTGTTGAGAGAGAAGGCACTCTCATGAAAGAGGGTCCCATGTGTCTTAGTTAGGGTTTCCATTGCTATGAAGAGACATCATGAGCAAGGTCGCTCTTATAAAGGATAGCATTTAATTGGGGCTGGCTTATAAATTCAGAGGCTCAGTCCATTCTCATCATGGTAGGATGCATAGTGCCACTCCCTGGGCCAAGCATATTCAAATGATCACACCAGGAAAGCACTAAAGTCCCAGATAGAATGTGGAAGGACTGCCTGTGACCCTGGAGCACACTCTGCAGCTGGTAGTAGCTCGGGAATCAGTTATTCTGTATACACAGCATATATATCCAGGCTGTAGCCAACACATCTTCATTCCAGGGACTGGGAAGGAATAAAAGAAAATTCCTCAGTTAGGTAACATCCTTTGCAGGAAGGACTCAAGGAGTTTATCAAACAACTTCTGCCTATATGCCCGTTCTTTAAATTTAGCCTTGTTGCCAATCCCAACTGCAGAGTGGCTCAAAAAATGGAATCTCTTAGCAGGTCATCACTTCTTCTAGCAAAATGAGAAATCTGGCTTTTTCTTGGTAGAAAAGAAGAAATGAATTAGCATAGGTAAATTGTCAGAATATTTTTGTATATGACTCAAATCTGCCTGTGCCATGTACAAGCTACTTATGTCCTGAGAGCCAATGGCTCATCCTCAGTAGATGAGAAAATAGAAGCCAGCCTTTCAGAGTTGTTTAAAATTTGGAGATGTCTATGTAATATGCTCAGTACATGAGAGGTACTCTGTAAGTTATAAAGGTAATAATATTAACGGCTGTGATCATGATCCCTTGTTCTTAGAAAGCTGCCTTGCATGCAATGGGTATTCTATAAATTATTCTGGTTGAGTTAATTCTCTTTTGATACTCAAAACCACAGGATGTCCTGACTACAGACAAAAGAAGACTCACTCAATTAACTGTGTTTTGAAGTGTCAGTAAGGGCCAGGAATGGGCATTTCTATGCTTTGTGTTCTTACAATCTCATCATCTGCTATGGTTTTTAGATGGGAAAATGGAATTATCAATTAAGAACTGAAAAAGTTCCCTTTATTAAAACACGTGCACACATGCATACACACACACACACACACACACACACACCCCATAGAGTTGGAGCCGCTCCCTAGCTAGCTGTAATTTACCACCTCACATCTTAGCAGAGAGAATTTGTAGCTGGATTAATGCCCCTTTCTCTGGTAGTAAATCAATTCCATCCATGTGGCCATATTTTCACCCAAGCGACAGGCAGCAATGACTGTTATTTTGTAGGCACTATAGGGGAACTTGAGAAGAACTTCCAGGCCATCAGGCATCTCCTCCACAAATAACAGACTCCTAGGATTTTCCTGGGGAGAGGCATTTTAGAAAGCCTGGCTCGACTGGATTAAAGACAGGAAAGCATAGCTTGGGGCCTTGATGGAACAATTTATCTGTCAGGTTAGACTCCTTACTGGAACCTCCGAAGGTGAGTGATTGAGGAAGCCTTCCTTGGTCACTCTCCTCTTTGCTTTCACACCTTGGGAGTCCTGGGCTTTTCCATAACACCTCATACAGGTTCTTCCCCTTCCTACCTGGTCTGTGTACCAGTCTTCCCTGCCACTTTGTCATATCACTCAGCAAAAGCTTGTTCTAGGTTCTTTTCCATGGCATTCTTTTATCACATAGAACATAGTTGCTGAATTTAGGTGTGTAGAACGAGATGGCTAGTATCACTCATGTGGTTTCCTTTCCTTAGCACACATCTTTCCTGTATAGACTACTAGATCTCTAATACACTGAGCCAAGAGCATCTTTGGGTACAGTTACCAACAGTTGAATGAATGAAGCAAGCAGGTATGGAGTGTGCTGCTGTGGTAAGATTCTCACTGCAGCTGCTCTGAAGGTATCCCATTGCGTACAAATGAGATTTAGAAAGTCTGTAGACGGGCAGGGGTCGTGAGCGGATGTCTTTTGGATGCATGGGACTCTGATACTTGGATTTTGAAAAATGTAATTTTTAGCGGCATCTGCCTTCCTCACTAGTGCATATGTTCCACTTATGTTAACATTTAACAAACTACATAGCTTTCTGCACCTTGGCGCAGGGGCTCATAGGACCTGGGGCAAACCTGGCTTCCTGATGAGGATTATTTTTTTGCTACTTAAAATTGCCTTGCCTCTGTAGACATCATGAATGCTGTGTTCTTGTCCCCCTTTAAAGAGCTTCGCTAGCTAAGAGAATGTAGACATATCACGAACCTGTGTCCTTCATCAGTTAGCAACACAGACCTTCTAGATATGATCTAGCCCAGTCATCCCTCACGGGTACTAAACTAATGGCTTCATCATTCTATCCCTGACCTGGCCTTGCCTGAATCTGGTGTGTAAAAACATCATGACCAACTAAGCAAGTTGGGGAGAAAAGCTTTTATTCGGCTTATACTTCCAGATCATAGACCATCATTGGAGGAATTCAGGACAGGAACTCAAGCAGGCCTTCCTTTGTGATCTCTCAGTTACCTTTGTGCAAGCTCATCAGAGACAGGATGGTGGCTGGAAGAAGCTAAGCAGCAGGTTTGAATGATATCTCGGTGTACTGGCTGATTTTGTTGTCCACTTGAAACAAGTTAAAGTCTTTAGAGGGGATGGAGTCTCAGTTGAGGCTCAGTTTTCGTGAGATCCAGCTGTAAGACATTTTCTCAATTAGCGATCAAAGGGGAAGGGCCCAGCCCATGATAGGTGGTGCCATCTCCAGTCTGGTGGTCCTGGGTTCTATAAGAAAACAGGCTGAGCAAGCTATGTGAAGCAAGTCAGTAAACAGCACCCTTCCATGGCTTCTGCATCAGTCCTGCCTCCGGGTTCCAGCCCTGCTTGAGTTCTGCATGCCTCCAATGACTCAATGGACTATGATCTGGAAATGTAAGCTGAATACAGGCTATCCTCCCCAACTTGCTTTTTTGTCATGTATTCATTGTAGCAATAGGAAACTAAGACATCAAGCCTTACATTATATCACATACATTAGACCCAGGCCTCAAGGTTGACAAGCCTTTTGACATTCTAAGTTCGGGAAAGTGTTGTGTTATTGATTGTGTCTCTAGATATAACCCTTCCCTTCCTCAGCTATACCAGCACCCTTCAGTCCTCTAATTGTACGGATTCTGAGGAAGATCTAATAGGGTTTTGCCCCAAGTTCCCTTTAATCCTTTATGAGGGAGGGTGAACATCATGTGCTAATTAGTCGATGAAACACCCTTCTGAGACTATCCTGGAGGACAGTTCTGTGTGCTGGAAAGAGATTAGCATTCACATCAGAAGAGTGAGCAAAAAAGACCATTCTGAAAGCCTTTAGAAAAGCAATCAAGTGAAAACTAATGTCATTGGGGGTTGTCTTTGGTCATACTCCTTAGTGTTCAAAGAAAGAGAGAATGGCCACATACATGTACAAAATAAACAGAGAAGATGGAAGGGTGTGATCATGTAGCTATAAGGCAAATAATACAAGATATACAAGATGGCCAGCCAGCCACTAAGAGTCAGCAGGAGTCAAGGTAGTATCTTTGTTGCTCTCTGAGGGAGAATGCCCCTCCAAACATTTTGACTTTGATCTCTAGTCTCCAGAAGTATAAGGTAGTTTATTTAAGCCACTCAGACAATAGAACTTCTTACAACCGCTCCAGAAAACAATTGCAAGAGGCCAATGTAATGTTAATGTGTCTGCTTCATAAGCACCACATATCCAATGTACCCAATTTATGGATGAATCTCAAACCCATGTCTTTTTCCCTGTGACTCACAAGCAGTAAATAGCAAGGTTGCCTGTAAAATGAGCAGAGTGCTCTGGTCCCCTCAGAACACTGCATCAATACTCTCTGAGATCCAAAGTTATTCTTATGCTTCTGAATTGTGAGGTCCACTTTACCAGAAGATGCTGACATGGGTACACAACAGAGGACAGGTTCTAGCCAAGTCTGTGACCTAGTGGCTGCTTCTTGGGAAGTCCCTGGACATCCCTGTTTTTATCCTGAGAAGGGAAGAACAGATGTCGTGATCGGTACAGTGTCATAGAATGATCAAATAGTACTGTAAATATAGAAAACTAACAACTAAGTAGACAATGCTTATCTGCAGAAGGAAGTGGAATGGGTTATCAGAGGAGAATGTCTTCAGCAGGCAGGATTCTGTGGTCTGCTGCACACAATCTGCTCTCCCATCCTAGAATTATCTACCCAGGGTTTCGTGGCCAGAGCCGGTGGAGTGGTAGTGATGGGGGGTGGGGGGGTCTGCTGGTGGAGTGGTGGTGATGGGCGAGGTCTGCATCCCAGCTTCAGTACAACTTCCACATTTTAAGGCTGCTGCTGATAGGATTTTATAAAGGAGAGAGGAAGGAGAGAGGGGAAAAGGGAGTGGGAGAGAAGGAAAGAGGGAGGGAAGGAGAGAGACAGAAACAGAGACTGAACATCCAGCCCAACACTTGTTCCCCCAGCAGCAAGCTGGGCCTCCAAAGATGGAATCAAGCAATCCATCAAGGAGGAAATTAGGGCACTAAAGGAGGGAATTGAAAATGAAGCCGAGACTGACAAGGAAGTAGATGAAGTATGAAAAGAATCTTTCTTTTATGCATTTATACATGAGCACATTGAAACGATCACATCTGAGAGAGGCCACATTTCCATTTGCACAATGAACTTGCAGCAATAAAATTCAAGATGAAGGTAGCAATGATGTGGTGTCCAAGTGTGCCTTGAGCCTGTGCCGGGCATGTGCACGCGCATGTGTGCACATTCACACACATACACACACACACACACACACACACATGGGGGGGGGCAGACAGAGATAGAGACAGAGAGTGTCAGACAGAAAGAGAGACACACTAAGAATGCCTTGGAGAAGCCACTAGTTCTGTGAGTTCTGTCTGTCTTTAGAGGAGGCACTAAGGGTTCAAAGTGCTAGGAAGTCCATGCTCCCCTTCAACCAATCCTGCCACCACTATTTCAAGGCTGTTGCAATGCCTACTGAAACCAAAGGACAAAGCAGAGTCCTGGCTCTGGCCTTCTATCTGTCACTCAGTCTCCTGGCTCATTGTGGCTTGTCCTTCTAGCTCCAGGGTGGATACGTCTATGTCCTGATGAAAGCACCCTGAGCCCCTGAGACAAGAAACTTGTTACAGTGGGTCACCTGGTCCCCACCTTGCACAAGTGCACCAAGGGAGCTGGATACATAAAAAGAGGACAGCAAGAAAATAATTGCCAGGCTGAGAGACTCGATAATTGCCCAGTGACTAAAGTTTGCAGAGTGCAGGAGCTTAGGAGTTCAGTTAATTGATGTTCTTGACATGGGCTAAGAAACAACACGGGAGCCTGTGATAATGATTGCAGGGCTCACTAGTCCCCAGAGGGAGATGTGAGACTTGGTTTCTAACACCTTGATGTGTATACATGCAAGCCCCTCCCCCTCCCAGCAGCACAGCCAGGAGGTGCAGTTGCAAACTTGGCTGTTCCTTTGTCCTCTGTCCTCTTTGCACTCAGCTGGATGAGGAGCCTTTGGGAGATTATTTGTCCTTTAAAATACACTTCATGATACATATATCAGGTCCTTTGCCTTTAATTTATTATTATTATTATTATTATTATTATTATTATTATTATTACTATTATTATTATTAAGTTGGCTGATCTCTGCATCATTTTAGCCATTGCAGCACTATTTATAACAGCTGACACATGAAAAGTATCTGTCAACAAATGAATGGATAAAGAATTGTGCCTCTATACCATGTAGTTTCTGCCAACTGTGTAGTAAGACTATACTGCTGAAGATACCACACACGCTAGCTATAGGACATAGAGAAATCAATTTAAAAGCTACTGATAAACTTCTTTCCTACTAGGTAACTTTCTTAATATCAGAAGTTGCTGTGTAGGCTGAGGTGGGAGAAAAGACAGTAATAGTCTTACCCAGCATTGGACCCTGTGTGCTAAAATACTGACTGATTGGGCAAGAGGAGCTCACTGATGTAATAGTGCCAAGGCTGTTACAGGGAACCCCACTGTTTTCTGATCAGATTTGATGCCTGCTCGACAGGCAAGATTCATGTCTGGTGCTGTAAATCTAGTCAAAAGCCCATGACTGGGAGATTTTTGGCTCTAGGGGAAGAAACTATGGTTGTTATTTTGCTAAATAGCCATGTTGTGAAACTGCTTTCTAAATATGTATGTTTATAACCACAGACCTGGCTGCTCTCAACCATAGTAGAGGAACATCTTATTGCAATGGGCAGCAATCAATGCAGAGACTTTTAACTGCTCAATGTGCTGATAATGAGTGACTATGGGTGTTCAGCCCTAAACAGAAGGCCCAGAGAACATCAAATGAAGGCAAACAAATAAAAGAAACATAGTGGCTCCCACATTTAATACCAGCTCTCAAGATGCAAAGGTGGACAGAGATCTCTGAGTTTTAGGTCTATATATTATTGTACACATACATTTAGATAAACATTCATACAAATAAAATTAAATAAAATATCAAAAATTGAAATAAAATAAAAATAATGAACTAAGTTCATTTTAGTGATGCCCATCTGGGCGTGGGAGGGTGACCATACAGTAGAAAAGGAACACGCCACCGAAAGAATGATGATTCTCCTTTTCCATTGCCTATCAGCTGCCAATAACCAATGCTCATGAGCTTCTGCCCCAGCTTGGTCTACACCATAAGTTTCAGGCCAGCCAGAGTGGTGTGGTGGGATCCTGTATCTAAAAACAGAGGGGAAAAAAAAGGGAATGTGTCAGGGGATGGAGAGGAGTGCTGAGAAATGCTGTCTTCTGGACAGGCAATGGCTGTGGCACTCACAAACTCCCAGAGACTCTGGTTGAACAAAGAAGACCTACACAAGACCAAATAAGTCATAATTCCAGCATAGATAGGTAGATTTTAAGTGGCTTCACGAGTAAAGAGAAAATAACCATGTGAAGAGAAGTCCTTGTTAGCGAGATACTATAATCATTTCTTGGTGGGTCCATGTGTAAAAACATTGTGCTGCAATTCTTTCTGTTTGTGTGTATATGGGTGGGTAGATGAGTTGTCTCCCAGGTAATTCTAAAGCTACTCAAGTTTATTGCAAAATCCACTGTCACACAGAGCAACATTAGTCATCCTTTGTTTCTAGAAACTACCAAAGTTCTTGGCTGTGGGGAGTAACATTATGTCACACTGGAGTTCTCAGTTGTAAAGCACCATTCCAGAGAGTGATTTCTGCCAATCCAGCTTCCATCTGGCAGTGGCAAAGCCCATCCTGTTTCTGGAAGTATCCAGAGGCAGATGGAGGAGAAGAATGACTCTTTGTTGGTTGTCTTACAGGCTTACTGCTGAATCAGCCAAGAAGCCGCAGACCTTTGGGGATGTCACTGGATTCCATGGCATTGTATGTCCACTGGGATTCTAAACTCAGGTGTTCATAAATGAAGTTTTCTGTTCCTCTTTCCTGATGTCATACTTTCCACACAGTATGAAGACAGTGTGTTCGGTGGTGTGTAGAACACTGGAGACCAAATATCCCAAGGACCTGCTTTGTTCAAAGAACCCCTAGCCTATACCCTTCTGGTTGACAATGAAGAAAATTAGGCCCCTGGGGAGAACTGTCTCTATTTAATCACCAGTGAGGAGTGCTGAAGCCTTCCCACTTTCATAAAACATGAGTATGTGAAATAGGAAGCCAAGAGCCAAGAAAGCATTGTCTACCATTCATTTAATTCTTCTGCCTGGGTGAGCCACACCTGGGGGATTGGGAAGGCATAGGCCTCTCCAACTGCCTATTTATCTATTCTTTTCTTGAAAATAACTCCAAGGTGTAATGGCTCATCTCAGCATCCATCCACCATTTTTCCATACTTCTCTCTCAACAAGAAAAACAGGCATGCAGAGTGAGAATACTCCTTTGTGTCTGCTCCCAGGCCTCATTCAAAGGGGGTGGGAGGAGATTCAGAAGTTCTGATCTCTGCCCAGGAAGTCCCTTTTAGGTTGGCTGGGTGAAACTAATCCTATCTATGGCATCTTCTGACCTGTCCAGCTATGAGCTTGGCCAGAAAGCCTCACATCTCCAAGCACCCAACTTTCCATGAGTTCTCTGGTCATCTAGGGTCCCTATTGGCAACATTTAATGTCAATCAACAGGTTACATTTCACCCTTCCAGCTCCTTATGTATTCACCCAGAACTCCTACTAACAACTCTCAAGGTATTTTTTTGTTTTTTGTTGTTTTGTTTTTGTTTGTTTTTGTTGTTTGTTTTTTGTTTTTTGCTTGTTTGTTTGTTTGAGGGGAGGGGAGTTGTTTTTTTATAACCCACTAATTCCAGCTAGTGATACCTATATGTACATGCACTTTTGAACATTTTGATAATCAATACATGTTGATAATCAGTATCCTACTGGCCAAAGGAAACAAGCAATGTGGCTCATTGGTTCTTCTGGAACTCCTACATTACTTCTTCCTCACACCCACCCAGACAACTGTCCCAGATATGAGCACATAGGTCTTTCAGGGAATGTGGAGATTGTCTCAGTGTAATTCTGAGCTCAGGGTAGCTCTCTTCACCAGGATTGTAACCCTAGATATCCAGAGAAATCCTCCTTTAAATAGTGACTACAGGCAATATTAGCAGCTCTCTCATATACTCAGTATGGTGTCAAGCCTGGGAAAAAACTAGACAGGCAGTGCCCAAATCAGCCTTTCCTTGGGGATGCCGGCTGTACCTTGATGGGTTGGAACTCCATGTTATGAGGTGGGTCACAGACAGGAAAGAAGGCTGACAGGCAATTCTCAATGAAGCCAAAATCCCATAGTGTTGAAATCTCCCCCCTTAAATGTGACCTAGAAACAGGGAGGCAACGTCAGCCTTTGCCTCTCCCACCTCAGCCCTGAGTACAAAGAACCAAAGCATCTCCTACAATCCATAGCAGCATGCAAACTCTCTCACATGTCTGTACACTCAATTATTACTTTTAATGTACTTTCAAAGATCCTGAATTGGTTGGTGTTGCCATAACAAAGTACATTCGACATGTTTCTGCGCATGTAAACAAATCAATACCTTCAAAGTAACTTCTGGTCAGAGACAGTAGAAACGTCTACTGTCTTTAGACATTTAGAAATGTCAGTCATTAATTCTAGCTCCTCTGTAATTAGAATTTTTCTAAGAAAATAACAAATTGTATATCTGTAGAAAATAACTATTATATAATTCTATAACAAAATAATGACATTATTGTTTATAATAGGAATAATATGAAAATAATCAAATTGTTTGGTTAGAAAATTTATGGCTCATTCAGTTGGCAAAATAACATGCATCCAGTACCAATGTTTTACTACATAACAGAGTTAACAGCTGGGGTATTAAGTTATGATTAAGATCTAACTAACTCAGTGAAGATGCTTACCTGGACACTAAAAGTGAGTAAGAAAACATTCCCAAATTTTCATGATTATTTCCAGTTAGGAGGACTACAATAGGATTTGTTCAGGGAACTACATAGTTCCCTCCCTTTCTGTGCTTTTCTGACCTTCAAAAGCAGACATCTACTGTTTTCAAAATGAAAATTGAACACTTAAGCATTATGTCATCTTATTTTATAGAACCTGAAAAATTGCTGAAAGCACTTATCTTGCCTTCCCTCCCCCCCTAAGGTTAGAATTCTGATTCTGAGCAAACTGTCCATCTTTCTAAGATAGATTAAAGTTTGAGATCACATCAATGTTCCCCAATCCTCTGGGTTCTTGGTCTTTACGGAACAGGATTCATTCCTGACACTGCTTGGAACAAGGTCTTCTCCTACTCCAAAACAACATGTTTCCTCCACCCACTGTTGGTCCTGTATTCTCAATATGCCTGTGGTGGGTGTATTAGAAACTACTAAGATGCTTTTTCAGTTCTGAAGAACTTGATTGCTGCCTGAGGTGCTGAACATGTTGTTAGCTCATAATCTTTGTAGTGGTTTGAATAAAATGACCACCATTGGCCCACAAGGGGTGGCACTTTTAGTTGGAGTATGTATGGCTTTGTAGGAGGAAGTGTGTCATTGAGGGGTGGGCTTTGAGGTCTCAGAAGCTCACACTAGGAACAGTGACTGACTCCCTCTTTCTGCTGTCTCTCAATACAGTTGTAGAAATCTCAGCTACCTCTCCAGAGCCATGTCTGCCTGCATACTGCCATTCTTCCCTCCATGATGATAATGGACTAATTCTCTGAACTACAAGACGTCCCAGTGCACTGTTTTCCTTTATATGAGTTGCCATGGTCATAGTGTCTCTTCACAGCAATAAAAATCCTCAGACAGTCCTCTTGTGGAATTGCCTTGGTTAAAGGAAGCTACCTTGTCCAAGTCCAAGGCATCTCCTTGGCTATTCCATATGCATTAGCAAGTCAATGGTGGAAATACAAAAGCATATCTCCATTGATTCAGATCTGAACAACCCGAAAGTACTCGTTTGACTTCAGAGCCCCAGGTAGACTAGAGGAAGGCTCAATGCAACTGCTTTGCCAATGGCTGAATCCTTCTACCTATACTTAACACTGTAGATGTGAGCTCCAGAGCAACAACTAATAAACTATTACAGGCTCACACCCCCAAGTCTTCTTTTGAAAAAAAAAAAAAAAAAAGTGCCTTGTACAACCTGCAAGTTCTTCCCAGGTCTTCCTGAGATGCTGGTACCAAGGACCTCATTCTGCCTGACACTGATTTGTTCAGAGTTGCCACATTCATGTTGGAGTCCTGACCAGTCCTGACCTCATAAGAGACTCAGCTCCCTACTCACAGCCCCAGTGACCTGTGACTCTCCTTCCGGTCCTTCTATACTCTTTCAATGACATGTATTTACAAGGTTTTTGTTTATTTGTTTGTTTGTTTTACAACTTAGTAAATATCCTGCTGTCTTCAGGAAAGAGAAGACAAGTGTCTTTCTTGTTTCCTTGGAATTTTCAGATCAGCAAAGAAAATGGACATTAATCAAGTTCTCACACAAATTCATATATATTACTGTGTATGATATGAAAATTCCAGTATTAAGACAGTTAAATTTATATATCCAGTATTTTGGGTTAGCTCAACATGAAAATTATAAGTTGCATTAAAGTCCCATATCCAACATGAGAAATAAATCAATAATAACAATTTTTTTTATTCATTATTAACATTTGCTCAGTACTCAAACTAAATGCTCCATCCTGTTTTTCAGTTTCTTTTTTCTACTTCTGCCTTCATCATTTACTTTTAAAATAAAACCCATGTCCCTTCAAAATTCTGATGGGATATTGACTTTCTTCCCTTACTTACCTTTATATTATGTGATACAACTAACATTTGCACTGGAATTTCAAAGGGAGTTTGGAAATTAAAACCAGAGCTAAGCAAAAGAAAAAATTAATAAATAAATTTCCAAATGTTCAGGTTTCATTTCTGCTGAGGTGTCTCTTTCTGATAGTTAGGATGTGATGCATGTCTCCCTATTTGCCTCTGCCAAGCCCAAGTTATTTTAATGACCATGTACTAAAGCCATTAGTAACATAAACAGGACTGTGTAGGGACCACCCTGATACTATATTTCCCTGAGAACAACTTGGAGAGGTCTTAGGGGACTGCTTACCATGCTTCTGTGGGAGACATAAAGGCATTCTTGGAGAGAGAGTGAAGATTCGTACAAAAATCCTTAAGTGGAATGGAGCCGAACGGTAGAGGATGGTAGGGGAAGAATGAGGCAGAGCAATGATTACCATGGGTGAGCAATTGCCCATCATGTTCTTTGAAGAGGTACCTTTTGCTTCACAAATTAGTACCAGCTTGATTTCTTCATGTTCTGTGACTCAGATATGTTTTCTTCAGTAATAGCATCTTACCATAAAATTCTGGAGGATAATCAATAGAAATAGCAATAGACTATAATATTCAGGGAGGTCTATGGGACCCTCATTTAGCCATAACTGGAATTTTTATTTGATAGTCAATGGTGCCTGGGGAAACATTGTTCTCCTATTACATGGTAACTCCATTTATATTCCTTTTAAATATTATACATGTATAGTTCTTATTGCAGTAGACACTCGTTAATGCAGAGACATATTACTATCCAAAGTGCTAAAAATAAGCAATTGTCAGTGCTCAGCCATAGATGGGACATCTATATCAAAGCCCTGAACACCAACACCAAAGAATCAGGGAAGATATTGCAAGATGAGGCAGACAGCATGTAAGAACCAGAGGATGGCAAGGGGTCCTATTCAATGCTGTCGTCTAGATACAGTATGACTACTATGCACATGAACTGACAGGGAGGGTCCTGTTCAATGTTGTCTTCTGGATATGGTATGGCTACTATATACATGAACGGACAGGAGACTTGTATAATATCAAACCAGTTAAAAGTTTCAGCAGGTAAGGGCAGAACCTCAAGGCCCCATCACAATCTGAGGAACTATTGGCAGCTTATGGCTTTTGAGGGAAGGAGGGCCACTTTTCTTTAGTAGCACAGCCACTGGTAAATTTCTCGGACACCAGTGGCTGATCCCACATAAATAATTTACCTGGGACCAAGTACTCAAAGGTCTAAGACTATAAGGGATGGATAGATAGATAGATAGATAGATAGATAGATAGATAGATGTGTGTGTGTGTGTGTGTGTGTGTGTGTGTGTGTGTGTATTCAGGGGGTATTTATTTCATACACACATATGGACTTTCATTTTCAGCACAAAGAAAGACAGAAAGGGGTAGAGTTCATGAGCTTCAGAGGGTCTGATGCTGTCATGGATATTGAGTTTCTACTGTCAGAGCTTGAGAAAGGGAGTGACATAAAGGGACAGGACACATGTCTATTGATGGTCTTCTCAAGCCAGTGGAGAATCAAGTAGGCCTCTTAACTTCCTTGAAATACCCATGTCCACCCCACTTGGGCAGCCTGTTTGTGTCCAGCCTGCTTCCAATGAGACATATGCTAATGACAAAGGCACTTGAATTTGTTACTTTTCTGTAGTTATGATAAACACCAGGATGAAGGCAACCTAAGGAAGAGGGAGTTTCCTTCAGCTATGGCTCCAGAAGGATGAGAGTTTAGGATGGCAAAGCCGAGGTGTGGCAGCAAGTGGCAGGTATGGAAGCAGGAGAAAGAACCTCACAGCAAAGCAGAGCATGAAGTGGAAGTAGGTGAGGCTTTTTTTAACTCTCAAAGCCCACCTCAATGACATACTTTCTCTAGCAAGGCCTGTACCACAGCTCTTAACTTACCCAAACATCACCATTGCCTGGTGACTAAGTACTCAAAGGCCTACGACTATAAGGGACATTTATATCCACAGTGATTGTCCCCATCTCCCAAGACAGATCTTCATGGGAGCTCTAGAAGTCAGAATTACCTACTTCTATTTTTTTTTTTTTTTTAGATAAACGCATTATGGCTCGTTCACATAGTAAGATCCCAGTAAATTTTGTGCAGAAGAGAGAATGATGCATGGTAGTTAAATACATCATCGCAGAGGAATGTCAAATGTAGACACTGTCAAGAATAATGAGTTACAAAAAGTACTGACGAAGGTCTAGCAGTAGCATCCTCCCTAGGAAACCATGCCACTTGCAATCATTCTCCTTTTCCTCCCTCCAGGGAGGACACAGGTGAAGAAGCTCATGGTCTAGAGCCCCAACCCTTACTTTGTGGAATGCCCAGAATGCTATATGGTCTTTATCTATGCACAAAGCATAGTCTCATGTAGAGGTTGCTCCTCTGACTGCTTGGAGGTTTCCAAGCAGAAAAGCAAGGCTTACAGAAGAATGATCCTTCAGAAGGAGGAACACTTAAAAGCACCTGGACCAAGATCAGTGGGAAGCACCTCCCCCCAAAAGCTGGATATAAAAAATTCATTAACAAGGGCATATAAATGGTCCCACTACCAACCCTCCCTCCAACACACACATAATAGTTACATTGGGGGGGGAACTCAACTATATGGTATAGTCAGGGGCATGAAAGCTAACATTAGACTTGTATAAGAGATTGAAAATGAAGTAGTACTCAAAAAAAAAAAAATGAGAACAACTAGTTTTCCTCTGAGCTGATGTTCTAAAATTCTCAAAGGTTTAAATCATTTCCATTTTGTCATGAGTTAATGGGACAAAAAGTTACCACATTTCTTGGAGTTAGCAAAGAGTCTTACTATTCAATCCTGCAATCCTACTTCTTGGGCACACATGCACATCTTCCTGGCCAAACAAAGGCCAGGCTATTTCTACTTCCCTACATACTGTGCAATTGTGCATGTGATTGTCTTAGACTTCTATTGTTTTCTTTGAAATGCTATTCACAAGTCTGCACTATTCTGCTGGCAAGCAGATTTCTAACTTATAAAAAGTATACTACGATCTTTGTGAAAATCTTACTTAAATATTGGCAAAAATGATAGATTTGAGTGCTCATATCTAGGTGGAGAACCATTATTCATATGCCTATGCAAGAAAAATTGTCCAGCTGACAAGAGTGAAATCCAAGTGGCTGATGAGGCTGGAAAGGCTGTGAGGAAAAGCAGTTAGACAGGGAAGAGTCCAATCAAGGGCAAAGAAGTGCAAAGATTTCAGTGCTTGTGGAACAGTGAGCATGCACATTTCTTTCTTTTTTTTTTTTTTTTTTGGTTTCTGGAGACAGGGTTTCTCTGTGTAGCCCTGGCTGTCCTGGAACTCACTCTGTAGACCAGGCTGGCCTCAAACTCAGAAATCAGCCTGCCTCTGCCTCCCGAGTGCTGCGATTAAAGGCGTGTGCCACCACTTGCCCGGCTGAACATGCACATTTCTATATGTAAATCACATCGTTGGGAAGAAGAAACTCAACAGGACCAAGAAACCACATCATACATGAGATGTACATTTGCCTATTAACTCTGTGTCTTCTACAAAGCATCATCAAATTTCATCATAAAATAGAAATGTAGAACCCCATCCCATGGATGGGGAACTTAACTCAAGACCTCTAAAGAATGCCTGAAAAGTCAGATACTAGTGTACCCTTTACATAGAGTCTTGTTCTACATGAGCCCATTTTGGCCTATGATCAGCCACATATACAATGATAGTCCCATTGTATCACCTAATGACCCTGTAGCCATCTTAATTTGTATAGATATCCTAGGATGTTCACACAGTGACAACATTCTCTACTAGTGTGTTTCTCAGAGCAAATCCCGACCATGAAGGGATGAACGGCTGCATAATATTTGCTCATATATGCACACAACTATGTTGAAGTTTCACTTGTAAATTAAGTACAATGGGACATTAACAACAAATAATGACAAAATATAATAATCACAAAGACACACTCTAATGAGATCCTCACTGTTGTTAGTCTTATACTTTAAGACTATCATTAAGTAAAACATTGATCTGAAACAACAGTTTTGTGATCCCATCACAGTCAACCTGATCATTGGAATATCTGAGTGACCAATGAGCATATTGCATATGCAGAGAAGATCCATCAAAGAAACAATGATCCGTGTGCTGTGAAAGTTGCAGTAGAAATGGAATGCTTGGGTGACCAGCACCAAGCCCTGTGTATCCACTCAGCAAAGTCTCTATGGTCAGGAGGGATTTCACCTCTTCAGATGACTTGAAGACTCTCTAATTTACTTTAATTACTGAGAGTTCTGTCCACATTATTTCCTGTGGGTGTCATGCAAAATAGTTCATTGTAGGTAACTGGATTAAGGCATATTTTTGTGAATGGCAAAACATCATTTGTGAGTATTCTATGATATTTCTAGAGAGGGGCATAGGATAAGACTTGGAGGTGGGTAGGGATGATCTATCCAAAATGAGGCTTGGCACCAACCAGTACTATGCTGGGATCCCAGAAGAAACAAAAAGAAAAGAAGGTATAGTCTCTGCTTCTCTATTCCAGAATGCACACACTTGTGCTATTGGGTGACAGGACTCCAGGTCTCCATCTTCCAGCTCAGAAACTTTTCACAGTTACTACTGGGTCCTTTGGTCTTCCTCCTTGGATGAAGTGTTTTGTCCCCAGCTCTAAGAACATTGGATTTAAATAGCACTCTACTATCAGGCTCTTTGGTTCTTTACCTTGTAGATGGCATGCCATGGGGTCTTATTAGCCTTCTTAGTTATGTGAGCCAATTCTCCAATAAATCTTGTTTTATTTGTCTGTCTCTCTTTATTTCCAGGTATCCATCACTCTTATGGACAGCCATACCTATACAGTCTAACAGGAAATGTTGAGCACTTACCTACACCCACCCCACTCCACCTCACCCCCAGGGCTACAATAACATCAGCAGATTCCAGTCTTAGAAAGAAGTTGACCTAAATGCTTGGGAAGAGCCCCAGATATGATTTCTTCCTCAAAGGAGGTCAAAGTCGAAAGAGACAAGTAGACACAGAAAGGGTTCATGCTACAATCATGGAGTAACTGGTGTCACAGTAGAGGACCTGCTCTACCCACAAGTATCCTGTAGCACTAAGCCCTGGAGAATCTGGGAATGTAGAGATTGAGTTTCTGGGTGGGTGACTGGGCTTGAATCCTGTCAGAACCAGTTGTCAATTGTCACTGCTAAGATATAATTGATCTGTGATTCAGTGGCCTCAACTGCATAACTAAGGGTAGAGCTGTTTCAACAGTTAAAGCAGCCACAAGTCTGATATTCCTGGAGAAGGGCAGGGTGCACTCACCTAGGCAGAGTCCTAAAGTTAGTCTGTGTAGACAATGAGGGCAGCTGGTATCCCACCCTCATCTGGGCTTCATCAGGTGCTTTGTCAAAGCTTAAAGCTCTCTTAAGCAGGAACCCTTTGCTGATGAGCTAGCCCATAACTATCTATGTCTGACCTCACACTTCCAGCTGCAAACAGACTGCTAAAGCTGCCCCTTCCACTCTTTGAGGGATCCTTTGTGGGAACAACAGGAAGAGTTGGGAAAGAGAGATTCCGGCAGTATCTGACTAGATCTCCAGACCTTGATCCAATTCCCCATCCTCAAGCTCAGAGTCAAGGGCTGGATCATCCATCATCATTACAACCTGGTCATCCCACTCCTTGAGTCACTGCCTGGGAAACTTCGGCAAGGAGTCAGACTCCAATGCCCGGATCGATTCTAAGTCTTGCTTGTTGTTTCTAATCAGAACAGCGCTGCCTGACACCAAGTCCACTCTTCTCAGAACACATGGGGCTTTCTGAAAGGTGTGTGGATGATGATGAATTAGAGCTTGGGCCCAGCCTAATGAAGCTCATGTGTCTTCATAAGCTGGGACTGGAAAAGTGGCTGTAGATAGAACTAGGTGGGGAGGCATGGTTGCGTGCCTGTAAAGCACATCCACCCCCTTTCCTGGGCACTGAGCATACACTGAGCTGTGACTTTGGCGAAGAATGTTTCATGCAGCCTTCCAGTGCATAATCAACCAGGGAGGGTGGGACTGAGGGGTGATGGGGAGATGTGGAGATGGGGAACGGGATGGGAATGTGAAACAGAGATCCCAATATCTTCCTTTTATGGAAAAGGATGAGTTAGACTTGACAGCACAATCAGGACCAGGTGAAGAAGTTCAAAGCTCTTAGGGCAGTGACTGGATCACAGTCAGTGCTTTAACTATGAAACAAATTAAAACAATACACATAATACAATAAGGCCAGCACAGGCTTTGGGCACATGTACCTCTCCCTTATGTCTGCCTTTTCTCTCCATTTAGTTGTCAAGGCAGTGTTAGATGTGTTCATGTGAGCTGTGACATTCAGTTCTCCCATCAATCTTGCAAGTAAACAGAGTTAGTCACACATGATTCATGAAAAGACAAGCTCAAAAAATGTGAGGTGACCTTCCCCAGCCACACTATCATAGGCAGGCCTAATCCGATACCCGAATCACCATCCATCGGTGGCTTGGGGTTGAGGATCAGCAGTAAGAAATTTGGGCAAAAGAATTACTATTGCCACCATTCCACCACATTAGCAGTATCACGGATGCTTAAACTGTAAGTACAGCTTCAGGCTCAGTTACAATTCAAACCCCAAGCTTTGGGTCCTGTCCACTTGTGCAACTGAAATAATAAATGAACCCACACCCAACTTCATACAAAGCATTAGTGAGATACCATGGAAGGGCACCAGGTCGTTGGGCCTTATAGAACTTCTGTTTCTACATGTTGCAAGTCAATCTCATCAGGATAAGCCTCATAAGTGCCTTTCAGTGCCAACTATCTCTGTCCTTTACTCCTGAGCAGTTCCCCTTGCCTTGCCTGCCGTACTGCTGTTGTAAAGTGTAGATCTCCACAGGAGCATGTAGCTTTATCTATAGGAAAACCAGTGGTAATTTACCTGCACTGGGAAGATTCTCATGTTTCTTGTCTCATTTCACTCTCTAAGTAATTTTGAAATGCCAGCTTCAGTTTCAACATGATTGTGTGAGAGGGAGGCATACTGGAGTCCAGAGCCATTGTTCAGGACACAGTGACTTAGAGTGGGGGGAACGTAACAACATCACACGTCATATTCAGTCTCCCTCTCTATCTGTCTGTTCCCCCATCCTTTCCTCTCCAGACTTACATCATTAGGCACGGAAGTATACCCTGCTGAGTGCCCTTATTCACACTTCATTGAAGACTCTCTCTGACTCTGGCCCAGCAACATCAGCACCATCAAGCTCAGAAACTCTGAAGCTCTGGAGTATACCCAGCACCCTGTGAAGACAAACTCAAGTATTGTTGAAACATCTGGATTTGGGTATGCATTTGCTGTCAAAGGTGATTATTGTGTGTTTCATTCTGGTGACAAAGTAGTCAAGTTGTCAACCTAAAGGAGGAGTGATATGTTTGGGTTCATGGTCTCAGACGATTCAGTCTCTGGTCATTTGGCCCTGTTGGTCAGATGTGGGTTGAGGCAGAGAACCTACTGCATAGAGCTCAGGGTAGAACATCCTCTAGCAGGTGGGATGCAGAGATGTGGAAGAGAAGGAGCAAGTGACTCAAGATGCCTTCCAAGAGTGTTCCATTAGTGATCTCCAAAGAGCTCTGCTTGCCAGTGGTGACTAAATCTTCAGCACATTGCCTTTAGGGGCCACTTAAACCCAAACCATACTACACCCTTGGATGCTTCTCACCTACCTGTGGCTTTTCCCAAAGCTGTGCTTGATGTGTTTCCCCGGCATCCTGCCACCTCTCAGTTTGCCTGATTCTAAACTTGAGTGTCCACCATCAAGGGTTTGTATATAGTATGTAGGGAATGGGGAACTCAGTTCTGTGTCTGACCCACCCAGCGAGGACAGGAATCCACCTCTGTGCCTTCACCTTACCTTCACAGTAGAGTTGTCAGTTCTAATGTCTTTTCCATACTGTTCCATCTTTGATAGTGTCCACTAGGCATCACACACACACAATGGCTATCCCTGATGTGACACTTTTGAGACTCAGACCACCTTGAGATGGAAACCACCTACAGAGCGCTATCGAGCAGTCACACAAAGGAGCAAGATAGCCTGGCAGATGAGGCTGCATTAATACAGATAATATTACAGGAGCTAGGAACTCACCGATTGCCTGCAGTGAGATGCTTATCTCTACTATGGAATGTTGGCAGGTTCCTTAAACTCACCAAGCTTGTTTCTTTGTTGGCAGAAGACTGTAGGTACAGCACACAAAGACATATTCATTCCCAGGAGTCAATGAATGATCAAACATCAGACATTTTTCCCAGTCTTAGCCAAAAGTCAGTGTTCTCCGGCCAAGCAACCTCTGGGATCCATATTATGGAAAGAAAACATTAATTTGTTTGAACCTGTTTTTGAGTAGCCATGAGCAGAATCAGCGAGAGGAGAGACTGTGAGCATCAGGGGCTGGCCAGTGGGCGGGGCAGCAGGAGAGCAAACAAGTTCCCTGTCACTAGATGTTTTTCTGCTCCCTGGACAAACACACCAAAGAGTCAGCATGGAGGGTTTCCAGCACAGCTAGACTGGTTGTCATGTTAACTATTCAGCTATAAAGGGCTGGCCTGATCTCAGTCCTGCTGTACAGAATCCTTCCAGACAGAACCCAGGATGTGCCTTGGAGCACCCTGCACAGCTGGCTGTGTTGTAGTGCCAGCATGGAACACTCTAACTGTATGCTGGGCTGGGACCTGAATCAAGAGTGAGGGTGCAAAGGTCTGTCTCCAGGGGTCTTCAGTAAGGTTTTAGTGTCATCCCTCCTCCCAGTACATCACCATTTACCCAAGGGATCCCTGCCCACTCCAAGGTCATATGGTGAAAGAACGTCAAGTGCTTGGCTCTGAAGCAGACTTATGAAGCCTTCACCTCTTTCTCCTCCTCTGCCTACCAGAGACACGAGAGGCATACACTCTCGATGCCTTGTCACCTAAAAAGCCTGTGGTTGGAAACTTGCCTTTTCCATAGCTCTCTTGAGGTCAACCTGGGATGAAGAGTCTCTGCTGGCCTCCAAAGCTGTTCCCACCTCTCCTCTCATCAAGCTTAGAGGCCCTTAAGTTGAATCCAACCTTCCCTCCTCTCAGAACCCTCTGTCTGCCACTGTGTGCCTCTGGTTGCTGCTGCAGAGATGCTCTGGAGGCTGTTCTCAATTACTTTAGCAAGACAGACAAATCTACAAACTCCAGTATATCAGTCACATGTTCCCTGGGGCTTGTGTCCCCACAGCTCACCATGACAGTTGAGGAATACTGGACTAAGCAGATCGTGCCTACTGTAGAGCACCCTCCTCAGTGATTCACTAACCTCTGGAGGCAACTTCAGGCATGGCACTGATGGCCAGAAGAAGGGGCAGGAGCCATAGTTATTCCTTCTAATCCCGAGTGGCACCATCCGCCCCTCCTGAGTTACCTCTAGGTAGCTTGCAACTAGATTAATAGCTCAAAGGCAGAACCAACTTCAGCCTAAGCACTGTGTACACAGGTTTTTCCTCCCTCTCTTTAAAATGATCTTTATTTTGTAGTGGATTTTATTTTATTTTTATTTATTTATTTATTTATTTATTTATTTATTTTTGGTTTCTGCTATATGGGTTTTAATATTGTAAGACTTCTCAAATCCTTTCTAAGGGGTAGACAGAATGTAAATGATAAATGAATAAACATATAAATAAATAAGGAAGATGCATGCATGTTTTCCAAAGCAATTTTTCATTTCTTCTTTGTGTCTGTCACTCAAGGCAAGTGCCCTGACTGTTGTCTGGCAGCTTTCATGCCCTTGTTCACCTCTATGTTGGAAGCTATCTCACCAGGCTCTGGGATACGCTGCCATAGATATACCTCAGTACCCACATGAGATGAAAGGGAGCTCTGGATTAGTAATGAGACTGTTCTAAAGGTGTGAGGCGTTCTTTCTCATTGACCCTCCTAATGGGGTGTTGATAGAAAGATTAGAGGTGGTAAAGGTTCCAGGGTCCCCAAGTCTGTGCTAGTCAAACCTTGATCAGCCCATTGACATGCCCAAAACCAGGAGAAGGCATTGACCAGTGTGACGATGCACTCAGGTAGAACCTGAAAAATGACATTGGGAAGGAGACACAGCTTTATTAGGTTTTATTTTGTCATCTGTGGGTTTTCCTGGGTAGGTCACCACTGAGGCTGCCTTCTGTCCAGAGAGGGGGAACTATAAAGACAAGACTGGCAGTCAGGGAGGTGGGCATTATGAGAGAGTAAAGGGACTTGGGGAAAGCGGAGGCTGTGGCTGAAAGTCCTTTGTTGGTACACTCCAGAGGATGCTATCAGGGCAGGGTGGGCCCTACAAAGCACACTGCTTCTTGAAGCCAGGGGTCTCTCAGGGTTTGGAGAGGGAGCATATCCAGAGTGAGTTCTAGAGCTCTGGTTACCCCTGAGTGAACCCAATTCCACCAGCTGTTCACATTGGTAAGGTTCCTTAGAGAAGGGCTGAGCACAGAAGGCTCAAGAAAGGGTGCCTTTCCCAGCCTGAGCAATCTTGCATTTCTTCTTAGCTTCCAGGTGGTCAGGAAACTGATGCAAAAACTGCATGCAGCTCTCCATGTCCCAGGTAGGAACTAGGAGCTTGGGAGTCAACGTTGTGGAGATCAATGTAGCATCTTTCTCTGCAGTAGTTGTTGGTATTCAAACAGTATCCATTTTCTCTTTCTTTCCAACATGGGACTACTTCCTGAAGATTATCCACTTCTGTAAAAGAGTCTTCTTTACAGCTAAGAATGGTTGATAAGCATGGCTCAAGAAGAAGTAAACCAAAATGTCAGACTTCCAATGACACATGAGCAGCTGGCTTTGCTGGGCTGGGCCAAGAAAGGGAGGTAGAAGCAATGGCCAGGACTCTAGCATCTCTCTTAGCCTATGATGTAACTTATTAAGAGGAAAGTTCTCATTTTGTCGATGACTGCCCTCTACCCTCCTGGTAGCTAAGCAGCCAAGGAAATAATAATAAATTCACCAGCCCAGCTCTAAGGCTTTCCAACTTGCTCTCCCATGTGACTCTTTCATGACTCTGAACTCTTTTGCAGCTCATTCTACAGATGAGAGTACAGAGATCCCCAAGAGTGACATGGCCTCTGAGGCAATAGGGCTCATCTTGAGTTGGACTTGGTCTTGAGGTTGAGCATCAGTTGCAGTGTCTAGACTTGTTCTCCTCCTCCTGAGGGGCATAGGGCACTGAGTCCAAGTAGTTTATGCCAAGAATGTTGGGGGGGGGCAAAAGAATATTTGCTTTGGAATTTGGTCAGATCCAGTTTTGATCCACAGCTGCCAGAGGCGAGGATAGATGCCTACTTCAAGACTAACTAGCATGGCTACCCAACTTCCCTGCACCTCTTAGTAGGGATACGGGTTTAGCAGTCCAGGAAAGTTAGCCCCTGAATCTAGGAGAACCACAGCTTCACAGGCATGTACTATCATTGTTTTTCCATCATAGACATCCTTCAGTTGACCATATGGCCTGAGGCTATAGGCAAGCTGCAAAATGTGCTCTTCCAGCATAGTTGCCAATGATGGTTGGAGCTGTTGATACTCTGGCCTACACTCCTGATGACTCTCACTGACCACAGCACATATTCTAGGTCTGGGGCATGGCAAGGGGCCTGACCCATCCTGGGCTTACCATGCTCCATAGTGTGAGCACTACCACACCACTGCATACATTTGCTCTCCACAAGGTACAGTTCCCTCTGCTCTCTGCTTGCATGGCTTTTCCTTCTCCCCTACTCTCCTCTAACTGCCAGCGATAGCCCAGGTCTTGCCTCCTTTAAGATTGCTTCCCTTCCTTCCTACCTCATGCTTTACTCCCTGCCACCCTGAAAAACCTTCCCACAGGCTGATGGAGTGTTTCCCTGTGCTCCTCTGCACACTCTGAGGGATGTTTCTTGTGGACAATAAGTTTTATTCACTTTGTCTTTTTCACCTTGACTGCTAGAATGCTCAAGGGCCTGGTTCAGACATGTGGCTATCAGTCTCACCTTCTGGCTGTATATCATTTCTTCAACCTCCGTAACCTTTCCTCTACATTCTTATCTTTCCCTTCTGTCCTTCTGCATTATGATATACATTGTCAGAAACCACCTTCAATCCTTTAGTGGAGGTGTGTGTGTGTGTGGGGGGGGGGAGGTGAACACCAAACACAGAATTCAGTCAGTTAAATGATAAAAGCCTCCCAGCTTGTATGAATTCAATTACGCAACAAATAAGAACAACACATTTCTCTGGAGAGGCAATGAGACAGCATCTTTTCTTCCCACCCAATGGAAAATGTTGTCGGTATTTTAAGAAGATGAAAAATAAATTGTCCTGACTTCTTCCTACCATTTATCTCCTGCTGAGGTTTCTCTTAAACAGCCTTAAAAAAAAATCTCTCTGCAATTCCAGGTCATAAAATTAGGAGTGACAGATTGCAGAGTGCACCCAGGCTTTACAGCTCACAGCAAATGCAGGGTCATCAAGGCAGGGCAGCCAAACTCCAGAACGGGTCCCTTCCCTGTACACCCAGGGCTGCAGACACCTCATAGGTGTGTGCATTTGTGTCTGCTACAGCCAAGCTTGTCACAGTACAGATTTCAATCTAGCTCAGGAAGTTATAAATTCAATCTGAGTCTCATGAGCTACAACCCAAGTGTGAGTGTCCTGCAGCTTTCTAGAGTGTATAGAAAATAAGCCAATCCTGCTACCCACAGCTTCTGCCATGCTCCTTGGCTCACAGAACCTTCACTCACTGACACCTCTCCACATGGCTTCTCTCTCCAACAGAGATCCTCACAATGTCTCCTTTTAAAGACCCTTTCAATTAGATTACACTGGCTCCAAGATCCACCAGTGTCTGTCTTCCCAATGCCAGGATTACAAATGCAGGCCACCATGGATGGCTTTTTATATGGGGGTTGGTAATAGAACTAAGTCCTCATGCTCATGGTTGAGAAGCAAGCTCTCTTCAGACTGAGCTCTCTCCCTAGCCCCCAGTTTCCCTACCTTTTGGGTTATATTTACTGCAATTCCAACAAGACCCAGAAAACTGATTTGGCTCAAATGATGCCCTCAAAATGGCCCCAAGAAGGGACAAAATCCAGGCTGCACCCCATGATATTCTCTTTCACCTTAACTGCTGGCCTTTCTGCAGCTTTTCACATAGGGTCAGTTTTTCTAGAGAACAGGGAGGCTGCAGCTCTGCTGATCTGCCTATCCCCTGTGTCGCCCTTCCTCTTGCCCACCAGAATGACTCTGTTTCTGTGATGCATCTATTTGCAAAGCAGGTCACAAACAAACATCTAAAGATAGAAAGCCATTATGGATCAGGCAGGTAGGTATCTGCATGTGTCCCGCACAGGTTGTCTCTTCTGTTTTCCTCTTCCTCCTGCCTCTGTGCCCTCCACACCATCCTCTCTGACCCATAGTCATGGCTTGCTCAGGGATTGAAGGTACTTTTCAGATGGCATGCTGTTCGGATAATGTCCCACCGCCAGCTGCTCTTTGAGGACCTTGGAAATGTGTTCCTTCACTTATTCTTATGATTCCCACTAAGCTAATGTAGTCATTCCAACTTTTCAGCTGAGGGAATCTGCAGCTCACAGGGCTATAGGACTGGCCCCAGAGCACAGGTCCAGGATGTGGTGAGCTGTGTCTATGTCCACAAAGGATATCATTGTTGGAGATAAGTGCTGTTGCCAAGTGATGGGAAGAACAGTCCAGAAGTGTGGGGTCCAGGCCTGCCCTATCCCAGTTCTGAGGAGTGTTGCCTCTGGAGCATTCCTGAGCTGAGATGCAATACCCCCACCTTACCATGTACATACAACGTGAAGCCTGCTGGTGCATGGCCTGTTAGCAGGCTTTGCAGCCCCAGCCCACTCTGCGGCAGAGGCAGGGTACAATGCTTAGTTCTATGGTGACAGGGACCAACCAGATGCATATTTTCATTGGAAGTTTTATTTTATTTTGTGTGCATTGGTGTTTTGCCTGCATATATGTCTGTGTGATGGTGTCAGATCTTAGAGTTACAATTGTGAGCTGCCATGTGGGTGGTGGGATTTGAATTGAGGTCCTCTGGAAGAGCAGTCAGTGCTCTTGACCCCTGAAACATCACTTCAGCCCTTCATTGTAGAGTTTGTCCAAGTAATTGCTGAATCTGAAGTCCATGGTGGCCCCCACTCCTCACCCTGGCTTTTCCCTGCACACTTGTCCTTATTCTACAGTCAGGAGTTTGGCATGTGGAGTGAGTTTTGCTGGCTTATTGGATTCCCTCTTCCTGCAAAATAGTGAAGATTAGGCCACACTGCTTGAACCTGGGACATCAAACCAAAAGTAAATGTGGACACAGCCACAATTTCCAGTAAATACAGAGACTGGGCCTGGTGTGGTTGACAGAAGATGGGAACCCTCTCCTAGACAGCACTCCCCACAGCTCCCAGGGAACTGACTCCTGGAGAAAGCAGCCTATTGATGCAGGTCACTGCTTCATGGAGGGAAATCAGAAACCCAGATGTCCATGCAGACTAGGGAAACAAACTTCAACACTGTGTGAGCCAAAGATGACATGGCCATAACCACATGGAAACCAAAACATAAGCACCTTGTTTAATCTTTGTTTAATGGGAGAGAAGAGTATTTTGAAGTATCTGCAATTTGACTTCAATTGTTCAGTGAATTTGTGGATTTGTAGACCAAAAATGTGGGGAAGGAGCATTGAGTGGTATGGCTGGACCCTTGGATTTAAGTTGGAGAAGTTAAAGGCTGGAAGGAACGGCTAACTTCAGTTGGACCTGCATGGTCTCAATCAGTGTCCCTTAATATGAAATAGCATGTAGATTCTATTATTGCCATTCTTCTCTATCATTGTGTCTCCCACAAACACAGGCACAAAAATCTAGATGTGATGTCTAGGTGGACTTCAGTGGGAATTTCCTAGATAATACTGTTCCTCTCTTCCTTCTGACACTCACAGTTCTATGGATGGCTAGAGGCTGGAGGAAGCAGGACTCTTCTTTTTCTCTTTGGAAGACTGGCAGTGTTCTCTCTCTCTCTCTCTCTCTCTCTCTCTTCCTCCTCCTCCTCCTTCTTCTCCTCTTTGTGTGTGTGTGTGTGTGTGTGTGTGTGTGTGTGTGTGTGTGTGTGCATGTGTGTACCATGTGCAGAGGGCAGGGGCTGACACTGCATACCTTTCTGAATCTCTCTCCATTTTGCTTTCCCAATACAGGTTCTCTCTCAATGCACTGAGAGCTCCCCAATTTAGATAGGATTGGCTGGCCCCTGAGCTGCATGATGTCCTTCCCAGTGCTGGGATTACAGGCGCTTGCTTTTTATGTGTATTCTGAGGCATGGCGGGCCTGAATGCAGATTCTCACACGTATGTAGGACTTACTTTACCATATTCCCAGCCCTGTGCTCATCACTGGGATCCTACAAAGGGCAGAGGTTGCCATTTTACTGTTCACTCTGTTGGCACTACAGGAAGTTTCCTCTAGGGGCTGGGACACTGCCATTCCCTGGACAACTGCAGGCTGTCACAAGGTTTGGAAGTCGGGGTGGAAGGCAGATAAATGGATCTCAACATTTGGAAGAGATTTCAGCCTTTTCTATGCTGAAATATCAAATTAGAGCACTCGATGTTCTTTGCCTGATGCTGGATTTCCCAGGATTGTGTGTTTGGGATCTTCCTGGTCATCTTTTCTTCTTGCTTCCTGAGTAGAGCCTGAGAGCTGTTTAAGAAAGGAACGTCCTGGATTCCATGCAAGTTGGACACAGCAGGGGCACAGCCAGCATTGGGTGAGTGACTAGCTACATGAGCCACTGTGGCATACTTTCCTTCTACTGTTTATGGTCTACCTCCCTTTAGCCTGAGGTAATGAAAGTCTCTGACAAATTTCTAGGCTATGAGGAAGCATCATTATTTTACAGATATAACTAAACCCACCCAGAGACCTTCTACATTGTTTAGCCAATGAAGAAGAGTTGGAAACAAAGCCAGAGTTCTAGTTGCATCTGTTGCCTTGACATGGTGTCCTCGTATGCATTTTCACTTGGGGGATTGCCAAAATCATGTGGCCATGTCTCTGAGGAATTATCTTGGTTATGATTGCTATGGGAAAGTCTAGTCCACTGTGGGCAGCACTGTCTCTATGAAGGTGAGCATATGCTGTATAAGAAAGCCAGGTCAGCATGAGCCAGGGAGCAAGGCTGTCAGTAATCTCATTCCATGGTTTCTGCTTGAGCTCTTGTCCTAACGTCCCTCAATGAGTTGTGATCTAGAACCAAAGGTCAAATCAACCCTTTCCTCCCCTTACTTGCTTTAGGTTGTGATATTTATCACAGCAACAGAAAACAAACCAGAACAGCCTGGCTTCTGAGAACCAGCTCTCAAATGCAAGCTAAGGAGCCAGGCAAGCCACATTCTGTGTGGGAGCCAGTGTCCAATACTGGCAGAAAAAGAAGAACCTCTTCGGCTGCCCTGGTGCTTGGCTCCAGCTGCCTTTATGCCTGAGACTGGGCCTAGCATGCTGTTTGGCTCCCAATGTGGCTAGGATCCCCAGTGGAATGAAGAGAGTCAGGAAAGCCAAGTTCTCAGTCGGCAAGGGCATCTGGAGTCAGCCAAAGAAATTGAGAGCAAATCCCAGCAAAGATGGGGAGATGTGTGCCATGAATCACATGGTACAAGTGTGAGTGGCATGAACAGCTGTCACCCTCCTGTACCATTGAAGGCTACTTCCTCAGGGGAAATACAGCTACAGGGACCCCGTCATGCTGAGTTCAATTGTAGCTGGACCACTCTCTTGGCTGGATGACTTGGGGAGACATCACAGAATGAGATATAAATTAAAGGTTTGGAACATCAGACACAGGAAGGCACCACAGGGAGGGAGCAGCAGTTTCTAAAATGACAGTTTCCTAGGCTGCCAACTGGTCTTAGAGTGAAACACTGTTAAGGCCAGCTTATACCTCTGCAGAATGGCACCTGGGCACTTTTCCCATCCTTCCTTGCACAGAATCTTCTATCATGGAAGCTACCACTGTTCTTGAGCAGGACTTTCCACATCAGGCCAAGACAGTGCTGGTCTTATGAAAGTGTGTTTTAAATTTGTGTGTGTTCCTATCATACTTCCCCATCTTTTAAGGTATTATCCTGAAGGACCTAAGGGCCAGGAATGCCTCCTGAGTAGAATGGGAACTGACTTTCAAGAGTGGCCAGTGGATGGCCAACTCTTCCCACATGGTGTCTATTTTGGAAGCCATCACGAGCAGCTCCAACACTGGTCCAGAGGGTATAAAGGTGGAAGATGGAACAGATTTAGCAAAGAGGAAGCAGTGACCATTGTTGAAGCTGAAACCACCTCCAGATTGTAAAGTCAACTGGTACTCTAAAAATGTACCAACTTGCACTGCAGTTGAGAACAACATCCTCCAAGAGAACACAAAATAGGGTCAATTTGACCCCATCTCAACCTCACCTCCATGTTAGGCCACTGGGGTCTCAGGGAGGGATAATGGTGCATCAGTCTGTCCTTTTGTAAGTTCAGGACACACACACACACCCCAGTGGCTTTGTGTGGGTCGGTCTAGGGAATATGCTCCACTTTAGTGGGCCCCAGGAAGTGTATAACAAGAACAAATTCCTCTGTTCACTACATTCTGCAGTTGGAACTCTACCCCATTGATTTAAATATGGCTGCTGGGATGCTGTAACCAGTGTACCACAGCTGCTAAGCTGGAAAGAAGGAAAGAACATGGGAAGTACTTCTGGGAGAAATAACCTACTTAGGGACAGTGCCATGCTCTTGGGAAGCAGGTTGGAAGAAAAGAGTTCATGATGGTGTAAACAGCAGATATGAAGGGTACAGACTCAAGAGGAAGGGAAACAAGCCAAAAGACTAGGATAGGAGTAAAGTCAGTTGTATGAGCAGTGAGAGTTCAATGCAGGCAGACTTAAAGAATTCAGGCGGGAGGATGAAGAACCATTGGGAAGGGAAGTTGGCCCAGAAGGGAGAGGGCTCTCAGAGTGTAGGGAGTTTGAACTTTACTCTAAAGACAAACAGCATCCAAAGATCTTAGCATGGAGATGGTTAGAAATCCAGGAAAGCCAGTCTAAAGCAGGATAAGGAGAGATGACACAGGTTAAAGATTGAAGACCTGGAGAAACATCATGTGATGCTTCCAACAGGATCTTACAGAAATAGCATAGCTTTCAGTGCTAGCTGATTTTCTGAGTCAACTTGACACAAGTTAGAGCCATCAGAGAGGAAGGAGTCCCAGTTGCTGAATGGCCTCCATGAAATCCAGCTGTAAGGCATTGTTTCAGTTAATGATCAATGGGGAGGACCAAGCCCATTGTGGGTGGTGCCATCCCTGGTCTGATGGTCCTGGGTCTTATAAGCAGGCTGAGCAAGCCATGTGAAGCAAGTCAATAAGCAGCACCCCTCCATGGCCTCTGCATCAGCTCCTGCCTCCAGTATCCTGCCATGTTTGAGTTCAAGTCCTGACTTCCTTTGGTGATAAACAGCAATGTGGAAGTGTAAGCTGAATACACTCTTTCTTCAACTTGCTTTTTGGTCATGATGTTTCATTGTAGCAATAGAAACCTTTACTAACCAGAAACCTTTACTGGGAATCTGCGCACCAGTGACTGGGACTGATGTCAAGGAGTGGTTATACCTACATGCTATATCTCATGTGGATATGGGAAAAGTAGTACTGTAAGTGATAGTTAATACAGACCCAGTTCTCACTGTACCTCAGGGTTTTACTTCAAGATAGTAGTATGCGCGGCATAATTTTCCCATACCCTGTAGGACAGGCTCTACTGTTCCATCGTGAGGACAAAGATGCTCAACACAGATGTAATGGACTGGCCAGTAGGAAGTCAGTTTATAGTTGGCACTAGTTGTCTTGCCCCCTGGTTGAAAACTTCATGCTATTTCCTCCAACCAGGGTGGCTTGTGACTAATAGCATGTATCTCAGGTGATGCAATGTCACTTCTGAAGATAGGGTTGAAATGTCTGTGGTTTCTCTCATCTTCCCTTCTCTCAAAGGCTCTCTTAAACCAGCTGAGTTGAGGAAGTTGCTACCAAGTTGTGAGGTTTCTGAGGCAAGCTGTGGGAGGACCCACATGACAAGGAATGGAGAGGTGTTGGTAATACAGCCAGGTTGAGTCTGCTGAGTTCCACTAAGCCTCTTGAGACTCTGTGACAGAAGGGGTGCAAGTTCCCAACCTCCAGAGTTTGGATCATAAATGATTCTACCATTTACTTCTGAGTTCTGGAATTATTCTCCAGTGCTAGTAACTCATACATGCGGCACTTATTCCAGTGAGGACAGTGGGCTACCAGAAGACCTCTCTGAAGTCTTCAAATGAGTGGTATATGTTGAAGACAGGCATTTAGGGACAGAGGGAGCAATAGAAGGCTGGGTTTTGTGGGTAGAATGGGGGGGGGGGACTTCTTACCCATATGGTTAGGTCTTGTCAGTGACTGGTGAAGTGGTGACCCAGATGACAATTAGGAAAGAGGACAGAGTAAACTGCCCTGGCAGAGCCAAAGTGAAGGACTGTTGTAAATCTCCCCCAAGTAGGAGGGTGAGCAGCTGTTAGGGCCTATGAAAAACATCACCATGCCAGTGCATCTATCTGGTCAGTCCAGACTGGGCCAATCTGGTCACAATAAGGCAGGAATACTCTAATAATAAGAAGAAAAGTGTTTGGTGCAGCAACATTTTGACAACTCCACGAGACTGTCACTTTGAACACAGAGCGTTAGGGGCTAATGTAGTTAAATGCACTTGGAAAAGTGCCAGCAGCTGTTATTTTTAAGACCCCAGGGAGCTGCTAAGATCCTTTTAAAACCAAACCAGAGAAAGGTTATTTTCAGCCTTCCATGCTTGAGAGTCGTTTGATGAGAGGATGTCAGCCAGGGACCCTGGGCCTCTGAGAATTAACTCTGCCAAAGAGAAGGTAAGTCACCTTTCAGATTGAGAAGCTTCTTTTAAATCCTCTATGCTGAGAAACTTCCCCTAGCACCTTTTTCCTTCAAAAAGGACAGGTGGCTGTCCTCAATCTGCAGACATTCCAACCACACTTACTACAGCCAAGGCCGTAGACTAAGCCAGGGATACCAACCACCTGTGTTCATCTATCTTGTCCTGTAGTCCGCTTCTCTTGCCAAGTTGGTGTCCATCCAAAACTCAAACACTAGAACCTGAGGCCAGTGTGGCACCAGAGAAGACATTTAGGAAGTGACTGGGATTTGTCCTTATCTACATACAGGTTAGAGAAGGTCCCCTTGTCCTTTTCCATGATGTGCAGAAAGAGCATGCGGACCTCCCAGTCTCCACTGTTTATAGACAGTGTGGGGGCATCTTGGGTTGAGTACTTGGAAAGGAGGTACACAAAGTCTGCAGGGACTGGCCAGTCAAGGAAGCCATCCATGACTACTGAACTCTGATGGGTTTCAGGTGTAGAGCTTATCCACTGCAGCTGCAGCCAGAAGTGGCTGGAGGCCTCTTCCACGTAGAAGACTGGAGTTATGCCAATTGCCATTTCCTTTGTGTGCCATGTCTGGCTGGCTGAAATGACAGGAGAGGTGCATAGAAAGCCCAGCCTGTGTGGAGATCTACATACTGTCTGAAGGTCTGAAAGGAGGCAGTGTGTGATTACACAGGCAGAACAGAAAGCTGTGAATTTTATGTTTACTTGGCAGCAATGACATCCCAGTAATGATAAGGAAGATGCTGTGGGAAGCTGTGATGTCCTCAACTAGCTATACTGAGGGAATCTACTCCCTTCCATTGAGGGTATCAGGTGCTGAGTGGAAGCTTTGCTGCTGCTGCCTAACCATTCAGGTGCTACTGAATACACACACCAGAGGCTCCCAAGAACCAGATTTCCTAGTTCCCTTCCTTACCAGCTCCTGTGTCAACAAGACAGTGAGAACCCAGTACCACTTTCTCCCTACTTTGTCCCTTCTGAAAACCAACTAGCCAGGACCAATACCTCCTTCTCCAAAGTGAAGCCTAAGCAGGAACTAAGATCCTGTCTCCTCGAATGAGATATCCCAAATGCCCACACTGTAGTTGAAATTATTCATTCTACAATGATCAGGGAAATCTCAAACAAGCATCAACTGCTGGTAAAGACAAACTCAAAAGTCATTTACCCGATAATTAGCTGAGCAGGAAGTTGAGAGAGATAAGCAGGTGGTGGCCCTCAACTGCAAAGGCACATGGGAGATAAGGTGAAGATGTACAGCTGACTGGTAAGTTATGGAGTTCCTGAGGATGCATGATGGGATATGCGCTGTGAAGTGACTGGATACACAGCCTTAAGACAAGGAGGATGACAAGAACTCCAAGTGTAGAGCCCTGTTGACACAGGATGCATTCTCTCAGCTTGCTGCAATTTCATTCCTCCCTCCCCCCTTGCATCTACCCTTGCCGATGGATGTCCTTCCTGTATTGCTCATGTCAAGCCCAACACCTGAGCACAGACCTTACACCATCTGCCGGGGAAGGCAACCCTGCAACTGTCTTCCAGACAGGGCTCGAAGCCTCTCATCTCTGTAGCTCTCTTTATAGCCTTGATGAAGTCCTTCTAAGAGCTGACAAACTCACTCTCCTTTTCAGATACAATGAATCTAATAGAAGGGAAAGTGGGTAAGAGCCTTGAACACATGGGCACAGGGGAAAATTTCCTGAACAGAACACCACTGGCTTATGCCCTAAGATCAACAATTGACCAATGGAACCTTATAAAATTGAAAAGCTTCTGTAAGGCAAAGGACACTGTCAATAGGACAAAATGGGCAACCCACAACCTACCCTACCTCCGATAGAGGGCTAATATCCAAAATATACAAAGAACTTAAGAAGTTAGACTCCAGAGAACCAAATAACCCTATTAAAAATGGGGTACAGAGCTAAACAGAGAATTCCTTTTTGATCTAATCCAAGCTTTTGCTTCATTTTCATGGCCACCAATCCTGGGGCTCACTAGCCCACCTGCCAAGAGGAGACAGGCCACTTCCCTAGAGATCTGTTTTTTTTTTTTTTGGTCTGGAGTACCACACCCCATTTGTTCTCAGCCCTTAGCAGCTTCCCACTATGTCCCTTTACTGACTTACAGATCCATGGTTCTCTTCTCAGACATTCATCCTCATAACGTAGCATCAGACTATCTCATGGCTGTCCGCCAGGCTTTTCTCTCCAGCTGAGCATGTCCCCATCAGATGTGCAGCTCAAACACACATCACCTGCTCCTCCTACAACCAATATTCCCAGCTCAGGAAGACTTCTCAATGACTTTGGACCAGATTCTTTGCATCCTCCAGCTGATTTCTTCCATCTCACTAGCAGTCCTAAGTGCTCTCCTTTGAAAATTCACCTGAAATCTGGCTACTGCTGCCATCCTGCATTATGTTGGCTTTCTCTTCCCTTCCATGGTCCTTATGAGACATAGCCTATTTCGTGAATACTACTTGATTTATTGCCTGGTAATTAGCAAGGCAGGGTAATACACACTGGATCTTTGGTTCAACTTTTCTGCTCATCCCATTAATGGCACCCATTAAACCTCCATGCTGTATCCGCTTTAGCTAGCTCCATTCTCCTCCACTGTGTCTTTCACTCTTCAACTTCTTACATGAGCATCCCTGCTGTCCTTCTAGCACCACGAGCGCTCCCACCTCAGGACCTCTGCACACACCAGTGCTCAGTGAAACTCCCTTGTTTACTTGTAGTGGCCACTGCTAATGTAGTGGCCTTCATTCTTCATCCAGGCCTGGTGGAGTGGAGCTTTCTCCTGTTGCCATAGCTCTACCACCACTGATTTTCCATTTGTAGGTGGTGGCCTGTCCCCACGGGGATGTAAGCCTTTCCAGCATGGACTCCCTCTGGTTTATTCTCTGCTTTCCTTAGAGTTAGCAGCATGTAGTTGTTCTTAGTAAATACAGACGTGGTTAATGAAGGTGGTAACATTACAGGCCAGAATTTAGGTATCAAAAGTGGGATCTTGGTGACAGGACACAGTTGAGCTGGAATGCTCACAGCTGCAGGGCTTCAGTTGAGTCAGCAAGTAAGAAGGGAGTGCAGAGCCCCTCATTTATCATAGCCTGGTAGTCTGAGGATACTACATGGACTAAAGGGTAATGCTGATCAGCCATGGCCTTCCCAGGCTTGTCCCCAGGCTGCTGCTCTCGCCCTCTTTTACAAGCAGCCTGCAAGTGAGCTGGGGGGCACTGCTGTGTGTTTTCTAGCACACGCCTTCCATGTCACACAGTCAGAAGATGGAAAAATGTACATGTGATAAGTAAAAAGGTCAGAACTTCAGGAGTAGACCGCGGTGTTTGGGGGATTCGTAATGAGGATAAGACAAAGTTAAACTATTCAAAATTATTCTGCGTTTACACAATGTTCCAAATGCAAGATGCATCTAGGAAACACATGAGAGAAGAAAGCAACACCTCTAGGACGTGTGAGACTGCTCTGGAAATTCCAGGATCAGGAAGTATGCCGGGTGAACTTCCAGCATGAAATGTACACTGCCAGGGTGTAGAGTTAAAATCACAACACACTAGCAACCAATGGAAGGAGGAAGAGAGCGGTACTACGCAGAGACCGTGACCTTTGTGTTCCATTTCAATCACAGGCAGCACCAAAGTCCCTGCTCTGCTCTCTGTACTTCCACACAGAGGTTTTTATCACAATCTAGGACAGGACAGGACTCTCTTGCCTAGCACACTTACTGGCTCATAAGAGAGAGATAAGTCATTCTCACATATGCTTTCTGTGTAGGTTCTTGATGTCTTGAGGGGAGCCAGAGTTGTACAAGGCTCCCAAGTATGCAAGCTCTATGGAGCTGTGTAGAAATAACTAGATTTTTGGTCTTCATCTATATTAAAATAGAAGAGATTTTGATGGGGAGCCTTTATTAGCTACAATACAAATCAGTTTTTGTTTGTTTCTCACACAACAAAATAGAATTTTCTTTAAGAAGAAATAAAAACCTCCTAAATTAAAAAAAATGCACAGTTTCATAAAAGCATTCAAAAAACATAAATCTGGGACAAAACAACAATAATCGATTGATGACTGTCACGTTCAGGAGCCAGTGGTTCATCTGCTGAGTAGGCACGATGGTGAGATGACTGTCCTTAAGCAGCCTTCCCAGAAGCAGTTCCTAAAAGAGAAAGAGAAAGATCATTTGTACACATGAACAAATCGACAATGACAACATCTGGGTCAAATGGTGGATTTCAGGCCAGAGCACCCAAGCAGGGATTCAGCACACACAGGACACCACACATGAGAAGCAGTGCAGCAGAGACTGCCTGAAGTGAGGGCAGGGAACACTGATGGAGTAGAGAGGGCGGAGAGAGAAACAGCATGGTGTTGCTCAGGCTCCGTGCACTGTGTGTTCAGGACAGAATTCAGAAAGGCAATGCTTGTGTCACCCCAACTGTGGGAATAAACAGTGAAATTCTCGTGGTTCCATCCCGACTCTTGCCTTTCATTCTTGTCTAATAAGAGACTGCACGTTTGGGTGTTTAAACAACCCCTATATTAATGAATACCACACTACCTATTCCCATAGAAAAATTGTTAGTTCAAAACCCAGGTGACACTCAGAAGGAGCTCAGCAGCCCCAGTGTGAGTGAGTGTGTGTGTGTGTGTGTGTGTGTGTGTGTATGTGGTGTGTGTGTGTGTGTGTGTGTGTGTGTGTGTGGTGTCCCTGTGTCATGCTCCAACTGCACACACCTCCACTAGGGGACAAAGTGGCATGTTCATAGCTTGCAGAGACCTAGCACCTTCTGGTCTTTCTAGAGCATCTTGCTCCATTTGTCTCCTGGCAACCTGACATGTTCCAATGACAGCTAATAAGTCCCCAACCACACAAGAAGGCCATGCAGCCATTGCCTTCAGCACTTCACACCTACATTAGCCTGTCAGCTCCAATGTCTCTGTCATCGCCACCAACTTGCATGACTGACTTTCACAACCCCATTTCAGCTTCAACCCCTGCTTGCTTCCACAGACCCAGTACACTGCTCTCACTCAGCATCTTCTCTGCATCTTTCATTCCCCAAACATACGGGGCCACCTGCATACAATGCATGGAAGAACCTGATACACACTGTGTTTCAAAAGATTAACACATCGAGTTAGAAACACTTCTAATATAGCAGGTCTCCCAACCTTTAATCAAAGGTGATTTCTTGAATGACTTTTAAATGCTTCAAGTTTATAAGATGTAAAGTACTAGCTCAAGTCTGCTTGGGAGCTTACTGGTGGGTGAAAGACAACCCACATAATGAAGCCAGTAGATCAAAACTGGTCCTGGATTGAGTCTTGTCAGCCAGTAATCTCTGGCAGAAACAGCAGACTCTTTTGGCTGAAGATGAGAGAAAGGGAGGCCTTTGGCAAGCTGGCAGGATCCACAGAAGTAGAAGACAGAAGAAGATGGGCAAAGACACTGTGAAGCTTGTTTTCTCTAAGAGGTCCAGGGCCAGGAGGGAGGTCCTTTTACTAGTGTTTGGTACAAAGCCTGGCATTCAACAGGCTGGTTCTTATAAGGTATCTGTTAAAAGTAAGCAGGCTCCTGAAAGGAGACAATACATATCTGATGATGGGTGAGGATTTCATCCTTCCTATAAGGCACACAGAAGGGAACCTGAGGCTATCTATCCTGAACTCAAGACCCCTATCTCTCTTTGCTCATTCACAATGTCCCTAGTTCACCATGTGCCAGATGCCATGCACCCTGCAGAAGCAGCAGTACCTGAGGTCAAGACCCCTATCTCTTGCTCATTCACATGCCTCCAGCCCACCATGTGCAAGATGCCATGCACCCTGCAGAAGCAGCAGTACCTGAGTTCCCTCCCTCCCTCCCTCCTTCCCCCTTTCTCTCACACACACCACTTTATAATCTGTTTACAAAGTTGTAAAAGAAGACCAAAGAAATCTGGATACATTTTTTTCTAACTGACATAAAGCCATCACATTCCTTCAACCTACCATGTACAAGATCTGTACTACAAACGTTTATTATTTTGATGGTTGAAAGAAAGACAAATACCTAGTCACAGAGCATTTGCATTTGCATCAGAATTCACAATGTTCCAAGGGTCATTGAGTAGTGACTGGATACAGAGATACTGGCCAGGGAGGAAGGTTTCCTGTGTGTGTCCTGCTTCAGGTCTTACTGAAATGGGTAGGCGAGTGCTAGATGCTGAGCTGGGTCAATGGGGCAAGGGATGTGATATCTGGGAGAAAACGGCACAGACAGGAAGGTGTTACAAGGGGCGAGGGGTTTGCCGAACAACAGCAAGGCTTTAGTGCAGTGGGCAGGTGAGGAGTAACCCTATCTGCAGGCAGAGGTAGAAACAGCAGCAAGACCACACAGGGCTCCACACATAGCTGAGGACTAACTGGAAGAACTGAAAATGAATTCAGCTTGGGAGCTGATCCCTGAAGGAGGTCAGGTGGGAGGTGAGGTGAGCTCCTTGGACTAGGAGTGCTCCTAGGGAATTAGAGTCATCTGCAAGTGACTGTAATTTCCCCTTAGATAAAGGGAGTGGAGTGGGATGGGAAACTGACTTACAGCTTTTCCAGACAGGGGCACAGAGTCAGGATGAAATGGACCACTTTAAAGCTAACGATGAGCTTTCCACTTCCTGTCCCTATAGAACACTGCATTGAGAACATAAGCTCTATTTTATTCACCACAGATTTTTGAAAGCAGTGACTTAGAGGCAGTCAGATTTCTGACTATATTTCAAAGCCATCAGTTTAATACAGGACCTTTCTCTGTACACTCTGATGAGTATCTGTATGCAATTTTGAGTTAAATTGAGAGAACTAGGATTATCTGCACTGTAACCATTTCCAGGGCATCTCAGTTAGCCTCCCTGTGCCTTGGGCATGGTTAGGTTCTCTCTATGCTGACTAAACCTGCCTGAGGCTGTGTGATGAGCCAGAGACAGAGGGGTGGAGACTTCAGGGCACTCATTTGCTAGGCTCTAGAAGGTTTGTACAGAGTTCTGGGTGGAATTTAGTGCATGCAAGCGTGGTCTCTGTCTGCAGAGCAGGCAAGCTGGAGGGAGCTTCTGCACATGTGTCCCGTCGACCTTCACCTACCAGCCTAGCTCATCGCTGCCATTCATCATCTAACATGGTTGACATTTCCTCCAGGATCCCATTGTCCTATGTAAACACACAGCCACAGGAGAGAATGAAAGAACTTTGACCTTGTTTGGGGCATGCTTGTGCCTGCATAGCTCTGTGAAGGCAGATATCTCTGTCATGTTCACTTCATTGGTAGGGACTCTACAGTTGAGAAGAGGTGTCACTCAAGGTTACCATGCTGAGTGATGGGTGCTCCTATAATGTGTTCTGTTCTGTGATGGTATCCTCTTTCATGTGGCCCTAAGCCTATTGGCAACTTCCTCTTTCTTAAGCACCCTACCCGGGTACTGCATCCCTCTTTTGGCATCTACAAAGCACTTTATATGTACATGTCTGAGGCCATGCTGGTTGGCACTTTGCTTTCTAATTTTCGCAGCAGTGTGTGAAACTTGCAAGGGCAGCAACTATCTTTGTTTCCATATCCTATCCACCTGTTGCCAAGCAAATACTCAGAAGATAGTGACCCCTCGTGAATACTAAAAGTGACTTGACTTGGAGTACTTAAAGCACATGATGTTCAGGACTTGATGTTTTCATTGAAAAGTCAATACATCTCCTTATGCAAGAGTGTGGCTGCAAGAATAGGTAAAGGAGGAACAGTGACAGTCACAAAGTTTAGCTGATGCCCAGTGGGATATAAGGTAGCAGACAGCTCCCCATTGTAAGAAGGCTTCACTATGATAAGACCAGTGTAACATGGAGACCAGAAAAGGTAGTGTTTTAAAACTCCAAGACTCTACATCCCAGTAGCTGTATTTAAACCTTGCTTCTATTAGTTACAAGAACTTAGAGCAAACATAATGACTTCACTTTGGTTGCTTCCTCTATAAAATGCAGATGGCAACACTTATAGTAATTAGAATTCAATGAAACAGTCTACGGGAAGTGATAAGCACATGCTTGGCCACTGATACAGCTTGCAACTACTATGCAATGGCATCAATACCGAAATGAAGTAACAGTCACAAAATCAGCTCTTCAGAGAGGGCAGAGGACGACAGTCTAATTATCGGCAGAGGGGACCAGGGCCGAGTTCAGGGAGGATGATGGGAGAGTTAACAGCAGAGAGAACACTGAACTGAGTCCTGGAGGTTGGGGCCAGCTCCCATGTGCAAAAGAGCAGAGAATACTGACTCACCAAAACAATCAGATTTCAAATGACTTAAATGAAGGGCCCTGTATCCTTTAAGTCACTGCATTGCCACTATCCACTTTACATCTAGTACAGAACTCACCCTCTGGAATGTCATCACATGAGAAGACAGAGGCACTCACAGGAAAAGACAGACCAGGAGCAGAACACAAGAGCACAGCATGATATGTGGGCCCTACAGACACTTCCTATAGCAGCAGATAGAAATCAGGTTTGTGGAAGGGCGTGGTGACAGGGCAAGAGACTATCCTGCAGTTGTGATGCTTGACTCTATCAGTAAGACTGCACTGAGAATTGCCCAGGAGAGAAGTAAAGCATGTTAGGAAGGACATCACTTCAGGATGCTCTGGTGAGTCAACAGTTTAATCCACTGAGAGATTCAAACTGTGAACAGACTATCAGAAGGTGATGGGGTGCTGGAAGGTGAGGCTGGTTGAGGGAAAGTATGTCCCTGGGGGCGTGTCCATCCAGGGACTGTGTCTGGTTTCTTCCTGTTCCTGGAGCTCTGCTCTGAATCTTGCCAGTTGTGGCAGATGCTGCTCTGTCAGGGGCCCCACTTAAGTCACAAGTCACAGAGAAGCCAAGTGTTACTAACACAGCAGCCAGGAGGAGTAATCAAAGTAGACAGGAACAGCTCCTGCTTCCTGGAGTCATCCCCAGTCACAGTCTGATGGAGCTGTGGACTTCGAAAGCATGAAATACAGATAACGTTCTACAGTTCCTGGCTGTTAGAAGACCACCCTCTGCCTACTCACAGTTTTGATTGAAGAAGTCTCCCTGAGAACTGACACACTCTAGACACAGGGCAGGGTCTGAGCTGGAGAGAAGGGAGTACATGTACTTCACAGGGCCCTGCAGGGAAGGGATAGGTATTCCTAGAGCTTATACAGTGGACCATTGCCAACACTCGGCCGTAGCTCCGTGTCACAGTGTTGACCTACAGAATTCTATGATAATAAACTATTTACTGTGCAAACCACGAAAAAGAAAAAGGCCACATTTATTATTTGCTATGCCAATTGCTAAACAAGAGTACTTCAGAAAGAAAGAAACTCCAAAGCTCTGACACTATGACATATCATATTCCTTCTTTATAAAAACAGAACAAAAACCCAGGCAAACAACACACTCAGTAAATGTCACAATTTTGCTTTCTTAGAAGAGATTCATTTTCTTTCTACGAGCAATTTAAGTGTTTCAGTTAATTCTGACTATTAAGAAAAGTTAGGATGCTTCTCCTCTATATTAGATATGTGAATTCAATACTGACGACCAATATTTCTATGACTGTATCACTGTCTGGTTAAACAATGCCTACAGTAGTATCACTTACTGAAAGTTATAGAACCATGAATATTGCAGTGTGCATCAATCCCTTGGTACTGACAGGAAGGGACACTTGCCCAGATGTGCACAGCTGAGTGCCAGAGCTCAAATACAAACACTTGCGATCATCCAGCCAGGCATGGTGATATACTCGTACATTGAGTTCCAGGCCAGCCAGAGTCACAGAGTGACAGCTAATCTCAAAATATAAAATCAAAGTACCAAACCCCACAGCAACGCCCTCAAACATCACACCATGAAAGAGAAGGATCAGAAAGATCATGTGGCCCAGGACCTGAACTGTGGTGCTTGTCTGCAAAATGAGATCAAATTAATGATATCATCCCACTTTTACAGACACCTGCTTTACAGATCTTCAGAGTTAATAAAAAGAAAGAAAGAAAACTGTATGAAACACTTGGTTTGGTTTTATTTTATAAAAGCTCTAATTTTCAAATTCGGAAGCACAAAGCACTCTTCTCCAAAGCCAGGCTTTGGAAAACTGCTTGTATATTTTTGTAACTTTTTGCTTTCACACATATGTGTAAAAATGAAGGGTTCACATTTAACATTCAGTTTGGCAGACTGCTTTCTTTAAGGATTCAGAAAAAAACGTTTGCAGATTGTCGACCAAACTGTTCTATTCTCATTGAAAATTATGCTAGGAATTTAAGTGCTAACAGCCTGAGCCTCCAGTTTCTAGCCTTTGGCCGATTCATGCTGTGAATGTCTCCTGGATGCCCCAGGAGGTCCCTTTGGACCTGAGGGTGCTGTCTCAAGGGAAGTGGTGGTGGTGGCATCATGCTCTACCCCATTGCATTAGCAAGAACTGTCCCTCATCTCCTCAGCAACTCTTACCTTTGTCCACTCGAAGTCACACAGAGCTCCTCTGACAGTCCAAGGTGGTCGACATTTCCTAACAAAAGAAGAAATCTGTTTACTCAAAATAAATAGAAGGAACCCCCCCTCCCGAAAATAAAGATAAACATTTTACATAATCTACAATTCAAACTTAAGCCAAATGATTAACAAATAACTTTATTAAACCCTTGTCACTTTTAAGAACGCCCTCAATTAGTAACCAAAAGATGTATTACACACAACTAGTTATGAGGTTTTACAGTTGTTTAATAGGGAAGAATTGGCCCCAATTAAACTGGCTAGACTAAGGCTTTTTAGATTACTGAAACAAATTAAACTTTTTAAAATGAGAATTTAGGTGATCTTAAAAACCTTTCTAAAATGGATAATGAAACCGGCTAAGTTGTAATCTCCCTGGCTTTATTAGTTATATTAAGATAAATTAAGTGAGATTAAAATCTTATTTCATTTATTTACCTTTGAAAATGAAGACCGTTTAAGGGTTACACATCCTCAGCCTTGGCGAGTGCGACCTCAATTAGGCAAGTCAGAATGTCTTTAAAAGCTCTGTGCTTATGCTTCCAACATGGAGCGAGGTGTTCATTAAGGTACCAAAAGTCTCATAAAAAATCCAAAGTTGCACTAGTGAAAAAATGCTCGACAAGATGAAAACTGATCACATCCTTTTCAGAAAATCCAGTAGTTATTTTAGAACCAGTTTTAAAGTCAGGTTTGGTTTGCATGGGTTAAAGTGCCACTTGAGCAGCTTGATACCGTGTGGACTCTTTAGACCGCATCTGAACCTATGGTGAGCATACCATGGCATGTTTAATTTTATACCACTTTTAAAGGAAGCTGTACAGTATTTAGTGTGACCCTTTTATGACAAGCACTGCTAGAGGAACCCTTGCCCTGTTTACAGCTATTTATGAAGAACTTTTTAAATAGAAAAACATGAAATCGTTAGCTCACACACACGAAATTTCTTTCAAAAGTTTATTTAGTATCAAGCAAGAGGAGACTTTGCCTAACACTACAGAACATTTCAGGACTCAGTTACAAAAGAATACCACATTGTCTGCACTTGTAATCGGCTCCCTTTTTACGCAAGTTGGCAAGAAAGAAAGAAAGAAAGAAAGAAAGAAAGAAAGAAAGAAAGAAAG